>OY764962.1:74171619-74736619 GCA_963668005.1 Melieria crassipennis | reverse complement strand
AAAATAAAATAAAATAAAATAAAATAATATAATATCAAATAAAATAAAATAAAATAAAATAAAATCAAATAAAATAAAATAAAATAAAATAAAATAAAATAAAATAAAATAAAATACAATAAAATAAAATAAAATAAAATAAAATAAAATAAAATAAAATAAAATAAAATAAAATAAAATAAAATAAAATAAAATAAAATTAAATTAAATTAAATTAAATAAAATTAAATAAAATTAAATTAAATAAAATAAAATAAAATAAAATAAAATAAAATAAAATAAAATAAAATGAAATTAAATAAAATAGAATAAAATAAAATAAAATAAAATAAAATAAAATAAAATAAAATAAAATAATATCAAATAAAATAAAATAAAATAAAATAAAATAAAATAAAATAAAATAAAATAAAATAAAATAAAATGAAATGAAATAAAACAGAATAAAATAAAATAAAATAAAATAAAATAAAATAAAATAAAATAAAATAAAATAAAATAAAATAAAATAAAATAAAATAATATAATATCAAATAAAATCAAATCAAATCAAATAAAATAAAATAAAATAAAATAAAATAAAATAAAATAAAATAAAATAAAATAAAATAAAATAAAATAAAATAAAATAAAATAAAATAAAATACAATAAAATAAAAGAAAATAAAATAAAATAAAATAAAATTAAATTAAATTAAATTAAATTAAATTAAATTAAATTAAATTAAATAAAATTAAATTAAATAAAATTAAATAAAATAAAATAAAATAAAATAAAATAAAATAAAATAAAATAAAATAAAATAAAATGAAATTAAATAAAATAGAATAAAATAAAATAAAATAAAATAAAATAAAATAATATCAAATAAAATAAAATAAAATAAAATAAAATAAAATAAAATAAAATAAAATAAAATAAAATAAAATAAAATAAAATAAAATAAAATAAAATAAAATAAAATAAAATAAAATAAAATAAAATAAAATAAAATAAAATAAAATAAAATTAAATTAAATTAAATGAAATAAAATAAAGGGATGAGTTACACATCAATACAAACTGTTTTCAAAACGACTGTAAAAGTATAAAGTCTAAGAATCAAATCAAAAACAAAGGAAGATATGTATAAATTAAAAAATAAGCAATGGAAAGAGTTGAATGTTGTATGAGGTCTTGGCCTGCGAAAATATGAAACAATAAAATATTGTCTTAAACAGTACTAAGCAATGCGCCAAGTTTTAAAACTCTTTGCTGTTTATAACTTTGAAAATTTATTTAAATTATTTAATAAAACATTAAGAAAAAGATATATAAATGAAATTGCTGTCGAAAATTGAAAATGCAAAAGTAACGAAAAAGCCAACAAAAAAATATGACATTAAAACGAAAACGAACACGACAAGAGGCACTCATTGAAATGCATGAAATGAAAATCACTGAAAAATTCCCTTTTAACTGTGTCTTATTTATGTGCAATTCATTAATTCACGCAGCAGCTTCGACGCTTTCATCTCATTCCTCACACACACACACACACACACACAAAGATACAGACACATGAACCGACCGCAACATGGCCGACCGTCGAATTGGCAGCAACGGGTGTTGCTCGGTTTTTTACAACAAAAAGTTAATTTGTTCTTCTTTTTGTTCTCTGCAATTTGGTGGCATTGCAATCATTTATAATTTTTGCTGCCTGCTCCGCCAACGCATTTTGCTGTATTGTATATTTATTTTGTTGTAGTTGTTGTTATTTTATTTCTTTCATTTCCAATTCAGTTGGTCGTCACTGACACGCCCATTGGCATGCAGTTGTTGTTGTTGTAGGCGTTTCTGTCATGGCTACTGTTGTTGGTACTGTTGTTGTGGTTTTCACAATTTCACTGACGAATTGCTTTCGACTGGCTGATTTTGGGCTGTTGGCGGCATTCTTTGTTATTGTCGTTTTCGTTTCGTTGTTTCTGTTATTATTCATGTATGGACTGTAATATATATAGTGGCCTGTGTTGTTGTGTTTTTATTGTTGTAGATGTTACCATCATAATTCATTCGCACAAATGAATCGTTTATGACTTATTTACAAGCACCACAGCAGCAGCAGCAGCAACAAGAACAATAACAACAACAAGTAGTATTAATATGGCAACATGTGAACTGTGTGCTGTGAGCGGCTCGAATTGAACGTTGAGACATGTCAATATTGGATGGTTACATAAATGCTTCAATGATTAATGATTTTTCAAAAAACTAAAACAAAATTAATGAATCAACAAGTTAGAAGTAAAAACAAAGCAAAAAAGTGAAATTTTGTTGTTGTCTAAAAACGTATATCCTTTCACCCTATCAGATATTCGTTTTTGCCATTCTACTCTGTCCTTTGATGTCCTTTCAATTCAGGTCTTCTGATTTGTCCGTCTCTTTATCTCATTTATCTGAGATCATGTCAGCTTTTAGGTTCGTATGTTCTGTGTCCCTCTTTCAGCTTTCCGGTTCCTCTGTCTTGTGTTGTCCTTTCATTTCAACTCGTCTGATTTGTGTATCTTTTTATCCCACTTCTCTGAGGTCATGTCTCCTGATATGCAGTTTTAAGGTTCCTCTGTCCTGTGTTGTCCTTTCTTCTTTTTTGTCCATGTTTTTATTCCATTTATCTGAGATCATATTAGCTTCCAGCTTCCTATGTCCCGTGTTATCCTTTCAATTCAGGTCCTCTGATTTGTCCGTCTCTTTATCTCATTTATCTGAGTCATGTCAGCTTTCAGGTTCCTCTATTCTGTGTCCCTCTTTCAGCTTTCCGGTTCCTCTGTCTTGTGTTGTCCTTTCATTTCAACTCGTCTGATTTGTGTATCTTTTTATCCCACTTCACTGAGGTCATGTCTCCTGATATGCAGTTTTAAGGTTCCTCTGTCCTGTGTTGTCCTTTCTTCTTTTTTGTCCGTGTTTTTATTCCATCTATCTGAGATCATGTCAGCTTTCAGGTTTCTCTGCCCTGTGTTGTCCTTTCTTTTCAGATCCTCTGTTTTCTTCGTCTTTCTATCCAATTTATCTGAGATGATGTCTCCTAAAACGAAGTTCTAGTTACCCTGTCCTGTGTGGTCTGTTCGTGTGGATTTTTCTTTTATTTTTAACCTCGAGTTTTTCAACTGTTTCCTTACAAATGTGATACCCTTTATTACAGTTTTCTGTGGTCTACTATTACAGTAGTATTCCTACTACTACAACAATACAGATATAGGAAACTATTAAGCCTACGTAAATTCTTTCAGGTTATTTCGCATCTCTTCATCTCAGTTATCTACAGTCGGGTCTAATATTCAGCGCCTATTTGCCTCTAACTATACCATGTTATCCTTTCATCAATTTTGGTACAAGTCGGAAACATATTTTTAGGCTTGGGTAGGCGATTAAATCTTCTAGGCCATATTTTCGAGGCGCCCAGATTATCCTTTCAACAAGTTGGTACAATTTGGTGACAGATTTTCTTTAAAACCCTCAGCCTGGTTGCTTTTCGTTTATCTCTTTTTTATCTGGGGATCAGATCTGAGGATCAGATCTTTTTGTTCAAATCTTTTCGCCCGTATCCTCGAGAATTGATCAATAAACCTCTGACGCACTGGTTATTGTAAACATTTTAAGTAGCAAACTAAAATAATTAAATTTTCTTAGTTAGCTTGAACTAACTTAGACTATGTTCCCAAAAATGTATGAAGACTTCACTTCTATAGAGCCCTTCTGCGATTTTAGCAATTCTCATCTGCTCCATGTGGATAGCGATAGAAGTAGACGAGTGTTTCACCAACCCAAGCTAGGAATCGAACCTAAGTCCTCGGTATGAGAAGCCAGTGCGTTACCCGCTGGACTATCGAGGCCGGAAAGTGGTTTTTAGCTGATATCTCTTTAGTGTAAGAGGTTCCCTAAGATGACAAAGGTTTAGAGTCGGCCATAAATCTTTGTATTACCCTCAGCCCATCTAAAGTTAGTACCTTGTAGAGAGCGTTGGTCCTTCTGCTCAGTAGTTCTATCTTGAGCGAGCTTGTCTGCTCTACAGTTCCCTGGAATGTTCCTGTGCTCAGCGATCTTCTGTTGTTTTGATATAAAGATTGCATGTAGAATGAATTGGCTATCCGATATTTGGATATTTGGTTTGAATAATTTGTTTGCCATTACCCCATTTATTCGATTGCTGTGACCTCAGCCTGAATGATTTCACGTTTGGACATTTTATTTTCCATTAGTCAATTTAAACCCACACAATTTGCTGTGATGTTAGCCTAAAAGAGAGACTAGACATATTCTAGACTATACATAGTCGCAACTAGACATAGTACCATATTGTAATGTAAATTTGTTTTATTGGCCAAGGCAGGCGTAGTTCGTATCACTGGATTGCGACCAAATAAATCACACGAAATGTTTTTAAAGCAGAGCTCAGAGACATTTTCTTGCACCTTTTCTTGCATCAACTAGAACCGTCTCTGTAAAAATTACCAATGTCTCCTAAAAGTATGTAATGCTGTTGCTGCCAACAAAGCCTGTTTACTGTTGTCGTGTTGCAATATCGTCACAATATACTACTACTCCTCTTACTATTACTAATACTACTACTACTACTACTACAAATACTACCACTACAAATAATACTACTACTATTTAAAGTACTACTACTACTACTACTACTACTACTACTACTATTATTACTACTACTACTACTACTACTACAAACACTATTACTATTACTATTGCTATTACTAATACTACTACTACTATTACTAATACTACTACTACAAATACCACTACTACTATTACTACTACTACTACTACTGTTACTACTACTACTACTACCACAAATACTACTACTACTACTACAAATACTACTACTACTATTACTAATACTACTACTACTACAACAAATACTACTACTGCCAATACTAATACTACTACTACTACTACTACTACTACTACTACAAAGACTACTACTACAAATACTACTACTACTATTACTATTCCTACTACTACTATTACTATTCCTACACCTGCCACTAGTACTATTACTACTACTACTACTACTACTACTACCACTACTACTACTACTACTACTACAAATACTACTACTACTATTACTAATACTACTACTACTACTACAAAGACTACTATTACTAATACTACTACTACTACTACTACTGTTACTACTACTACTACCACAAATACTACTACTACTACCAGTACTACAAATACTACTACTACTATTACTAATACTACTACTAGATACTACTACAACAAATACTACTACTACCAATACTTATACTACTACTACTACTACTACTACAAATACTACTACTACTATTACTGATACTACGAGTACTACTACTACTACAAAGACTACTACTACAAATACTACTACTACTATTCCTAATACTACTACTACTATTACTACTACTACTACTACGAGTACTACTACTACTACAAAGACTACTACTACAAATACTACTACTACAAATACTACTACTACTATTCCTAATACTACTACTACTGTTACTACTATTACTACTACTTCTACTATTACTAATACTACTACTAGTCGTGACATAGACGTCAAAACCCAACAATGTCTTTCCCTTAAAACTGATCAGTAGGGTAAGGAGTGTTCTATATATATAATGGATGCGAGTCTATACGTCTTTTTTACTACCTTTTTACTAGCTTTATCTCTTCCAAGTTAGACTCTTTTTACTTCATTGCTATAGCTTCTGCAGATAGATCACAGGATGAGAATTGCCATTTTACGAGCCTTGACTCTATGGCTTAGTGTTCAATGGTAATTCCAGTAATTCCTTTTAGGAAGATTAAGTTGAGAGCCTTAAAGAGCTCGTTTTGGGCTCATAACTCCATTGTGATGCCACAGTTCCGATTTAGTTAAAACATTTATACGGCCTTCTTCATGGATAATATTGACTACAGGAATTTCCATGTGCTCAAATTGATCCTACAGAAATATTCAATGTGCCTGCATATTCGCCTATGAGCTACATTTGAGCTTTGAACCAGCAGTATGGTAGTTAGTAGTCACCAAGACAATTTTCTATAACTTCCCAAAACAAACTAAAACAAAGTGATCAGCCAATTTGAGTTCTTCGGAAATTAAGCGGATTAAACAATAGTAAACAGTAAAGAGGAAGAATAAAGTGGATAACTGATGAAAGCGACAGCGAAGCCATTATTAGACACAAAATTTCAATTTAAAATCAATTTAGTAGTAGCAACAAATTCAAACAATCAACAGAAAAGTATCTGTGAGGGTGTATGGGTCTGTGAATGTATGTCTGTGTGTGTGTGCGTTAGAGAGTGTGCCCCTGTCTCTGTGATTTTGTGTGTGTGTGTGTGACAGTACACTTGGCCACATTATCCTATGCCGGCGCATAGTTGCATTTTACTTGTGCAAATATTTGAAAGCGTAGCGTAGAAATTGCGTTGCCAACGCATTGCGCAAGGAAAATGACGGATGACAATACTTAGCTGAATGTTGCTTATCGTTGCTGCAGCGGCAACGGCTACGGCGACAACGACGACGACAAAATGAAATGCAAACAACAACAACAACACCAACAGTGCCATAAACAACTCTCAACAGCAACAACTGCAACAAGGCATGCGGGCTGGCTGCAATTTTGCTTCGCCTGACGCGTCATTGTGCGCTTGAAAAATGCTCGCATCCTGCTTCGAGTCCTGCTGCCGCTGCCGCTGCTCATGAAAGACGCATCGCAGCAAATCCGCTTCATTTCTTAGCTTGACAAAATGCCGCCACGATACGCTGCAGCCGGCGACATGAAAGCGCAGGTCAACAACAAAATTTTCCCCCTTTTATAGCGTTCAAGAAAAGAAAAAACGGAGCGCGCAACTTGCTATAAAGTAAAAATTCCATCACGTTGACAATAAAGCAACTAAAATTACACGCAAAATGAGAACGAAATACAAAAAAAACGTTGCAAAAATATGCAAAGAAATTGAAAAATGTGTAATTGAGGGGGCGGCGAAAGTTGAAAGTTGAAGCGACCAGAGCAAAATAATAAAGCGTTACAAATTTTTAGTGAACTCTAATAGATTTGTTAGTGGGGAAGTAAAGACAACTTAAGCGCTTTTAAAAACTGACAAAAAAGCTAAAAGTACAAATACGAAGAAATCTCAACGAAGTGGACAGACAGCAAATTTCCAATGAATGTAAAAACATGAAATAAAAAAAAGCTGAAAGCGCAAAGCAGTGAGGCGGGCAGCTGAAATCAAAGCAATTCAAATAATTTCTGCATATAAAAAAAATTTAAAAAAATTAAAAATTAAAAAAAGAGCCAAATTGAAGTGAAATGCAATGAGAAATGAGAATGTAAATAGAAGATATTGAAATAATATCTCATGGTGGACAACTGCAACTGTCAGCATACAAACATCTTTTGTGCAGCACTTAGGGCAGCAAATCGAGGGGCGTTCAAGGACATTTAGTGTGTGTGATTGAGAAATATCAATGTTTCAGTGTGCATTGCTTCAAGTTAGGCGCCAGCGATTGCATGTGCAGGGACAGCAGTGGCAGTTGGCCAGCTGTGAAGATTTAAACTTTGCATAGTTTGGATCGTAGGGCAACTGTTGTAAGCCGATGTATGCTGTCCTCATAGCGGAAAAGTTGTAAAAAGTAAAAGTTTTTATGTTTGACGACTTTAATGCGGATAATAGTTTTTTTTTAACTTACATATCATTTTTGTCCTTACTGACTGACTGACTGATTGACTGAATAATTCAGCATCGCCCAACCCAAACCGCTAAAGCTACAAATATGAAATTTAAACTGAAGGCACATCTTGAAAAATAAACCTCTGCCAAAATGGAATTTTTTGAAATTCGAGGTCTTAAGGGGCCAAACATGGGTTAAGGTGTTGTATGAAGAAATTTGATATAATAGACCAGTTGATTTCAAATTAGTGAAAATACTCCAAATCAAAAATTATTCGACATGTATTTTTCAATTTTTCGACAATCAAACTTTAACCGGGTTAACCAAGGATTAAGAAAAGACTACGAAAAAACCTTGAATTGGTTGGCCTATTGACTTCAAACTTGATGAAAGCACTTGAAATCGAAAATAATTTTACACCTGTTTTTTTTTAATTCAAAACTTATAGGGTTCACAAGGGTTAAAAGTTTGTATGAAAGAATATGATTTTTTGCGTTTTTTACCTTTAAACTTGGTGAAAGTACTTTTGGTGAGAAATAATTTGACACGTGTTTTTTATTTTTTCAAAAATAAAAAACTGACGAGATCAACAATGGGTTAAACGTTTGTATGGAGAAACAAGATTTTATGGACCTTTTGACTTCAGACTTCAGTTAGTGAAAGCACTTGACATGGGAAATTAATTAATTCTACACGTGTTTTTCAATTTTTCTAAAATCAAAATTTAACGAGCTGAACCAAGGGTTAAGAAAAGACTACGAAAAATCCTTGAATTGATGGGCCTATTGACTTCAAACTTGGTAAAAACACTTTAAATCAAAAAAAATTTTATACGTGTTTTTTTTTTTAATTCAAAACTTAACAGGGTGAACCAAGGGTTAGAAGTTTGTATGAAGAAATATACTATTTTACACACTTTGACTTCAAACTTGGTGAAAGCACTCTTACTAAGAAATAATTCGATACGTATTTTTTTATTTTATCGAATATAAAAATCTACCAGGGCCAACAATGGGTTAAAATTTTGTATCGAGAAACAAGAATTTATGAGCCTTTTGACTTCAAACTTAGTGAAAGTACTTAGCGTGTGAAATATTTCGATAAGTGTTTTTCATTTTTTCGAAAATCGAAATCACACGGGGTCAACAGTGGGTTAAAAGTGTATGTGGAGAAACTGAAAAAAAAACATAAATTAATGAGCCCATTGACTTCAAACTTAGTGAAAGCATTTAACATGTGAAAAAATTCGATAATTGTTTTCATTTTTTCGAAAATCAAAATCCAACATGGTCAACAATGGATTAAGAGTTGATATGGAGAAACAAGATTTTATGGGCTTTTTGCCTTCAAATTTAATAATGAAATTGTGAAATGTGAAATAATTTGATAAGTGTTTTTTATATTTTTCAAAATCAAAATCCAGCGGGGTTAATCAAGGGTTAAAAGTTTGTATGAAGAAACATGATTTCTGAAGCCTTTTGACTTCAAATGTGATGACAGCACTGCAAATGAGAAATAATTAGATGAGTCTTTTTTCATAAAAATCTGACGAGATCAACAAAGGGTTAAGAAAAATTTGATTTATTGGCCCAATTGACTTCAAACTTGACTGCAAAGCTACGGGGCCCTGCTAGTCAAATATAAATATAAACCAAATGAATTTGTTGAGCAACTCAAGAATGCAGTAAAATACTGAAAAAAATATTGAACTGAGTTCAAAAGTAAAAAGAAGTATAAAATTTTGTAAAAACCAAACATGTAGGGAAGCTGTTACTTGGCTTTAAAGTTATATGAGATAAATCATGGTAGGATCTGGGCATCCAAAACGGTAAAATGATGGTAACCCTACCAGTTTTTCATTGTTGTTCTTGTGCTGACTTTGGGTTCCTCCTTTCTTTACGTAGGGTATAGGTCTAGGCATTCAAAATGGTAAATTGGTGGTTACTAGTTCCTTATTGCTTCCGGTTCGGTTCCTGCTTTCTTCATTCAAGTCTCTCTCTCTCACACTGTCTTTCTCCAAGCTGCCCCGTTAAATTAAGTTTCATATTACATCACTTGTTTCGCTTTCTTCATTATCCTATTGAAGGACCTCTATCACGCCTTTTAACCTAATTGTGTTCAAGTATGAATGCTCGAATTTCTTGCCTCAAACTGATTGTCTTCCGTTAATGATTCGTTTTGCCGCTTCTAAATTGCACTTCTACACAAACACCTTGAAAACGATACGCCCACACATTTGCTGCAACGAAACTCAATTCCGCAAAACTATGAAAACAACAACAACAACTGAGCTATGCATTCAAAACAGATACAACCACTTGGCAGCAATAGAACGTAAGCGGCTCCTTCCGTTTTGTATTTGCCGCATTATTTCACTTGACTGGTAGACACACAAACACACACACACATATACACTCGCTCAGCCAACAAACCGCGCAAACAAACACAACGCAACCAAAGGAACACACACACTTTGCGCTTTTAGTGCAAAGGAAATGACAGCAACAGCAATGCAGAGCAGAAGAAAAAAAATAAAATGTACCGCAGAGTAAACCAGAATTGCGTCTATATACGAAATTTACACTGCACATATGCGAATTTTTTAGTAGTAAAAATATTTCGCTATGCAGACACGCAGCCATGCACAAACCGAACTCGAACAAGTGCCAAGCCACATTGACAAACAAAACCAAAAACAAACACCAAATCAATTGTTTGCAGGTGTTGAAGAAAATTGCATAAAATCGCCACGTTGTTGAAGATTTTCATTTGGTATTCGTGTGCCAATTTTGTTGTCTTTATTTATTTTGAAATACGTTCGACTCTACTGTGCGACAACATTTCAGCAATGGTTGGCCGTATCCGCTTTGAGGTGAATTTCCACACAGTTTACGCTGTCACATGCGCTTCTAAAGCCATTCAAGATTTGACTAGAAACATTGCTGATGTTGTTGTTATTGTTGTCATGCTATACAAACACACACACATATACACATACTTCACACTGCCGAAATTTGAACCGGAAAAATGGTCAGCGATATTTCAACTCGCATTTTGTTCATCCGCCTTTCCTCCCTTCTCGCAATGCAGTGCAGCATTTTTCTATCCCTCGCAGCGCTATTAGTCGTTTGCATATTTCATTCAAAGTTAAATGAAATTCATTTCTTTTGGCGTGTTTCACGCGCTCCCCAGTTTCAGTTGGCCACCATGCAGCAGTGTTGCGAGTTGTGGTTGCTTTGTCTAACAAAATAGGGGAAAAATAGTGGAAGGGTTTAATGTGTGCAATATAAAACTAAGTAACGAAGTTGGCCAATGGTGCAGTGAGTGAGAGAAGAACAGGTGGCCATCAGTTGGTGCAAGGTTTGGACTATAAAGTGGATGATTTAAAATCCCGTAAATAGCTTCTACCAAGTCACTGTCGATATGTGTGTGTGGACTGACGTTGTCCTGTTTGAACACAAATCTTTTCCAATTGGACAAAGCTGCTGTATAGCTCCGAGTTAAGAGTTTGACCGTAGGAGAGCAACTCATAGTAGATGATTCCATGCCAATGCCACCAAATGCACATCAAAACCCAGCAAATTTTTACGGTCAGAAACGTCAATCCTTGCTGGGTCACCATTTGGGTCAGCTTACAGCGATACGACCAACGACAAGTTTCGTTCGATGTTTTTGTTAGAGAACAACTTTTCATCACCAGTCAACATTCGCTTTAGAAATTGCTCGATTTTGTTGCAATTCAGATTGAAATGAGATATTTTACTCATACATCGAGCTTCTATTTGGATCCAGACATATCCAAGTAGTTCCAAAGCATCTCTTGTGCAATGCTTGGTTTCTCGGTAATGAAAACAGTGTCAAAATCGACGATGTTCATGATTTCATTGAGATTTTCGACAATTGGCCTTCCAAAATGTGGTGCAACTTTGACATCAAAATTATTTGATTCAAACCAATGAAACTAAAATTACGCATGATTGAGAGTTACACTATCAGGACCTATGGTGCACGCAAGGGGTTTAGAGCGCCTTCAAACCCCTCCTAAATATCTGTTTTTTAACAAAATGTTTGGTGACAAGTAGCTTTAAAATTGTATTCGCCTTAAAGGTTGAGTACGAAACCCCTCTAAATTAAATTCTGTAAAATAAAACTGTAAAATATGACCAATTTTCTTTTTGCTGGTGTCCTTTTTTGACACGCACTCAAACTGCGTCAGTCAATCATGAAACTGTCTGAAAAGTTGTTTCATAATTTTTTCTATCAAGCGTACCCCATTTGATCGTAGACAACGTAAGATACAGATTTCTGAAACTATCTGTTGGAAAAGTAATGTATAGAATAACGGAAACCTGTGTGAACATTTTTGCGTACGAAATCTTTTTCCAACACCATCTGTAAAAACTGCAAAATATGACTTATTTTCTTTTTGCTGGTGCCCGTTTTTGACACACATTTACACAAAACTGAGACAGTCAATCATCAAACTGTCTGAAAACTTTCTTTAGTACAAAAACTTATATTTCTAATGACATCAAGCGTAATCCAGTTTCTCTAAGACAACGCAAGATACAGATTTTTGAAGCAATCTATTGAAAACGTAATGGATGGAAAAATGAAAACCTGTCTGAAAAGTTTTTCAAGTACGAAATCTTTTTCCAACACCATCTGCAAAAACTGCAAAATATGACTTATTTTCTCTTTGCTGATGCCCTTTTTTGACACACACTCAAACAAAACTGAGACAGTCAATCATAAAACTGTCTGAAAAGTTTCTTTAGTACAAAAACTTATATTTCTAATGACATCAAGCGGAATCCAGTTTCTCTAAGACAAGGCAAGATACCGATTTTTTAAGCAATCTATTGAAAACGGAATGGATGGAATAATGAAAACTTGTCTGAAAAGTTTTTTAAGTATGAAATATTTTCTCTCCAACACCATCTGTAAAATATGATATATTTCCACTTTGCTGGTGTCCTGTTTTGACACGTGCTCAAACAATCACAAAATGGTCTGAAAAGTTTTTTCAGTACGAACTTGTATGCTTCTAATGACATCAAGCGTAACTGAATTGCTCTTAGACAACGGAAGATACAGATTTTTGAAGCCATCTATTGGAAAACTAATGAATGGAATAATGAAAACCTGTCTGAAAAGTTTTTCAAGTACGAAATCTTTTTCCAACACCATCTGTAAAAACTGCAATATATGACTTATTTTCTCTTCGCTGATGCCCTTTTTTGACACACACTCAAACAAAACTGAGACAGTCAATCATAAAACTGTCTGAAAAGTTTCTTTAGTACAAAAATTTATCTTTCTAATGACATCAAGCGTAATCCAATTGCTCTAAGACAACGTAAGATACATATTATTGATACCATCTATTGATACCATCTATTGCTCTAAGACAACGTAAGATACATATTATTGATACCATCTATTGATACCATCTATTATGAAAACCTGTCTGAAAAGTTTTTTAACTATGAAATCTTTTCTTTCGAATGCCATCTGTAAAATATGTAAAGTATGACGTATGCTATTTTTTCTTTGCTAGATTCCATCTCAAACAAAACGGAGTTAGTCAATCATAAAACTTTATTTTCTTTAGTATAAAATTGTATCTTTTTAATTACATCAAGCGTAACCCAATTGCTCGAAGAGAACGCAAGGTACAGATTTTTGAAGCCATCTATTGGAAAAGTAATGAATGGAATAATGAAAACCTGTCTGAAAAGTTTTTCAAGTACGAAATCTTCTCTTTCCAGCGACATCTGTAAAATATATAAAGTAAGAAAGTTTTTTTTACTTTTCTGGTGTCCATTTTTCAAACGCGCTCAAATAAAATTGCGTCAAACAACCACTAAACTGTCTGAAAAGTTTCTTTAGTACAAAATCGTATCTTTCTAATGCCATCAAATGTAACCCAATAGCACTTATAGAGCCCAAGATAGAGACAACTAATGCCACCTATTAGAAAAACAATGGATTCCTTTTTCCTACAACTTATTAATGAAAATTAAATTTTTGTATATATGCTAACTCTTATTTAATTCATACGTAACTCTATTTGGGGTTTCATAATAAAATACGAAATTCCATTATTTGCAAAATATTAAAAATCTAGGACCATAATTCCATTTCATTACAATGAAAACCATATTTAACTCAAATACAACCCTGTTGGTCTCCGCTATAACAAACCAAAACAACAACTTTCCAGTAGTAAACAGGCGCCGACACAAAACAGACGGCAAAGCATTTTAATTTAATTAAATGAAATTGATTTCAATTTAACCCCAATTCAATGCATTCACACTGGACTCATCGACATCCTCCACCCGTGTGACGTCCAAGTGGCAGACAGCCAACGAGCCAGACATATGCATGTGCTGTGCATTAATTGCTACCGATAATCCTTTTATTTGTGTGATTTTCCCCCTTTTTATGTGTGTGGGTGTGTGTGTAAGTGATTTTTTTTCCAGTGCACAAAATAAAATCTCTTGCAAATCTTTTGTGTTTGGGTATTTAATTTCATAGCAATTTCCATTTAACCCATGTTAATGGTAGTATTGTTGTTGTTGTTGTTTTGTAGTAGTTGTTTTGCATTGGTGTTAACTTATTTTTATATATATGTGTGTATGTGTGTGTACTAAATCGCATCGTGTCAATTACACATGGCACCAAACGAAACAGCCTAACATATCTACGAGTTTACGTATGTATGTGTATGTGTGTGTGTGTGTAAGTGAATAGGTGTATGTTTCTGTTGTGATTATATGGCAGTGGCGCACATAGGTTTGCATTTTAAGTGGGGGTTCGGTTCACAAAAGCCATTTGAAGCCATATTTGTTGCATATTTGAGAGGCTTTTAACCTCCCCAAAAAACCCCCTTTGCCTGCGCCACTTTTGTTATGCATGCATGTGTGTGTCTATAGGTAATCAATTTGATTAATTGCCATGCCACACCCAGCAACGGTTGGCAATTCCTACCACATTTCAACAAAGTGATAAACTGTTCACTTTTCTTATGAAAGGTTTTATTGTTGTAAATAAATGGCAACATATGAAATGAAATGATAAAAAACAAAGTGACTGTAGCTTAGTAAGTGATTTAAATGGTATATTACTTAACATAGTCAACGATATTAAATTGCAATATTATTTAAAAAAATCATTGTTACCTATGCACAGAAAGTTGCTGAAATTAAGTGAATTTTATATTTAAAATATTGAAACGAAATAATTTAAAATATTTAAGACTTAAACCGAAGGAAAGATATCATGACTGACTACAGGGGCGTAGCCAGAACTTGGTCATGGGGGGTTTTAAAAAATTTACATGTTTTTTAAAGTAAAGTGCACATTCCAAATAGGGCATTTCGTGGTGGCTTATGTGACTTAATACATGGAAAATTAATTTTTTTTCCCGAGTTTTAGTAAAAATGTCATGAACTGCATCTGAAGTGGATGTATGTTTGTGTCATTGTACAAAAATGAGCATCGAACAAAGATTCAAAATTAACTTTTGTTTTAAAAATGTTTAAACTTTAACCGAAGCATTTAAATTGATGAACCAAGTTTATTGTGATAATTGTTTATACTGTGGTCGATTTAAAAACGATTGTCAGAACATAAATGATGACCAAAGTGTTAGCTTACTGAAATCCGTGATCACCGTAGATCAAAACTGGGCGGTAATTAATAAAAGATTAGCCAAAATCTTCATTGAAATTCTTGAAATTGGATTTAACCTTCGTCTTACTTATACCCACCCGGGTGATCTTTTTAAAATTCATGTCTAATATCTGCACAAATTTGAAGGTAATTTTCAATAACATGAAAAAATATTTTTTTTAGAAATTTTGTTTATGTTTAAACTTGAATTTTGTAATTTTTTATACAAATGTACCTGGGTGATCCCAGGCGTTTTCGCTGCCATTTTGATTAAAACTCATGATACTATTTTTTTTGCGTACCTAATTATGTGTTCAATAACCCTTCTGGAAAGAATTCTTCTAATATTTTCCATTGTCTCAAAATAAATCATTAAAGTTAGGCCTTTTTTCGAAATACAAACTATCGCCGGAGGAAGATACTAAATACTGAAGTATGAAAAAAATTTATAAATGATTATATATTTATTGTGAGTTTTGCTCAAAATAGCGGCGAAAGTACCTGGGATCATCCGAGTGAAGGTAAGGCGAAGGTTAAGCATATCAATAGCATAAATTTATCGCATTTTAACTGAACATTTGGCTATCGAAGGATGCCATCCCATTTATCGACACTTGTTTTGACGGTTTTTTGTTTACTAAAAGTAGAATTTTAACCATCAACCACTACTCGTTTTCAGCTGATGCGGCACCGTGCGACTTTCACCTTTTCAAAAAACTGCATTTGCCGATGAAAAAAAGCGTTTTGAGAACGTAGAAACCATCCAAAAGGCTTGTACCGACATCCTGAAGGACATTCCGGTCGACGAACTAAACTACTCTTTAGACATGTTTTTAGAACATGCAAATCGCTAAACGGGACTATTAAAAAAATAAATTACTTTCATCAAAAAAATTTTTTGTTAATTCTTTTAAATGTTTAAAGATGAAAAGATTTTTTTGCTAATGTGAGAACGTACATACTATGCATAGTGATTGAAAATTTTGAGAAATTATAGGCTATGGGGGGGTTCTGACACCCAAAACCCTCCTTAGCTACGCCCCTGACTGACTAAAAATCCTCTTTCCGTTGATGCCACACACTCAACTCAAACTCAAAGTGGTGCAATTTTCTTGCTGGGTTAATGCCACAAAATCACACTAAATGATGTCAATAAGTGATAATTGAATTAATGCTGGCCCCAAAGTATTTACTAAGCCAAGTCCTAACTACTTTGGCGGTAAACAATAACACCAACAACAACAACAACAAAAATAACAGCTGTTACTAATTGAACCCAGCGTCAATCGGCATTGTGTGCAGCAGCTTATCGACAACTCACACTGTGCAAGACAATTAAAAGAATGGCAATTACTGACAATTATAACAACAACAACAACAACAACCCCAACCGAACACCATCAGCTATCACTCATTTATAGAGTTCACTGGAATTTTCTTACGTGCACTTATATGTGTGTGTGTATGTGTGTGTGTATGTGTCACCATCAGTTTTCCCTCTTTTCCACACACTTTGTGCTCCACTTTTGTGCATTCACCGCTTAGCGCAGCTCATCTGTCTGCTCAGCTATTTTATCGCTTGTTCACTTGTTCGCTTGTTTTCTCGTTCATTAAAAGTGCAAATAACGGAATCGACATGATTAACTTTAATGGAGCTGTGATTTCCCCCCCCCCCCCCCACCCCCACCCTTCCCACCCGAGCACTTGTCAGCACTTGATGGCTTTCGTTCCAGTCTTGTCTGCCACTTCAGGTGCTGTCACCTACATCTTTCCGCTTGCATTCCCCTTTTTTCGCTTCAAATATACTATTTTTGTTGTTTTTGTACGCTTATCTGTTATTATGTTACTGCAGTTTTTTAGTTTTTTTTTGTTTTTGTTAGCTAGTTAGTTATATTGTTGGCAGTTAATTTCGTTTTGTTTTTTGTGGCGCTAAGTGGTTTAAAACCAATTTGTGCTAATTTGTTGATCAGATTTGGTGTTTGGTCATTAGCACCAAAGCGTACACCTGCCCCGGGTGCCAATAACAAGCGGTATAGTTTCACAAGTCAACTACAGTAGAGTGCAAAATGTTAGTAGTGTTGAGATAAAATATTTATGAAGGCAATTTTTTGTATAGTCTCATAACATTTGCAAGAGCTATGATTTGTGTTTAGACTGGTCGGATTTTTTTTGGAAATCTGGTTGGATTCAGTCAAGCTAGGAAATAGTTTTGAAATAGAATTTGGCACAATTTCGGACATTATAAATGGTTTTTTTTTTTTGAGATTGCTTGGGTACCAGCTGACAGCCTCCATTTCTGGGAGTAAAATATTTAAAAAAAAGCAGTTAAAAGTCTAAATTTCAAGCTATTAAATCTATTAAAAAAGCTTGACTTCAGAAACAACTGAAATCCGCAACTTTAAGCTATTAAATCTCTAAAGAAAGCCTGACTCAGGAAGCAGCTAAAAGCCTCAATTCCAAGCTATTAAATCTTTATAGAAAGCCTGACTCAAGAAGCAACTTAGAGCCTCAATTTGAAGCTATTAATTCTATAAAAAAAACCTGACACAACAACGAGCTGGCAACTTAAATTTTAAGCTATTAAAACTTTAAAGAAAGCCTGAATCAAGAATCAACTGAGAGCCTCAATTTTAAGCTATTAAATTTTTTAAAAAAGCCTCAATTTCAAGCTATTAAATCTTTAAAGAATGCCTGACTCAAAAAACGGCGAAGAGCCTCAATTTCAAGCTATTAAATCTTTATAGAAAGCCTGACTCAGGAAGCAGCTAAGAGCCTCAATTTCAAGCTATTAAATCTTTATGGAAAGCCTGACTCAAGAAGCACCTGAGAGCCTCAAATTCAAGCTATTAAATCTTTATAGAAAGCCTGACTCAAGAAGCAACTGAGAGCCTCAATTTGAAGCTATTAATTCTATAAAAAAAACATGACACAACAAAGAGCTGGGAACTTAAATTTTAAGCTATTAAAACTTTAAAGAAAGCCTGACTCAAGAATCAACTCAGAGCCTCAATTTTAAGCTATTACATTTTTTACAAAAGCCTTAATTTTAACCTATTAAATCTTTAAAGAATGTCTGACTCAAAAAACGGCTAAGAACCTCAATTTCAAGCTATTAAATCTTTATAGAAAGCCTAACACAGGAAGCAGCTAAGAGCCTCAATTTCAAGCTATTAAATCTCTAAAGAAAGCCTGACTCAAGAATCAACTGAGAGCCTCAATTTGAAGCTATTAAATCTTTATAGAAAGCCTGACTCAACTTTAAGCTATTAAATCTTTAAGAATATTCTGACTGAGGAAACAACTTAGAGCGTAATTTTCAATCTATTAAATCTTTAAAAAAAGGCTGACGGAAGAAGCAGCTAAAAGCCTCAATTTCATGCTATTAAATATACAGATATCGCATAGACGATACAAGAATCGTTGATATTGATCTGGATATATATTGTTAAAAGACATACATATTTTTTATAAACTATAGAACTAAATATAGACGCAAAATAAGTGAAAAAGAGTTGCAGTGTATGCAAACTTTAGTGCCTCACTGTACTCTTAAGGGGATACATTACACGTTCTATTGTTCTCCTTTTTGTCACTGCAGTGTTATTACCAAATTTATATTATATTAAAATATTTACCAGCATTTCGAATTTCCCTATTCAACATTACTAGTTTTAGATCTTTTGTATTAATTTTAGAAGACTTACTTTTACAACAATCTGATTAAAGTGCCTGAGGTATGAAAGTTAATTTACCTGAAAGTATAAGAAAAAAGAAAATATTTTTTATAGTAAATGTGAACATTTTGAGATAAAAGACATCAGTATAAAAAAGTATTTTCATTAACTAAAACAGGGAAAAGTTCAACGGTTCAACAAGGTTAACTCTATGAAGATTGCACTAAGTCATAGAGAGGGTTTTCGTATCAGTTGTTATACAAGGTGCGTCCCAAAGTAAACAGGACTTTTGCAATAGGGACGTTTCTGGTGGCGCCATCTATGTGTGAGGACATGCGTTGGAAAGGTACATCTTTCATTCACATACTGTCTAAATTTCATGACATTTGGTCTAGTACACGCCGAAATATCCCGCTCAATGTGACAGTATGTTTTTAACTTTGGTACGAGAATGTCGATCGAACAAAGAGCTAATATTAAGTTCTGTTTTAAACTTGGTAAAACTTTTACCGAAACGTTTAAATTGTTAAAGCAAGTTTATGGTGATGATTGTTTATCCCGTGGCCGTGTTAATGAGTGGTTGAATCGATTCAAGAATGGTCGTGAAGACTTGAATGACGACGAACACGTCGGCCAGTCGAAATTTGTGATTACTGACGATGCCATCAAAACTGTGCGTGATTTTATCAAAATGCAGCCAAAATCATCATTGGAATTGATGGAAATGGAATTGAACATCTCCAAAACATCAATTGATCGCATTTTAACCGAACATTTGGGTCTCCGTAAAGTGTGTTCTCGCTTCATTCCGCACACTTTAACCGACGACCAAAAAGCGCAGAGAATTGAGCACGCAAAAGACATCGTTCGGGAAGCCAGACGTGATCCAAATTTCTTGTTCAACATCGTAACCGGTGACGAAACGTGGTGCTTTCAATATGATCCCGAAACAAAGCGTCAAAGTGCCGAATGGAAGCACCCAGATGAGCCAAATCCGAAAAAAACCCGCCGTGAGAAGTCAAAAATCAAAACTCATCTCATTTGTTTCTACGATTCAAAGGGAATAATTCATCGAGAGTTTGTTCCACCGGGAAAAACAATTAACGCTTTGTTTTATGTTGAAGTTTTGAAGCGTTTGGTGCATCGCATTCGTCGTATTCGGCCAGAATATCGCGAGGAAGGAAGTTGGCGTTTATTGCATGATAATGCACCGGCTCACAGAGCCCTAGTTACGACCGATTATTTGACCAAAAATCGCATTTTTACCATCAATCATTCACCGTATTCGCCTGATATGGCTCCCTGTGACTTCTACTTATTCGGTCAGTTGCATTTGCCGATGAAAGGAAACCGTTATAAGGACGTTGAGGACATCCAAAAGGCTTGTACCAACATTCTGAAGGCGATGCCGGCCGATGACCTAAAACACTCATTCCAAATGCTTTTGGACCGTGCAAAACGTTGTATCGAAGCAGAAGGAGAGTATTTTGAATAAATAAAAAGAATTATACAAAAATAATCATCCGTTTTCTTTATTTTATAAAAGTCCTGTTTACTTTGGGTTGCACCTTGTATAAATTCTTTGTATTGGTTCAGAAAGAATATAAATGCCAAACGAAAGGATTTTAAAAGTAAACTTTAAATCACTTGACTTAAACCTTCTACGTTCATCAGAACTGAACGAAATTTACATCAGAAGTCTGATTTGTTTCATACAAAAAATCATTCTCGGTCTGTAAAAAAACTGACGCATGAAGTCGTTTGATACAGAAAATTATTCTCTGTCTTTAGAGGAAATTGAAGTAAAAATACTGATTCGTTTGATACAGAAAATTATTCTCTGTCTTTAGAGGAAATTGATGAAAAAATACTGATGCGTTTGATACAGAAAATTATTCTCTGTCTCTGGAGAAAATTGATTTACGATTTACTGACAACTTTGATTCAGGAACTTGTTCTGTTCTTATCACAATGTATAAAAGCAGACTGATTCATACTAAATGGAAATCATATTTCTGTCTCGAAAATTGATGAAAAGAGTCTGATTCATGCAATAGAAAAAATCTTTCTTCTCTGGAGAAACTTTACGTTAGAGGACTGATTCATTGAAAACCAACTTGTTCTGTCTTTGAGAAAATTTATAACATTTGATTGATTTATAATAAAGGGAAGAAGACTGATTCGTTTGATACAGAAACTCAACTTCTGTCTCTGGTTGAAATTGACTCAAGGAAACTGATTCATTTGATACAGGAACTCATACTTTGTCTCTGAAAAAAATTGAGGAAAGAACATTGATTCGTTGGATACAGACACTTGTTCTGTCTTTGAGAAAATTGATGAAAATAGACTGATTCTTACTAAAGGGAAGAAGACTGATTCGTTTGATACAGAAACTCAACTTCTGTCTCTGGTTAAAATTGACTCAATGAAACTGATTCATTTAGTACAGGAACTCATCCTTTGTCTCTGAAAAAAATTGAAGAAAGAAGATTGATTCATTTATTTGATACATTTGATTTGTGTCTTTGAGAGATTTGATGAAAGTAGACTGATTCTTACTCTAGAGAAGAAAACTGATTCATTTGATACAGAAACTCATTCTTTGTCTCTGAAGAAAACTGACGAAAGAAGATTGATTCATTTGAAACTTGTTATGTCTTGAACTTGAACTTGTTATGTCTTTCAGAACGTTTATAAAAGTAGATTGATTCATATTGAAGGAAAGAAGACTGATTCGTTTGATACAGAAACTCAACTTCTGTCTCTGGTTGAAATTGACTCAATGAAACTGGTTCATTTGATGCAGGAACTCATTCTTTGTCTCTGAAGAAAACTGACGAAAGAAGATTGATTCATTTGAAACTTGTTATGTCTTGAACTTGAACTTGTTATGTCTTTCAGAATGTTTATAAAAGTAGATTGATTCATATTGAAGGAAAGAAGACTGATTCGTTCAATACAAAAACTCGTTCGCTGCCTCTGCAGTTCATCGAACCAAAATCGTAGAAATGTAG
The DNA here is from genome assembly GCA_963668005.1 of Melieria crassipennis. Classification (NCBI taxonomy): domain Eukaryota; kingdom Metazoa; phylum Arthropoda; class Insecta; order Diptera; family Ulidiidae; genus Melieria; species Melieria crassipennis. The sequence continues at coordinate 74,714,530 of OY764962.1, read as the reverse complement.
CAAGCAAAATATTATTAAAAATTCAATGTACCACATTTTTTTAAGAAAAACCAAGTAAATTTATGGGTTTGGTTTTACCTTAGAAAAACCACACAAGTAGATATTTAGAAAAATAATACTTTCAAAAATTTAGAAAAATTTTACAAAATCGTTCGACTGTAAATTGTTGGCAAACGAAAACATTTCAGTGCAACAAACAACTTTATATACAAATATATATATTCACATATATATGAGTCCAGCCCAGTACAGTAAAAATGTTTGCTTGTTTGTTTGTAAATATGCTGTTAGGATTATGCAATGCAAGCTGTAACGGAAACAGTGGAAAATTCATCATCAAATCAATTTAAATTGCAGCTAAGTGGAAAAAGCATAAATTAGAATAAAGTGCACTGGCAGTGTAAAGATTTTGTTAAAACAACAATAACAAAAACAATGAAAACAAGATTTTGTATAACACTGTGTAACAGGATTTGAGTTGTGAGGGGGGAAAATTAATTAATTAATTTAATTTAATTTAATTCAATTGAACTAACAAAAAGCATACAAGTGAAGTGTGTAATAGTTAAGTGGAATAGGATTATATGTATATATATTATACATATATATATATATACATGTCATTATATCTTTTAAAATTGTAAAGTTGTATCATTATTATTTTTAACAAATGGTTTAAGATTTAGAAAATTTCTATATAATATATGTTTTTTTTAACCATACTAAGTCTCTTTGAAAAGTAACACAAAAATGTGTTTTGTTTCCGAAAATAATTGTTTTGTTACATAGTGTAGTGTTGTAAAAGCATTTGCTAAAACAACAATAACAATGGCCACTTAAATCAGAACAACAACAACAACTCTCGAAACGCGCCAACAATAGAAAACAATACTTACAACAACAACAACAATAATAAACACACTGAAAAAATTTCTCTTCAAGTATTTGGCTGGCTGGGTGTGAGCACTGTTGCAGCATACAACGCACTCGAAAGCGTAAACAAACCATCATAAAAGCGCACAAGAACTCCAAAAACAACAACAACAACATGTCATGCTAAGCTCAACTGAAAAGAGCAACGAAGGATATGCAGTGCAGCAAGGAATGCATTTTGCATGACAACGCACTTGCCCAGCAACCAGCCAGCCGGACAGACAGACAGTGAGTGACTCACTGAAGCAGCAAACCAGCTCGGCACGCTCTATATGTGTGTGTGTATTAATTATGCTTTGAACATGCATGCATGTGTGTGTGTGTGTCTGCCTTCGTCTCTGTGTAGTTGTGTTTGTGTGCGTGATTTTGTATTTACCAGCAACGACACCAACAAGCAGAGGCAGCTTGCAATTTTCATTAAAATGTATGCAAAGAATTGCAAAATGCAGAACGTGCCAGACTCGAAGGGCGCGGAGCAGCCACATACTCGAACGTTGCAGTGGATCCGAGTCAGTGGATCCGAGTGCATTCTTGTCGCACAAACACACAACACCCAGCAACAGCAGCAGCAGCCACTTTCTCAGTCCAATAGCTAATTTCAGGCAGCATCTTTAGTGGCTCTGACACACACACAAACACACGCACACACAGCACGAATACCAAACGAGTTCGACTTGGCTCGCTGCTACTTCCACTCACGCCATTACCTGAGCGCCGACGAGTGCTTTTTGTGCTGTTGCTGCAAGTATTTTGTACCTTTTAATGAAATATGCTGATTGCCTGCAATTAAGTGCTTCTCCAATAACATTTCCTCCAGCCCCGGCACTCACACATCTTTCATCATTTCATTTGCTTGCTTGTCGTTGCTGCGTCGTGTATGTCGGTGTTTGTGTGTATGTCAAGATGTTGTTGTATGTATTCGTATGCAAAATAAGTTCATTATAAAAACAAAGAAACCATTTCTATTCGTTCGTTGATGCATGTCATTTAAATAAAATGTCAAATAACGAAATGCAAATTTAATGCTGAAATTAAGCCAAAAATACATATTTACGTTTACTTGTGCATCACTATGTATGCAACGGTAATTATTTAATAATATCAAATTACAAGCTGTTCACATTTAGGACTCGTCATGACTGTTTTCTATGCAATTTGCTTGTTTAGGTATTCAAGTGACTTGAATGTTACTCATACGCCCCCAGTCAACAAGGTTTTGTTAGCACTTTAAAGATACTTTTCTTTTTGCTTCAACTTAAAGTAGCAGCAAGTTGCATTGCAGCAACAACAACAACAACAAAACATGACATTAAATTAAGTCAACCAGGCATGCGGTCGAATGCTGGCACAGTTGCCAAAGTTTTCTGCTGCGCAAATTAACCGCCATTAAAAGCGCTTCAATAGCTACTCACGCCGCTCACTTCCCCCCTCACACAATCTCTCCACCCACTCACTGGCAGCCTGTGCTGGCATATTACACTTTCAAGGCATATAACACCGTGCGACAACAAATTTTACACACGAAAAAATCTATATACTTGCAAAACTAGGGGCCAAATATAGTAAAACTGCGTTTTTAGTTGTTCTCTCTGACGTGAGGGTTTTTTTTTAAAGGACTTTGAAATTTCAAGGACATATTTATTTCAAAAAATTATTTTAAAAATTGAGCGCATTGTAGAATAACAATATGGGTATCAAATGAAAAAGAAAAATCCTTAGAATCTTGGAAAATTTAATGTTTTGGTGCAAAAAAACGAAGAGGTATTGAAAATGTCCTTTTAAAACTTTATCCTTGAATATCCTTGGAAATTTCCAATAGTTTTTTTTTGAAAAAAATATATCTTAAGGACTAGTATGTACACTACCACATCCTCGAATTTCGTCCTTCTAACTTCATAAGTTCGTCCGTGTAACTTTTTTGAGAACTTTGAAATAGACTGAGACAGACTGATATCCATATCATTTATGTTCAAAATAGAAAATTTATTTAAAGGAGACAGTTTTTCTCTTTTATTTGATACCCATATCTTCATTATTGCACAACCGCAAATATTTAAAAAAATATGTATTTTAAATGTGTATGTCCTTAAAATTTTTAAGTCCTTAAAAAATCACTTTGGGTCAGAAAATGCAAAACTGACTATGCCAGGTAAATTACCTCTAGTTTTGGATCGGTCAAGGTGTAATAAATGTAAAGTTGGTGTTTTCGCTCAGTGCATCATAACTTTGTCATTTTTCTTTCGATTCCATTGATGGTAGGCTTAATATTTGCACAAATAATATATTTTTCATCTTAGGTTTTAAAACCAAAGGAAATCATTTATTTTATCTATAAAAAAACATTCAAAAATTTATGATTTTTGAAAATGGTGCAAAAATTCAACTTTTTACAACTTTCATCGTCAGTAATTTCTCCAAATCTCATCTGATTTGGACAATCTGTATATCTCTGGAAAAGCTAAGGTATTATCTTCTGATCGACGGACATCTTGTGTTAGTTGGATGGTTCGTTTACAAGATATGTGCTCATAACTGAAACAACAGGGTAAAAACTGGTTTTTCGGAGATTTGAAAACGCTTCTAACAATATTGTTTTGATCTTCAGTTTCGTGTTCAGCGGCCCAAAGTTAGTCTAGGAAACACTTTTTTAGGTGCATTTTTTGTGTCGAGTAGTGTTATTGATGATTGAACATATATGAGACGGTTTTAAATTAAATTTCTGTACTAACTTAAAAATATTTCGGGGGGTTTAAGCCCCAAAACCCCCTGTGTGCGCCACTGGTGTCACAGCACAGCGACCAACAATACTCGGAAAGTATGTGCTTTTCCCCAAGAGCGATTTTCAATTACCGCAATGTCTTGGTGGAAGCGCTCTCCGTGTGCATCACTAATTTCACCTAATCATTTTGCAAATGTGTGCTAAATGTAAAATTTAATATATTTATAGAATACAACTAAAGTATTTAAACCATATACCACATGGTCAGCTTGTTATTTTTAAGTGCAAAGATGGTTCTATAAATACGATTTCAGCATCCTTAATGATATTGAAACAATTAGGCACTCTGTGCTGTGCATGAATGCTTTTCCAAGCATACTTTTAGGCATGCGCTTTGGAGTACGGCAAACTTGCTATAATAAGGCGAGGATAGAAACGTCGAGATGGAAAGTACAACTGGAATGTGCAAGAAACTTCGGCGCGATAAGAAAACTAGTATAGAAGCAGCAGTGTGCAGCGCAAGAAGTCGAGTCTGTGTTGTGCACGCAAAGGGGAAACATGCAATAGTAGTAGTGTAAAGTAGTAACAAGTGTAAATTTGTAAATAAAGCGATTGTTGGTTTTTGACTGCGTTTGCGCTGAGTAATTGAAGTAGTTTTATTTTCAAGCACAATCAAAACGAACTTGGATTTTCGTAACAACATTGAAATGATCCATATCCTATAGAGAGAGGTATTCAATTTTTTATATCTTAAACTAATAAAGTTGGAAGGACGAAATTCGAAGATGTGGTAGTGTGCTTATTACTCCTTAAGATATATTTTTTTCAAAAAAAACTATTGGAAATTTCCAAGGATATTCAAGGATAAAGTTTTAAAAGGACATTTTCAATACCTCTTCGTCCTTTTGCACCAAAACATTAAATTTTCTAAGATTATATGGATTTTTCTCTTTCATTTGATATGGGTATATTGTTATTCTAAAATGCGCTAAATTTTTAAAAGAATTTATTAAAATAAACATGTCCTTGAAATTTCAAAGTTCTTTAAAACAAATCCTGACGTCAGAGAGAAAAACTAAAAACGGTAGTTTCTAGTTTCGCAAGTATATCGATTTTTTCGTGTGTTTTGAAATTTTTTGATTTTTGTTGCACGGTGTAATCTTTGCCAGTGCAAATGCTGCCGTTCGGCTGCGCCAAAATGTCATTTTTAATTAACGACTGACAGCCGGCAACAAAGGCAGCAACATCACCAACAACAACAACAAAAAGCGCACAACATAATGAAAGCGGAAAAACAAAGCACGCAACTAACAGACAGTTAGCGACGCTAATATTAGCGGCGCGTCAGGCCATATTGCACTCAAAGGACCAAAGCAAAGGACCAAAGTCAAATCGCGCAACCAACGGCCTCAAAGGGGAATCTGAGCGCAAAATGCAGCAAACGTACTTAAATGAATTTATGACAACACGCCAACGTTATGGCAATGGTAAGGAGGACACACACACACACACTTACATACAACTACTGAGCGGCAAAAATGCAAGGAAATCATGGTGTGCGCTATTTGGGCTTTTGTTGTTGCGGAAAAATGACAACTTGCCATAGCCAATACGACAATAAGTGCCAGTGTGGCAACAAGCAACAAAATCAGCAACAACAACAACACTGATGGTGACAATACCTCAGAAACAGCGCCGCTGTGGGCAGTAAGCGGCGCCAATGCTGATATGGAACCTGGCCAAAGGATTCTTTATTGCTACTGTGTGGCATAGAGCTTGCTTTGCTGTTTCTCCTCCCGTTGTTGTTGTTGTTGTTTTGCAATTGTAAAAACGTGACGATGCGCGCGACTGGTTAAAGCGGACGGACAATGGCGTTCGCTGCTGTCGAGTGTCATATGAGTTTATAGTTTGGCGCGCTTCTGAGTTGCCTTTCATTGTTGTTGTCACGGCGATCGTTGTTGTTACTGTAGCCATAGTTGTTGTTGTTGTTGTTGGTGTTCGCGCGGTTTCATGCGCGCATCGCAATTTTGTCGTTCGCATTGCGCAAATATATCCTGTGCGGGCCCCAATTCGAGCCGAGTTCCAGCCGCAGTCTGAGTCCGGGCCGCAGTCGGAGTCGGAGACAGAGTCACAGTGCGCGCCGCACATCCTGTCGGTGACAAAGTGACTGCGGAAACGTTGCGGTCACAACATGCGCCCAACGGAAATGGCCCGGCACACTAAGCGCTCACTCGCGGCTGCGGTGCCACCAAAGCAATAACAACAACAACAACGAAAATAACAGCAACAGCACTTTGTGTGCTTGGCCGCATATTCTTGCGGCCAATAGACGCGCTGCGCTGCAACCAGGCAACAGACAGTGATATGCAGACAGCGGCCGCAACTCGGAGCCAGACAGACAACCGCACGAACAGACAGACAGACATAGGGTGGAAGGGTTGGGGGTGTGGGGAAAGGACAGTGCAGAGTGTCCGAGCGGTTGCGGCCGGAAGATGCGACGTCAAATGCAAAAGCGTAATATTTTCGCCATCGTTGTTGTTGTTGCTATTTCTCATCTTATTTGTGTTGTTGTCTCTTTGCATTGTCGTCGTAGCCGTTGGCTCTGCGGTTGTTATGTCGTGCAGCAACATTTTCGCGACACAATTTGACGCTCAAGTTGTGAACGGGGAAAACTTTGCTAATTACAATGGGAAATTTTTGTGATAATTAATTTTCGCATCACTCCCGCACCCCTTCATCCTCGCACCGCAATGCGCTTCTTGCACACTGCACTCAATTTTCTCGCTGTTGCAGCATTTTATTTTTATTTTAAATTTTTTTCATTTGTCCACATCCGTTCTACAAATTTCTAAATTTTTTATTTTTGCTGTTTCTGTTCAGCTTTTTGTTTTAAATTTTATTTGCGGTTCGCTCACTTGGCTGGCTTTTCATTTGCACCGAAAAGTCAAGGACTTTTGTGTAAATTTGAATAAACAATAGAAATAGTTTGGGTGCATAGTTTGCTGCGCGTTCAAAATTCAACCAATGCATGTAATGCGCGGAATGCTCAAGGAAGCGCAGAAGGAGCAGCGTCCAGCATGAGATGCAGTTTGGCCATTAAATTCAGAATCTCATTTAGCCTGGCCAAGTGAGTAAAATCATCGAAGAGCGATTTTTATGCCATAAAGTTTCATTAGGCCAAAGTTTAAATACTGCACCGCATGCATAAAGTTTTGTTGAGATTTTATTTGAATATTGATTTTCGATCTAATCAAATGAGTTTTCAATCTAATGAATGAAATTGTGAAATTATGATGCAATTTAATAGTACAAGAGGTACTTGCAATTCATAGTTTGAGTTTGTCTTTACAAATGAAGTACAACAACATTTTCTGACTGGCACAACACTTTTCGCAAACTTCGATTTATTTTAGGCTACTTTCAGTGATCGATCAATCTCGATGAATACAACAACATTTTCAATGATCATCAAAAGAATTTCAGTAGGACTCGATCTTTAGTAGAATTCGATCCTGGTTCTTGTAAATGGAGTACAAGAACAACATTCAAATGACCGTCAAAAAAAAAATTTCAATAGGAGTCGATCCTTTTGAGATTACTTTCTGGTTCAGGTTCTTACAAATGGAGTACAACAACATTGAAATGACCTCCAAAAGATTTGGGACTTGATCTTTTTAGACTTTTCTAAATTACTTTTTGGCACATTTCAGTCAATAATTCGAACCTGGTTCTTTCAACAACCAAATTTAAACCGCCAAAATATTTTCTTTGGGACTCGATCTTTTTAGACTTTTCTAAATTACTTTTTGGCACATTTCAGTTAATAATTCGAAGCTGGTTCTTTCAAATGGATTACAACAACAAAATTTAAGGAACCGCCAAATATTTGCAGTAGAAGTCGATCCTTTTGAGACTTTTCTAAATTACTTTTTGGCCCATTTCAGTTAATAATTCGAACCTGGTTCTTAAAAATGGAGTACAACAAAAACATTTAAGGAACCGCCAAAAGATTTTCAGTAGAAGTCGATCCTTTTTAGACCATTTTCAATTCTTTTTCTGCACATTTCAGTAAATAATTCGAACCTGGTTTTTTCAAATGGAGTACAACAACAAAATTTAAGGAACCGCCAATTTAAGGAACTTCAGTAGAAGTCGATCCTGTTGAGACTTTTTAAATGACTTTTTAGCACATTTCAGTTAATAATTCGAAGCTGGTTCTTTCAAATGAAGTACAACAACAACATTTAAGGAACCGGCAAAATATATCCAGTAGAAGTCGATGCTTCTCAATCTACTTTCAATAATTTTTTTGGCAATTTCAATAACTTTCGGTCGATATTTATTCTTATAATATAAATACAACAACATTTGAATGACCGCTGAGCTCGATGTGGAGCTCGATGTTTTTGAGATTAACAAATAAGTAATTGGAAATAGTTTTTCGGCTCAAAAATCGATTCTTGTTCTTATAAATGGAGTACAACAACAAAAACACTTAAATTATCGTCAAACGATTTTAAGTAGAAGCCTATCCTTTTGAGGGTATTTTCAGTGACGGTTGAAAGATTTCTACTAGATAGCAATAGTCCATATTTTCCATCCATATTTCATTAATTAAAAATTATATATATCTATATGTATTTTTTATTTTTTTAATATTTGTATTATACGAAAAAACATTTATAATAAAAACATATTATAACAAATAAAAAAGCATTCAATCCATTCTTTAAATGTGTCATATTGCGCTTTAAATGTTTCAAAGTTAAAGTATTCCTCGCATAAATGGCAACTTTGGTTTTGCTTTACAAAAAATGCCAACGATGTCAAAACGCATCACAATGCTATCAACTTTCCAAATTCTGATCACAACATCTGATAATCTCAAATTTACTTTAGAGCTATAGAACTGCTGAGACTTCACTTTACATCCAAAATATATAAAACTTAAAAAAAAAATCAAACAAATTCTTCAATTTCACCTCAAACGTTCTCGTAATTCTGAAGGTCACTCATACGCTCCGTAGTGCCAAATTTAAGAATTCACTTTAAAATCACTACAACAGTAAAAAATTCTAATTCTACAACATTGCCACAATGAAAACACGTACACAGTTTATATTTCCGCCCCGCTGGCTACACCCACTCGCCGTCACACAAATCGTGGCTTTCCAAGGCCATTTTTTTTAACAACGACAATACAAAGCAGCTGGCAACGTTTTGCAGCAGCCGCCCATTAATGAACAGTAATTTGTAGAAATTTTCAGCAGCATTTGATGCAATACAAAAACAGCAAAAACCATTAGAAAATAACAGCGGCAACAGGAGGCGTTAAAAAAACTACAAAGAGCAACGAGCGGGTAATTGGTGGAACAACACCAACAATGCGCAGCTGTTTAGTATACAAAAGTGCGCATATATATGTGTGTGTGTGTGTGTGTGTATGTGTGTGTGTGTGTGCGTGTGTTCGTGTGAATATGTTGATGGAAAGAGCTGCGGCTGGCGGGCAGGCCGGGGGCGGAAGTTGGGGCGAGATTGTGCGAATGTGGGCTGCGCAATTGTGGGCAGGTGTTGTAATTTTTTGTAGCATACATTAAGGCGCAGTGCAAAATTTCAAAGGCGTATACCACAAAGCAAAACATAAAACGCAGCGCGACTGTGGTGTGAAAAAAAAACCTGATGTCGAGTAATGTAAAATTTGCGTAATAAATGAAATAGAAAGTAAAAGAGCAAATGTTATGCGCCATTTGAAAGGCAGTTAGAAAGTGACTGAGAGAATGCGGCAAGTGAAAGAGAATTTTTGATAAGCAAGCGGAATGTGCCTAAGCAGAAGAAGAAAGAGAGAGAGGGGAATATGAAAGAGTATAAGAAAGTCTAAGCTGACGAGTGGGCGAGTGAAAATGCAAAAAAAAATGGCGACAAATCTTAATGTGAAGAAAATTCAAATGTTATGGATGTTAAAAAGTATGGCAAACAATGGGCTGAATTTGTGAAATAAAGCGAAACATGGCAAATGATATGAAAGCATCAAGAAGCTGTACAAATGAGGCAGTTAAAAGCAAAAATTATGTACAAAAAAAAGAGTAAAAGCGGGAGAAGAAATGCGAGCTGAAGTTGGTAGGAGAAGTGGGAAGTTATAGAATTGCAGCTAAGCGAGCGTGTAGTCGTTTTGCTGGCAAAAGCAAAGCAAGCACACGCACACACACAGACACCTGCGTCAAAGGATCAAATGTCAATGAGTCAATGCCGTCAGTGCGGCATTGAGTGCAAGACGCGTTTTGCAAAACTCATAACACCTGTTAGCTGAATATGTGCATGAGTGTGTGTGTGTGTGTGTGTGTGTGTGTGTGTGTTGGTGTAAGTGAATAGATGTTTGCTTTTGAATCGTAAATTAGAATGATAAAAAGTCACTAGAAGCCAGACAGCGCTCGAGCAATAACAACAATGCACATAGCTGTGTCGCATGCGGGCGTAATTAATTATGTTGTTGTTTTTATTGTTGTTTTGTTGTTGTTGTTGTTGTTGTTGTTGACGGAGCTTTTATTATATATAAAAAACAATCTTTATGCTTGCTTTTTTCATTTGCTCATTTGCTGTTCCTCACTAAACACACACACACACACACACACCCACTCACCTACTTCTGTGTGCGTTGCTTGTTAACGCATTCAGGCTGACAGTCAGCAACGCTGGAACAATGAAGCATTTCTGTTGTTGCACGTCTGTGCGAGCTTATAAAATTATGAAAGCTCATAATAAAACATAAAAAATTTACTGTTATTGCTGGTAAACATGTTTGACATTTGTAAATAAATGACAAGCCAACAGCAAGCAATCGTTGAGCTCGTTGGCTTGCAAGAAATTTGTTAGAAGAAATAAATTTCCATTGGGGCTGATGTGGTACAAAAAAAATTCAAATAAAATTTATAAGAGTTTATATATAAAATTGTATACAAATATTTCACATACATTGCATACAATTTAAATAAAATTTAAATCTTCTTCGACTTTGCTTTAGAATATCTCAGCTTTTCATTTTGTTATTTATGCCTCGATGGCTTTTCGCTTCAGTTCCGGCCACTGTTGCTGCCTATCATTTTGACTATACTAAATAAATTCACGCCAACACAGCCACACAGTCCGCTCATTTTGGTTTTGTGTATGCAAACAAACGCGAGTAGGAAATGCAACTTGAATTTATTGCACTCGACTGCAGTAGGCAAAAGCTGCCAACTAGCAGCCAGCCAAGGCGCAGCAATTGGAGCACGAACGGCAACTACAAACAAACATACACACACACACACACACACACAATTTTATATAAACTGACAGCGGCAACAAAACTACAACCACAACTGGTCTATTCCGGCATTACTCATGTCGGCAACGTTGTCAGTCGTTGCAGCAATCACCACTTGAAGTTGGCTGTTGTTGTTTAGATATTCTGGGTGCTAATCGGCGCCATGTGCCGTCACTGTGCTGCACTTTGCAGCATTATTGGTTTATAGCTTTAAGAGAGATGAAGCAAATTGTATGCCAACTCATACAAAAGTGAGAAAAGTAGTCGACATTTCAGTGGATTAAATATATTACTAACATTGGTTTGTGTCAAGGATTGACAGGTTCTTGTCTCAACATTTAATTTTCCAGTTGGTTTGTTGTTAGGTTGAGTGGTTGCTACCTCTGCTAAGTATCACAATTAGCACCTAAAAAGCCACACCTTTATTTGTGTTCATATTGTCTGGTATTTAAAAACCACTTTGTGAGACCTAAATAGAAAGTAAAAAAAAAGTCGACTGATCTGCATGGTAGAAATGCTTCTGAGGTCATTTGGAGAGTCTTGAGCAAGCATAGACTACCAAACAGTTACCAGCTCAGCGTCAGTAATGTCCCGAACTGATCTTTGTCCTCGATGTGCTTTTCTCACTTTTGACTAACAATAAAGTCTGAATGTGAAATGTGAAAGTGATGAATTTCCACGAAATAACTAATGTTTGTTGTTAACTGAAAACTGCCTTAAATGATAGAAAACATTGCCATTAATTACCACCAATTAGATGTTGCTTTGGTATTCTATAGCACTTCAATTGAAGCTGACTTATCTTGGTAACTGATACCAGTGAGTGATGAAAGGCAGAGTTTTGAATTTCAGCGTTTAATGTTAACTGGGAAATTAATTAATGTTGGCAGCAACAGTTTGCAAATGTGCAAATTTTATTGAAACAAATTGATGTAAACTGTAATTTAATACATTAGCAACATTTCAGTACTAAAATTTTAGTATCTACAGTTTTTGCATAACTTTTGTAACTATAAATATTCGCAATTAAAAAATATTTGGTAGAGATGAAGTAGTGAACACTTTCTACTTATCTCTTCAACTTTTTATAAACCATTCTATTTTAATTCTTTATTATTATTTTAGTGTCCAAATTAAATTTTGATGTTATGTTTTCCTGAAAATGCAAGTTTTGAGCCAAAAATAAAACAGCGATACAAAGTTGATGTGAGGTAGAGTAGTCTGAAAAGTTGTTGGCCTCAAATGATTGGCTTTCGGGAAAGAGGTGGAACAGTTTAAACAATTGGAGAATAAAAAAAAATTTTAAGATTCGTTCTCTTGCTTCCAAAGAAGGACTGTAGGACCATCGTAGACATACTGACGTGTGAGTGAAGGAAAATGTATTGAATTTATATAGAAAATCGTGATTTAATGGGCCAATTGGCTTCCAGCTAAGTGAAAGCCTTCAAAATAAGAAACAATAAGTTTTCATTTTGACCCCCAAGTCGAAGTGCGGTCTGTGCTGCACACAGCCTTCTCTACCTAACCGACTTAATTGAATTTGAACCATTTGATTGTCTTTTCCATAAAGCATCACAATAGGACAGATGTCCTGTCCAAAGGATAGTATCTATCCAACCATACACAGGGGGCGGAGGTTTGGGGTTAACCGCCCCTCAAATATAAAAATTGCTTGTACAAAATATGGTTTCAATTGGAATAGAGCTCAAAAGTAGCCCCCGCCCCCCAAAAATGAAATCCTATGCACGCCACTGTATCCAACCATTTAAACCTGACGTTCAGTTTGTTTTTCCGGAGACATTATCATTAGCCTCACACCATCATTGAATTGAAGTTACTATTCGAATAGATCTGTACCCATCCAAATTTGTGAGTTTAGCTCTGAAAATTTATAATCTTTCTATAATCTCTGACTTTTTATTCGTTCAAAATTTTCAGTGGTGAAGTGACGTACAACTAGAAGAAAAAGCATAGACAGGAAGTGCTCGTTTATTTGAAATTACACTGTGCTACCAAAATCAAAAAATTTTAAATAGTGCTCGTTTATTTGAAATTACACTGTGCTACAAAAATTAAAAAAAAAAATTAAATACGGGCCAAATATGGTAAAACTTCATTATGAGTTTTTCTGTCTAATATCAAAAATTTTTTTCCGAGGGCTTCGAAATTTCGCGGGAGATGATATTTTAAAAAATTATTTCAAAAATTTGAGCGCAATGTAGAATCTAAATATGGGTATCAAATGAAAGAGAAAGCTCCACAGAATTGAAAGAAATTGAATTGTGTTGTGCGCAATGACGAATAGGTACTGAAAATGTCCTTTTAAAACTTGATCCTTGAATATCCTTGAACAATTTTAATAGTTTTTTTTCAAATACATGTCCTAGGAAACAATATATACACTACCACATTCCCGGACTTTGTCCTTTTAGCTTTTAGTTTTTTTAAAGTTGAGGATTTCTTTATGTGTAATGAAAATTTTCTTTAAAATCTTTATCCTTGAATTTCCTTGAAAATTTCAAATAGTTTGTTCCTTTAAATAAAAGTCTGAAATGTATGTATGGAATAATACATATCCTTGAATATGCTTGACAATTTCTAATAGTTTGTTTTTTTCAATAAATGTCAAAAATATACATAAGTATGGAATAATACATATCCTTGAATATCCTTGAAATTTTCTAATAACTTGATCCTTGAATATCCTTGAACAATTTTAATAGTTTTTTCAAATACATGTCCTAGGAAATAATATATACACTACCACATCCCTGGACTTTGTCCTTTTAGCATTTAGTCCTTTTAAAGTTGAGGATTTCTTTATGTGTAATGAAAATTTTCTTTAAAAACTTTATCCTTGAATTTCCTTGAAAATTTCTAATAGTTTGATCTTTTAAATAAAAGTCTGAAATGTATGTATGGAATAATACATATCCTTGAATATCCTTGACAATTTCTAATAGTTTGTTTTTTTCAATAAATGTCAAAAATATACATAAATATGGAATAATACATATCCTTGAATATCCTTGAAATTTTCTAATAACTTGATCCTTGAATATCCTTGAACAGTTTTAATAGTTTTTATCAAATACATGTCCTAAGAAATAATGCATACACTACCACATCCCCGGACTTTGTCCTTTTAGCTTTTAGTATTTTTAAAGTTGAGGATTTCTTTATGTGTAATGAAAATTTTCTTTAAAAACTTTATCCTTGAATTTCCTTGAAAATTTCAAATAGTTTTAAATAAAAGTCTGAAATGTATGTATGGAATAATACATATCCTTGAATATCCTTGACAATTTCTAATAGTTTGTTTTTTTCAATAAATGTCAAAAATATACATAAATATGGAATAATACATATCCTTGAATATCCTTTAAATTTTCTAATAGTTTGTTCTTTTAAATAAATTTCTGAAATATATGTATGGAATCCTTGAATATCCTTAAAAAATTCTAGTAGTTTGTTCTTTTAAATAAATGACTGAAATATGTTTGGAATAATACATACACTACCATATCCTTGAACTTTGTCCTTCTAATTCTTAGGATAATAATTATCCTTTATTAGGATTATTTAGTATTTCATTGTGTTAATTAAATATTTTATGTTTGCTGTGTGGTGCAATACATTCTTTTCACTCGTTTATTTAAAGTAATCAGCGGTAAAAGAACTCATCTTCAAATAGAAAATAAGGCAGCAACATAAAGTACGTCCAGTGTATTCTGTTGACCCAATAGATGTCATATTAACCCAACACTACAACCAGATAGAAAATAAAAAAATTAATATTCATAAAAACATAACCATTAACCTCACCAAATCACCCCAACTGTACATACATACATACAAACCATACATATTATAAATGTGTATATTTATATGTTTGTCAGCACTAATGTGACACATAGTTGAGCCAAATGCATGCACTAACCCACCTCTATCAAAACTACATTAACTATCACCCACTCGCATCAGTCACAGCGACTCTGCCACTCGAGCTCGCAAATTATGCCGCACACACATGTCATCCAATTAAAATATAATAATTCACTCTCGCTGTCAGTTGCGCTGTCTCACACGTGCTACGCCTTTACCTCATCACCGCTGGCGCTTGACGTCGCTACGTGGCGCCACTGTTGTGCATAGTTGGCATAGAATTGATGGAGCTAGTGGCGGCCAGCTTTCATTGTGTTGTGTGTGTGTGTGTTGGCGGCTTTCGTGGTCGCATACGTGACAGGAAATTTTGTTTATTTATTGTTAGTGTTATTATTGTTGTTGTTATTATTTCCAGTGACCATAACGCCTAAATGTATGCACGCATGTATGATGTCAGGTGTTGAAAGGGCGTGGCTTAATGCCGACATAGTTACACATTTTGCAGCCTGGCCGGCCGCATACTTGAGCAATGTTAATTGGCCAAGTTAAAATGCGTAAAGCGTTGAGCAGCAACAACAATAACAGAACAGAGCCAGAGGTGTGGTTGTCGCTGATGACAGCATACGAAATGCCATACCGCACGCATTCAGCCACGCAGGATATGCGGCAAATGAAATCAAAGTCATAATTTCAGAAAGCGACGACATGCAGCAATCAATGCGGCTGTGGTTGTTGAATAATGAGCGCAACAATGACACGAACAACGATACGAATAAAGCCCCGAGGGTATTTTTCCAGCGCAAACAGCAATGCGAATTTATTGAGTATTTGATTTGCAAGGATTTGAGAAATTTTCAGAAAACATGAAAGAAAAGGTGAAAGGAGGAGGAGGTGTAGGAAAAGAAGACACAAAGATTGAAAGCTGGAGCTTCAGAGATCACTGTTTATTTTTTTATTGATTGAGGCCACCAGTTATTTGTTGTAGTCTTTGCTGTTGGAATGCTTTTCTTTTATTTCAAATAACAAATCCTTTTCATTAAATTTTGACAAATTTTTACATAAATTTAAGTGTCATATTTAACTTCAACTAACTTCGGCAGCCGCCGTGGCTCAGTTGGTTAGTGCGTTGGACCGCGAGTCGCAGGCAGCAACCTCAGGTTCAAATACTGCCTGTAATAACACCTAAAAAAATAACGGGAAAACTCGATTTCTCTTTCGGTGGCTGTCCTCTCAGCTGGAAATGGCAAACCTCTGAGAGTAAAAGTTGCTTATGAAAAAGCTCCCAACCTGCCGTTCGGAACCGGCATAAAACTGTAGGTCCCTCCAACCCGTGTACAAATTCACACGCACAACACGGGTAGTTGCGGGAAGCTAGGCCTTAGTCTCGCGTAAGCGGGCTGTCGTGCCAGTCAATTATTAATTAATTATTATTATTATTTAACTTCAAATTTTTCCATTTTCTAAACTTACCAAAGACCTCTTATCATTTTACTGATTTTTTCTCATCACATCATTTGTCTGTCAAAGGCACACAGCCGCTTGAAAATTCAAAAAACAAAGTCTCATATAACCAAATACACAATGCCACAATCAATTCCACTCACACACATTCAAATCAAGTCACACTTGAGCGCCAAACAAGAGAAAGGCAAACAAGATTGGGCGCAAAAAAAAAATAATAATATCAATAAAAGGCAGCAAATTACTCTTTAAGGATATCCAATATCCTTGTTAGCGGCATGTTATCATAGACCACTAAGCTCCTGCTGTCTATTGACGCATTTGCACGTTTTCTTTACGATATGGCAAACGAAAACAAACACACAACACAAACGCACACATGCACACACGTGCGATAAAATTGGGTATACTTGTAGGCGCTCACACGTACGCCAACGTGCATATCAATAAAGAAATAAGAATAATAAACATTATAACGGCATAATTGACAGCTTCAGGTTGAAGCATTCGCATGCACACACGTACACATCCACACACACACACACACACACACACTTTTACATTAACACGCAAACTGGCTGTGACACGTAGAGATTTTAAATGCCGACCGTACGTGAAATTGTGTCAGTTTACGTTGAAGGATAATGAGAACGTAAACATTTGCAGCAAAAATGCAATAAAAGTTGGGCCCGCAACAAAGATGTTGGGTATGAGGCTATGAAGAGGCAGAACGTAGACGTTGAAACGAAAACTAATCAATGGAAATAGAAGGCAAAAAGCAAAGAATATTGTTAGGAATAACTAAAAAATATCAGTGAGATTAAATGAAGTAAATTATTAGGTATTCAAATACTTATTTTGAAGAGAAAAGAATTGAAAGACGTGCAGACAATTGTCTATTGTACGATTGACAATTGTACGACGAGGCTGAGTATAAAGAGGAAACTGAGAAAAATAAACACAAAAATATTAATAAAATATGATAGCAAACGATGAAGAAAATAAAGCAGGAAGTGAAAATGCGAGCAAATGAATGGACAAAAATGTATTGCTGAGTATAGAGCAAGAAAAAAGAACTAACGAGACTATTAGAGATTTGTTCAAGAAGTCTGTAGAGAAGAAGAAAGTGGTAAAAGACCGAAAGAAACTAAAAGAGAATTGCTTAGAAAGACTGAAGTGAAACCTGGAAGTGCGAAAAATCGAGGACAGTAGTCGAAATTTTCTGTAGCACGATTGCAAAGAAAAAGGTAGTGTGACAAATGGAAAGAGAGTAATAGAAACTTGAATAATGTAGGACAAATCGAAAGAGAAAAATAGATATTTGTACAGGAATCCTGCAAAAAAGAAGAAAATGGGACAAATCGAAAGTCAGTAATAGAGGTTTTTTTAGGAAGACTGCAGAGCAAAATAAAGTGGGACAAATTGAAGAATAGGAATATAGATTTTGTGTAGGAAGATTAAAAAAAGAACGAAGTGCAAAAAATGGCAAAAGCGTAATAGAGACTTGAAGGAAGTGTGACAAATGGAAAGAGAGTAATAGAGACATAAAGAAAGTGGAACAAATCAAAAGAGAGTAATAGATAATTGTTCAGGAAGGCTGCAGAGAAGAAGGAAATGGGACACAACAAAAAACAATAATAGATAATTGTTCAGGAAGGCTGCAGAGAAGAAGAATATGGGACAAATCGAAAGATGATACAAGAAAATTTTTCAGGAATACTGCAAAGAAAAACGAAGTGGGGCAATTCGAAAAATAGTAATGGAGATTTTGTGTAGGAAGATTGAAAAATTAAGGAAGTGGGACAATTCGGAAAAGAGTAATAGAGATTTTGTGTAGGAAGATTGTGAAGAAGCAAAAAGTGTGACAAATAGAATGAGAGTAATCGAGACTTAAAGAAAGTGGGACGAATCGAAGAGCAAAATAGATATTTCTTCAGGAAGGCTGCAAAGAAACAGAAATTGGGACAAGTTGAAAAACAGTAATAGATAATTTATTTATTTATTTATATCATACTGAACTTATAATTAGAAAATTATTCAGGAAGACTGCAGAGAAGAATAAAGTGGAACAATTTGAAAAATAGTAATAGAGATTTTGTGTAGAAAGATTACAAAGAAGAAGAAAGTGTGACAAACGGAAGGAGAGTAATAGAGACTTGAAGAAAGGGGGGCAAATTGTAAAATAGTAATACAGATTTGTTCAAGAGGGCAAAGAAGGAAGTGTGACAAATGGAAAGCGTAATAAGAGTTTTGAAGAAGGTGGGACAAATCGAAAAACAGTAATAGAGAATTGTTCATGAAGACTGCGCAGATGAATAAATTGAAACAAATTGAAAAATAGTAATAGAAATTTTGTGTAGAAAGATTGCAAAGAAGAAGGAAGTGTGACAAATGGAAGGAGAGTAATAGGGACTTGAAGAAAGGGGGCAAATTGTAGGATAGTAATAGAGATTTGTTCAGGAGGGCTTCAGAAAAGAAGGAAGTGGAAAAAGTCTAGAGCAGTAATAGAGGTTTGTTCAGGAAGGCTGCAAAAAAAGAGGAAGTAAGACAAATTGAAAGAAAGAAGAAAGTGGGACAAATAAAAAGGGACAAATAGATATGTGTTCCGAAAGCCGCTTGAAAGATGAAAATCGGACAAATCGAAAGACAGTAATAGAGATTTGTTTAGGAAGACTGCAGAGAAAAAGAAAATGGGATAAATCCAAAGAGACATATAGAATAGAGTGTTACGAAAGAGAATATAGTGTTACGAGAATATAGTGTTATGAAATCCGCATAAAGGAAGAAAGTCTGACAAATCGAAAGACAGTAATGGAGATTGGCTTAGAAAGACTGCAGGGAACAAAAAATGGGATAAACTGAAAGACAGTAATAGAGATTTGTTCAGAAGGGCTTCGGAAGGAAGTGGAACAAATGAAAAAAAAATTTAATAGAGATTTGTTTAAGAAGACTGCAGAAAAGAAGAAAGTGGGTCAAATCCAAGGAGGCAAATAGATTTTAGTTAAGACGGACCACAGAAAAACCGTAAACAAACATTAAAATGCAAATAGCAAAGAAGAGAAAATTGCTTCTACTTAGACCTAAAAGATTAAAAATATACTGAACTCTAAAAGAAACGTCGACTATCTTTAAAACAGGAGAAGGATATGATGGAATGAAAGTACAAGTGAAGACAGGGAAAATCAAATCTCTGTCGTCTTGAGCTACTTTTTTTTCTACATTTCCTTTCTCTGAAAGCCACACTTTTTACTTCAATTGCCATTACGCTCACATGTCTAATGATTTCAGTTTTCACTTTCTTTCCCTCCATATCGACGCTTTCGTTTGCATGCGTTTTTCTGGTGGCCCTAAGCGAAAGCCTCATTAACGTATGCCAGCACTCAAAAGTGCTTAGATGCCATGCCCGAAATGATAGCAACAACGACGAAAGCTAACGCACAAATTATCGAAGCATTGGCGTAATGACAGGGCGACGGGCGACGGGCGACGGGCGGTAGGCGGCGCATGAACCGAACACGAAAGATATTGAAGCGGATTGCACGAACGGAAATATGAAAGCTCAATGAAGTGGATACGAGCGAAAGAGGGGCGAATTCTTACTGTTCATAGTAAGAATACGCACGAACACGCTGTGGGTTGTGTTGATTTTGCTGAGCACACTTGAACAGAACAGCCAGTCGAATACAGCTGTCGTACCGTTCGCCACGCAGCGGGATTGAACACATCATAAGTGGGCCGAAAGCTGGCAAATGTGTTGCGTCAGCACATAAAAAGAAATTGTTTGCTCGCACACAGCGCTTTCGGAGCGTCAGCAGCACACCTCAATGCATATTGCTGACGCTTAATTAATGGATTATTGAAGGCAGTTCAGCGTAAGAAAGGAAATCTTGGCGAAAAGAAAATTCAACGCTCTAATGATAGCACACACGCTGGATGGGGTTGCGAGAGAGGTAAGAGTGGAGAGGGCACCCAAGGGGAAGTTCCATTGAAACCACTCGATTGTGTGAAGTGTAACACCTGCCAAGTAGGCGATAAAAATTTGTACGACTGTTAATTGCTGCAAACTTAATGATAGGTGAGGAGGGGAGCGAAAGAATGTGATAAATGAAATTGAAAATTTCCACTTACGGACATGTTCAATAGCAGATCTCAAGGCTGATTAAGCATTGTATTTAAAATCGCATATGGACAAATTGCCTAAGCAGCCGTAAAGTAGGCTTCAAAAAAATTACGCTTATTTGACTTGGAATTATCAATCAATGTGAGTGCACTTTGCGCTCAACTGAAATGAATTTGATTGAGGTGAGATGTTGTAATACAATAACTCACTTATTTACTGATCAATGAAGCGTTATTTTAATTATGGATTATCTAATTTCTTATTCTTATTCATAGTTATAGAGATTTTTTTATTTAACTCAAAGGGAATAATTTTCATTGAATTTCTCGACAGCTGTTTAAACTGTTTTAGGGTTTTAAGTTTTTACAAATTATTTTAAAACATTTTTTCAAAGTCCACAAGACGCTTATTTTATTTATTCTTCAAGTTAAGTTTAAATACTTATTCAATATCAATAACATGTTTTTTTAATTTAATATATTTCTATAGTACCTAAAAATATGCCACACTAAAAATTTTAAGCGTTATGATGACCAGGTGACCGTTTCTTGCACTATCGAGTTGAGTTGTTTAACTACAACATTCAAATCTAAACAATTAATAACACAAAATTCTTTACACATATTTTTTGATTTAGTTCAGTGCCCAAAAGTATGCTATGTCTATCTTTTTATCACTCTAAATGTGCTAGACGTCACTTCATTTTGCTACAACAATCAAATCTTTTTATTTGCACTTAAATCTCATTATAAAGCCAAAAGAAATTTTTTTGATTTTCTTTAGCAACTAAACCTATGCTACTTTTACTTTTTCAGCCACACCATCAATTCCTTTCTATACAAAATTCTTATATTAAAACTCGCAATCAAATCTCATTATTTAATATCAAGGAACATTTTTTGATTTTTTTTTAATTTTCTTCAGTGCCCAAAAGTATGCTACGCTTGAATTTTCGTACATTATAGATGTGCTGTGGAGTTAATTTATTTTGCTAAAATATTTAAATGTTATTACTTGCGTGTATAAACACCAAAACGCCCTAAAGTATGCTTGGAAAAAATAAATTTTTAAATTCGACACACTGCAACACGCAAGCGAGCGAGAGTTGGGTTGTGTTGTTGTGCGCAGTAGAGCAAAGAATAAAATTCTATTTGTGCTTCTTGCTACTACGGCGACTATTCGTTGCTTGCAGCGGTAGCAAGTAGCTGCATTATCCATGTTGTGCTGTTGAACAGTTTACATGTTACCTTGCGGCATATGTTGAGCCACTTGTTATCCTTTAAGGATGCAACGCTACATGCACTGCATGTAGGAATATATTCATGTCTGAGTGTGTGTGTGTGTAAGTTTATCTGCTGCCAATTTTGCAACAGAAAACACACATACAGAAAACAAGAAACAGAATACACACACACATAGACAAAGTAAATGCAAATGCGACAGAAAAAGGAGAAGGTTCGCCTTTACATTGAAAAAAAACCGTACGACAGACAAACGTAACAAAAGCACAGAAACTCATTCAACTAGACTAGACTAGACTAGACTAGACTAGACTAGACTAGACTAGACTAGACTAGACTAGACTAGAGTAGACTAGACTAGAGTAGACTAGACTAGACTAGACTAGACTAGACTAGACTAGACTAGACTAGACTAGACTAGACTAGACTAGACTAGACTAGACTAGACTAGACTAGACTAGACTAGACTAGACTAGACTAGACTAGACTAGACTAGACTAGACTAGACTAGACTAGACTAGACTAGACTAGACTAGACTAGACTAGACTAGACTAGACTAGACTAGACTAGACTAGACTAGACTAGACTAGACTAGACTAGACTAGACTAGACTAGACTAGACTAGACTAGACTAGACTAGACTAGACTAGACTAGACTAGACTAGACTAGACTAGACTAGACTAGACTAGACTAGACTAGACTAGACTAGACTAGACTAGACTAGACTAGACTAGACTAGACTAGACTAGACTAGACTAGACTAGACTAGACTAGACTAGACTAGACTAGACTAGACTAGACTAGACTAGACTAGACTAGACTAGACTAGACTAGACTAGACTAGACTAGACTAGACTAGACTAGACTAGACTAGACTAGACTAGACTAGACTAGACTAGACTAGACTAGACTAGACTAGACTAGACTAGACTAGACTAGACTAGACTAGACTAGACTAGACTAGACTAGACTAGACTAGACTAGACTAGACTAGACTAGACTAGACTAGACTAGACTAGACTAGACTAGACTAGACTAGACTAGACTAGACTAGACTAGACTAGACTAGACTAGACTAGACTAGACTAGACTAGACTAGACTAGACTAGACTAGACTAGACTAGACTAGATAGAATAGAATAGAATAGAATAGAATAGAATAGAATAGAATAGAATAGAATAGAATAGAATAGAATAGAATAGAATAGAATAGAATAGAATAGAATAGAATAGAATAGAATAGAATAGAATAGAATAGAATAGAATAGAATAGAATAGAATAGAATAGAATAGAATAGAATAGAATAGAATAGAATAGAATAGAATAGAATAGAATAGAATAGAATAGAATAGAATAGAATAGAATAGAATAGAATAGAATAGAATAGAATAGAATAGAATAGAATAGAATAGAATAGAATAGAATAGAATAGAATAGAATAGAATAGAATAGAATAGAATAGAATAGAATAGAATAGAATAGAATAGAATAGAATAGAATAGAATAGAATAGAATAGAATAGAATAGAATAGAATAGAATAGAATAGAATAGAATAGAATAGAATAGAATAGAATAGAATAGAATAGAATAGAATAGAATAGAATAGAATAGAATAGAATAGAATAGAATAGAATAGAATAGAATAGAATAGAATAGAATAGAATAGAATAGAATAGAATAGAATAGAATAGAATAGAATAGAATAGAATAGAATAGAATAGAATAGAATAGAATAGAATAGAATAGAATAGAATAGAATAGAATAGAATAGAATAGAATAGAATAGAATAGAATAGAATAGAATAGAATAGAATAGAATAGAATAGAATAGAATAGAATAGAATAGAATAGAATAGAAGACTTAGACTTAGACTTAGACTTAGACTTAGACTTAGACTTAGACTTAGACTTAGACTTAGACTTAGACTTAGACTTAGACTTAGACTTAGACTTAGACTTAGACTTAGACTTAGACTTAGACTTAGACTTAGACTTAGACTTAGACTTAGACTTAGACTTAGACTTAGACTTAGACTTAGACTTAGACTTAGACTTAGACTTAGACTTAGACTTAGACTTAGACTTAGACTTAGACTTAGACTTAGACTTAGACTAGAATACAACAACAATCGATTGCAGGACACATTGACTGATTGCACACCTTCACCAGTGGTCGAAGAAAAGTACTGATAGGTAAATTTCTACCTTCTGAGAGCATAGAATCAAACAAAGATAATATTTATGCAAACAACTTTTAATATTCACAATAACTTCTTATTACAAAAGAAAAACTTCCTTTTTCATTAGCCTTAGCTCGAGATTGCCCATCCTTATAATCGCGCTTGTCCACCTGTCTTTTTTGTAATTTAGAATTGTTCTACAAATGGAAAATTGTATGCTGCACTGCTTGGTGCAACGTTTTTCTCGTGCACAAAAAGAATATTTTCTTATATGTATGGCGAAAGCACCGCAATTGCATTTGCAGCGCAATAAACAAAACAGCAAAACAAATAGAGAAAAGAAATGCGGAAAAAAGTTGTGATGTGCGCGAAAAAAGCAACACTTAAGTATGCCATTAAAATAAACTACCGGCAACTTTACATCACTTCAACACATCCACAACAGACACGCACACATATAAACAACCGCCTGTCATATGTTGAACCCTACAGCGGCCAATGACTTTTTTACTTTCTAGGAAAATGGGAAAACTCTTTTTTATTTGCAAAAACTTCTTTTACTTTGAGAAAGCAAACAAAATTTACAAGTGCACGCGAGCGCATAAAAATGAGACCAACTTGCCAGCGCCTAAAAGTATGCACTGTTTTATAATTCATATAATTTAAATGCATAATCCAAAGTAGGCAGCCGCAGTCGGGCGATGGGAGGATAAAAGTTGATTTTGTAAAAGTCGCTAACTCGCAGGGCGGAGGCCAACAACCACTAGAACAATAACAACAACAACCACAATACCATTAGTAAACATACAGTCACGGCATGCATGCGGCGAAGTTCAAGGACGTGCCAGCAAAAGCGACGAGCACACAGCAAGGCGACCGACAGCAAGGCGACCGCAAAGAATTGCAGTAAGAAGCAAAAGTTGGCAACACTGATGAGGGACTATGGACTATGAAGGGCAAATAAGGCTAGAAAGGCAACGAATGTGAAGTGTAGCGCAGAACTGGCAAACAAGCGAAAAGAGAACGCTAAATATAAAGAAGTTCTATTAAAAAAGAAGTTAGGGCGAGACAGAGGAGCGAGGGAGCAGCGTGTGAGATTTGGGTGGCACAATAGACACCAAAGACAAAGCTGGCGAAGCACTGATGCGATGCGACAAAGGACATGAACTTTTTAATAAGCTGTAAGCAAACAAGAACCACAAAACCAACGACAGTGGTTACTAAATTCATTGGAAAAGCAAAAACCGAAAAGACAGTCAACTTAATAAGAACAGAACGACCAAACAAAAGATGAATAAGACTTTTGATCTATAATTCACTTATCATTTTGTATGGCGAAATTATGGCTAAATTATTTATTGAATTACTGAACAAATATTTCACCTGAGAAAAGCCAAAGGCCTGCAATGCGAAACCGAGATTTGTTTAGAAAAACTTTTCCGAAAAGTATGCTACAAAATAGTATTTCTAAACCATTTAAGGTTATTACAAACATATTAAAAATGCTAAACTTTATAAGTCAAAGCCTATCTATGGCCAGAAAAAGACAAAATTCACTGTCTCCTCATTCTACAACAGCCAAATGGGCCCTTAACTCTGGACCTCAGGAGACAAAGAGTGCTTATGGCAATCACTGTGATTCCCACCACTGTAAATGGGGATCTCTCGTCATCACTTTCTGCGATCACAGTGAACCATTCAATTTTTTTTATTTGCAATTTTTCGGGAGAAGGCAGACACTCCAACAAAACTTTATCCTACCTAATTGCAAATATTAAAAAATTGCTGTTAGTGTACCACAATTTCCAATCTGCAATTTCCATTAATGGCCAACAAAATACAAAATTCCCAGACCTCTGACTCTCACCTCTCCTCAAGGGATAGTCATAGCTTTGCAGTACAAAGGCTGCCACTTCAACCTAACCTAATCTTACCGCAAATACTAGTTTACTCTTTGCAGCAAAATCAAAGTTTTCAATGTTGAATATATTTTTATAAAAATCTTTATAAAATCAATTGACGCGCAATAGCACCAACATCAACAATGTACGCATTGAAATTAAATAAAAATTAATACAATGCGAATTTCATGTGCAACACTTTACTTCTATTCTACTTCTTCATTGCAACCAGTACCCACGCTGTCTGTCCTAGCGGCTGTTCAGCTATGCATTCATAACGGCAACCAGACAATTGCGACCATATGTAAGCATTTGAAGCACTTGAAAAGTAAATACATGAACAGCAGCAGCAGAAATGGACAGACAAGCAAACAGCCAGCCAAAACAGACAACGACAAACAGCGCAGTAAGGCCCATAAACAGCCCATAAACAGCCTATAAGTATGCAATACGCCAAAAGCTGGCCACGGTCTGTGCCCAGTCGAGATGGTTTGCTGCGTGTAGCTGCTGGCATAGTAAACACAAAGACAGACTGAGAGAGAGAGGAGAAAAGAGGGTGATGGAAAGGGAGAGTGGGAGGAGGGAGGGAGAGGGAGTGCGCGATAACATCTACGTGCTGGTTTCGATGTGGCGGCTTTATTTGTTTTGCCTGTGCACATGTGCACGCATTTTGCGTCTATGTGTGTGTGTGTGTGTGTGTGTGTAGAGACTCATGTGTGCTGTATGCATGCATAGTCACACATATGTATGTATACAGTTCTATGTTTAAACATTCATGTGTACAGCCGCTTGGAAATATGATATGCCACATGCGGCTTATGCAACTTTATGGCACTCACACTCAAACTCACTCTCACACACACACACACACAGATGCAGTCTTCTATATATGGTTGGTTTTTATTTGAATATTTTTTGGACACTGTGGCAACGTGCTGGCCAATTTGTAGGCTTGAGGTCCCGAACTTGGGCGCTCTTAATTAGGAATTATTGGATACTTCTATGTGGTTGCAGGCTTATATTCAAATTTATTTTGTGATGTGTTTAAGAACGTTTTGTTGCTATCGTTCGTTCTGCCAAATTCAGCGATTGCGCCACAAACTAGGCAAGTATTATTATTTTCTGTATACTAATTATTTTCGTTGCTTGTTTGCAGTATAGTTTTATTCAGAATGATGTCAACAATGAGATAGTAGAAGTAAAAAAAATAATGATATGAAAATATAACTAAAATAAACAAGAAACAAGTGAAATAAATAATAATAATAAATAAGTAAAATAAATAACTAACCAACTGACTAAGGCTAACTAACTAACTAATTAACCAATTAAATAATAATAATAATTGACTGGCACGACAGCCCGCTTACGCGAAACTAAGGCCTAGCTTCCCGCAACCGCCCGTTGTGCGTGTGAATTTGCACGCAGGTGGAAGGGACCTACAGTTTTATGCCGGTTCCGAACGGCAGGTTGGGAGCTCTTTCATAAGCAATTTTTACTCTCAGAGGTTTGCTATTTCCAGCTGAGAGGACAGCCACCGAAAGAGAAAACGAGTTTTCCCGTTATTTTTTTTTAGGTGTTATTACAGGCAGTATTTGAACCTGGGTCGCTGCCTTCGACTGGCGGTCCAACGCACTAACCAACTGAGCCACGGCGGCTGCCAACCAATTAACTAACTAAGTAAAAAACCAACTAACTAACTGACTAACTAAATAAATGACTAACTAAATAACTACTTGACTAACTAACTGCCTAAAACCAACTAACTAATTAAGTAAGTAACTAATTAACTAACTAACTAACGAACTAGGGAACTAATTAAGTAACCAACTAACTAACCACTAACTAACTATTTAACTACTTAATTAATTAACTAACTAACTAACTAATAAACTGACTAACTTATTAAGTAACCAACTAACTAACTGTAACATTAACCAACTAAATAGCTAACTAACTAAACAACTAACTAATTAACTTATTAAGTAACCACCTAACTAACTGATTAACAATAACCAACTAATTAACTAACTACCTAATCAACTAATTAACTAACTAACTAACCAATTAACTAGCTAAGTAGCTAACCAACTAACTAACTAACTGAGTAACTAATTAACTAACCAACTTACTAACTGATTAACACTAACTAACTAACTAACTAACTAATTAACTAACTAACTATTTAACTTACCTATCAATTAACTTATTAATTATCCAACTAAGTAACTGATTTTCACTAACCAACTAAATATCTAACTAACTAAGCAATTAACTAATTAACTTATTAATTAACCAACTAGCTAACTGATTAACATAAACCAACTAATTAATAAACTACCTAATCAACTAATTAACTAACTAATTAACTAAGTAACTAATTAACTAACCAAATAACTAACTGATTATCACTAACCAACTAACTAACTAATTAATTAATTAACAAACTTACTTAACTACTTACCTAACTAACTGATTAATTAACTTATTAAGTAACCAACTAACTGACTAATTACTTACTTCGTAATTAACTAACTAACAATTTAACTAACTAGCAAACTAACTAATTAACTAACTCTTTAACTAAGTAGCCGGCCTCGATAGTTCAGCAAAAAGCGCACTGGCTTCTCATACCAGAGGCCCTAGGTTCGAATCCCAGCCCGGGCTGGCGAAACACTCATCTACTTCTATCGCTATCCACATGAAGCTGATGAGTAGGTTTATCGAATCTATATGCAGACCAAATATGCATGAAATAGGCAAAATATATGCAAAATATATGCAAAACATATGCACTCCATCCAGGTCGAACCGCTGAAGCTACAAACAAGAAATTTGCAGTGTGGGTACATCTTAAAAAATGAACCTTCGTTCAAAAAGGATTTTTTGAAATTCGGAGTCTAAAAGGGCAAAACATGGGTTAAGGTGTTGTATGAAAAAACGCATTTTAATGAGCCTATTGATTTAAAATTTTGTGAAAACACTTCAAATAAAAATTAATTCGACACGTATTTTTCAATTTTTCGAAAATCAAAACTTAACGGGGTCAACCAAGGGTTAAGGTTCGAATACGGAAAGACTACGAAAAAACATGAACCGATTGACTTAAAAATTGCAAAAAACATTCAAAATCAAAAATAATTAAACACATATTTTTTACTTTTGTGAAAATCGAAATTTAACGAGGTAAACCAAGGGTTAAATGTTTATATGCGGAAACAAATTTGTTTGGCCCGTTTGACTTCAAATTTAGTAAAAGTACTTCAAATGCGAAATAATCAAACACGTGTTTCTCAGTTTTTTGAAAATCGATATCAAACAGGGTAAAGTAAGGGTTAAAAGAGTGTATGAAGACACATGTGAAAAAGCACGAATTAATGGGCCTATTGACCTCAAAAGTGGCGAAAACACTCTTAGTGAGAAACAATTCGGCAGGTGACTTTCCCTTTTTTGAAATTCGAAAGCTAACAGGGTAAATCAAGGGTTAAAACTTTGTATGGATAAGCATTATTTAATGGGGGTTTTGTCTTCAAACTTGGTTAAATAGCATTAAATGATAAATAAAACGAAACGTGTTTTTTATTTACTCGAAAATCGAAATCTGACGGTGTCATCGATGGGCTAAGAGTTTGTATAGGGAAACATGATTTAAGCGGTCCAATTACTTTAAATATGGCGAAAGCCCTTTAAATAAGATATAATTAGACAATTCTTTTCTCGTACGAATCTGACTGGGTCAACGAAGGATTAACACTACGACGCACAGTGTTGCGAGTTCATATAGCGGAGTGACAAAAATAGAAAGAGTGGTCGTATATAAATGATATTTGGTATACAGTTATTGTATGAGTAAAGAACTTACTGTGCAAAATTTCAGTGAAATCGCACCAAAACTTCGACCACCTCCCATACAAACGGATTTGAAAAAAACTTCATATTAACAACGAAAATTATCTTAGCTCATAAAACCTACATTCAAAATATTTGTATTTTAATATAAATTTATTTATAAATGTGTAGGTATATAGATAAAATGCGCTTTTTTAAAAAGTCATTGAAAATGAAATCTCGATAATTTGCTCTACAGCTGCTCAGAAGTTGCTGTTAGAGTGTTAAAATCTTAGACTGACCCCCACTAATTTTTCTTCCTGAATATTTCTTTCGAACATACCTACCACCTATCTCCAACCTTTAATGGGGCTCCCATACAAAATCATAGTTTTTAAAAAGTGGGCTGCCGCTGCTCTCAGGTTGGTCCCAGACGTACCATATGTAAGACTGACCTCCATTTATTTTCCCTACGGAATATTTTTCCTATACACACCTAACCGCTACATCCAACTCTTAAGGTGGCTGCCATACAAAACTAGTAATTTTCAATGGAACTGGCTCCATACTTGTAAATGTAGTAAAGTAACCGAAGAAACATCGTATCTGGCAAAGTACTGAACCGATTTGAATGATTTATTCAACAATCGTCAACATTTCTGAATGCCAAAAATACAAAATTAATTAAATTAAAAAAATTCATCACCAGAGGGCGCCTCCCATACAAGTGAAGTAGTAAGGTTGTCAACTTTTGGTTCTGTACGAAAAAAAATCAAACTGTACTGTCGAAACTCCATTAACCCCTCTATTTCGAATATAATAGTAATCGTAATTGATTTTCCGAAGCTATCTTCCACAAATTTTTCCATCAGCAGCAGAGCATTATTTGACAGATTGGTATTGGCATTCAACCAAACGTTGAAAATGTCGGGAATTTGCACACGAGTCTTCACTGAAAAATGCGAATAACTTTTATTCGCGCAAATATGCGCAGCTAAAAATTGTACAGCATAATGTATCGGGTGTTTTTTTTAGAGGTTTGTTTTTCGAATAGAGATAAAATTGGCATTTTGTGGTCAAATCTGGCAACTCTAATGTCATTTATGTTCAGTTTGGTTTGCCATTTCATCATAAAGAGGTTGACAAAAGAACAACGCTTGCAAATCGTGCAAATTTATTTCGAAAATAATGGTTCAGTTCGCGAAGTTTACCGCAAGCTCCGTCCATTTTATGGTCGACATAATCGTCCATCAGAGCAATTAATTCGGTTAACCATGGGTCGTTTTCGCACTATGTTTACTCTATGTGATAATACGCATCCGCAGAGACATCGAACAGTGCGCACCGAAGAAACAATTGCCGCTGTAGAGCAAAATGTTGAAGAGGACCCAGTCAGAAGAGGAGTCAGTTACCGTTAATGGAGACCGGTATAGAGCCATGATAACCGACTATTTTGTTCCCGAATTGGATGGCATGAATGTGGATGAGTTGTGGTTCCAACAAGACGGCGCTACATGCCACACAGCGCACGTCACAATCGATTTATTGAAGGAAACATTCGATGAGCGCATAATTTCGCGGAATGGACCTGTCAATTGGCCACCAAGATCGTGTGATTTGACACCATTGGATTATTTGTCTTATATCTTTGGGGATATGTGAAGTCGCTCGTCTACGCCAACAAATCAGAAACGTTAGGGGACTTGGAAGCCAACATTCGTGGCGTTATTGCCGACATACGGCCCCAAATGCTCGAAAAAGTGGTTGAAAATTGGACCTGTAGAATTGGCTTTATTCGAGCCAGCCGCGGCGGCCACATGCCCGAAATCATATTTAAACATTAATGGCATAAAATTATCCTTCCAATAAAGCCAAATTGATGGACATTAATACGATTTTCTTGTGTTTTATTTCAATTCGAAGTTCTATACCTCTAAAAAAAACACCCGATACATACTTGCTAAAACAAAATATCAAAAAATCTCGAAAGTGATTTTTGACGTTTTTTTTAAATCGCTTTTAAAGTTCGAACTCACGTTTTATTCACTCGTTTTCTTTACTTAATTTTCATTATAACGGTACTGCTCAGAGGTGAGAGTAATCAGTAAAATTTTGATCTTGCCAGATCAAGGTTATGTGAAACTTACGATAATAGTAACTTTTAAGGACCTGCTCATAATTTATTTTGAAATATTCAACCTCAAAGTCAAAGCATAAATTTGCTGTTTGTACACAATTTTTTTTCAACGCTGGAAGATCGTTATCCAATATTTTTTCGTAAAACTTCGGATTTCTCTTAATTGAAGTATTTCCAACAAAACCTCATACTCACATTTTTGTGGTTAGAACATTGCATTTTGGCATTTTTGTCACTACTCGCAACACTGTGCGTCGTGAGCAAACTAGCGGCCAACAGCCGGCGACACCACAGTGGTGTCGTGCGCGAATTATATAAAACAAACAAAATTTGTATTTAGTTACCTATGTACAAGGTGCGTCCCAAAGTAAACAGGACTTTTGCAATAGGGACGTTTCTGGTGGCGCCATCTATGTGTGAGGACATGCGTTGGAAAGGTACATCTTTCATTCACATACTGTCTAAATATCAT
The DNA here is from genome assembly GCA_963668005.1 of Melieria crassipennis. Taxonomy (NCBI): domain Eukaryota; kingdom Metazoa; phylum Arthropoda; class Insecta; order Diptera; family Ulidiidae; genus Melieria; species Melieria crassipennis. The sequence goes on along the minus strand of OY764962.1, from coordinate 74,682,349 downwards.
GACATTTGGTCTAGTAGACGCCGAAATATCCCACTCAATGTGACAGTATGTTTTTAACTTTGGTACGAGAATGTCGATCGAACAAAGAGCTAATATTAAGTTCTGTTTTAAACTTGGTAAAACTTTTACCGAAACGTTTAAATTGTTAAAGCAAGTTTATGGTGATGATTGTTTATCCCGTGGCCGTGTTAATGAGTGGTTGAATCGATTCAAGAATGGTCGTGAAGACTTGAATGACGACGAACACGTCGGCCAGTCGAAATTTGTGATTACTGACGATGCCATCAAAACTGTGCGTGATTTTATCAAAATGCAGCCAAAATCATCATTGGAATTGATGGAAATGGAATTGAACATCTCCAAAACATCAATTGATCGCATTTTAACCGAACATTTGGGTCTCCGTAAAGTGTGTTCTCGCTTCATTCCGCACACTTTAACCGACGACCAAAAAGCGCAGAGAATTGAGCACGCAAAAGACATCGTTCGGGAAGCCAGACGTGATCCAAATTTCTTGTTCAACATCGTAACCGGTGACGAAACGTGGTGCTTTCAATATGATCCCGAAACAAAGCGTCAAAGTGCCGAATGGAAGCACCCAGATGAGCCAAATCCGAAAAAAACCCGCCGTGAGAAGTCAAAAATCAAAACTCATCTCATTTGTTTCTACGATTCAAAGGGAATAATTCATCGAGAGTTTGTTCCACCGGGAAAAACAATTAACGCTTTGTTTTATGTTGAAGTTTTGAAGCGTTTGGTGCATCGCATTCGTCGTATTCGGCCAGAATATCGCGAGGAAGGAAGTTGGCGTTTATTGCATGATAATGCACCGGCTCACAGAGCCCTAGTTACGACCGATTATTTGACCAAAAATCGCATTTTTACCATCAATCATTCACCGTATTCGCCTGATATGGCACCCTGTGACTTCTACTTATTCGGTCAGTTGCATTTGCCGATGAAAGGAAACCGTTATAAGGACGTTGAGGACATCCAAAAGGCTTGTACCAACATTCTGAAGGCGATGCCGGCCGATGACCTAAAACACTCATTCCAAATGCTTTTGGACCGTGCAAAACGTTGTATCGAAGCAGAAGGAGAGTATTTTGAATAAATAAAAAGAATTATACAAAAATAATCATCCGTTTTCTTTATTTTATAAAAGTCCTGTTTACTTTGGGTTGCACCTTGTATATCTTCGAAATTTCATGAAAGTAGGTGAACAAGGTTGAGAACTTATGAGAACTAACGATGAGATTAGTAAATCTTAACAATTCATAGTCTTGATAATGTCAAAAACGGCCGGCGACAAGTCAAGTAATCCGTATTAGCGCTACCGGCGCCAAGTGAATAAATCTTTACAACACGTGCGGACGGCAAAGTGTTAAGAGAAACTTGATTTATTGAGCCCGTTCACTTAAAGTTTGCGTGCAAAGCCGCGGGGTCCGGCTAGTTGTGGAATGAAAATTTGTTTAATAAAAGTGTGAAATTCTTCCGGGCAAAGCCGGGTATAACTGTAGTAGTATTTCTTATATTCCAGGAATTTAGCGAAATTTAGGAAGTTCGAAAAAGTTTAAAAAACATTGTGTTTTAAATATAATTCATTTCTTAACTTGAAGTCCACAAAAAAACCTTAACTCAAATAGTAGCAAAACTTAAAATTAAATGCAAAATTAAAATTAACTACTTATTACAGTAAATAACTAAAATTTGCTCCGAGTTTTCTAGGGTCAGCATATGCCATGCCTATGCCGTACACCAGCTCTTTGAGTACGAAAACGTTCATTATTCTTGTATGCTGTGCTCAGCAATGCCCTAAAAAATAGCTTAGTGAGCCAAACTACAACACCCTCAATAATGATCGTAAGAACATCATTCTCGGAGTAACAAAAGTCTGGGCTTGTCTAAATTAACTTGCATCAAGACGAAGATGACCTTTTTGCTTCCCATTTTGTGGCCTAACTATGTCTTTCGATAAAGTTCCCTGTCCAGACAGCCACTTTATCCTAACCTAACCTAAGCAGCCACACATACGTAGACATTTAAAAGTAGAATAATTTGTCTATTACAGTCACTGCTTCAACATAAAGCATAGAAGTGCTTCTAACGAAAAGAATGAGAGACTAAAATGCAATGAAAACAAACGTTGAGGCACTTAATTAACGCTTTATTAGCTTATGGTAAATAATATGCGGTTAATGAGGGCACACACACAACAACAACAACAAATACAAGAAAAACAACAACAATGCCAGCACAATGAGTGCCTCACATAAATAGCAACAAAAATAAAGCTACTCTAAAATAGTTTGAACAATTTTGTGGCAGTTAAGCAAAAACACAAAACAAAACAACTAAAGCAAGAATAAAAAATTAAATAAAATTGAACAGCACTTACAGGCTTGAAGCAACTACGTAGGCAATTTACACAATTAAATAAGTAAACATAAACACAAAGTTAACCGAGCATAAGCAACTTGAATTAAAAATGCATGTCCAAAGCATTGAGTTTTAGTTACTATTCATAGGTATGTGTGTGTGGCTGAGTGTGTGTGTATGTGTACTTTTATTTTTGTGTAGGTGCGAAGCGGTTAGAGTGTGTGTGCGTGTGTGTTTTAAGCTGGTTCACTTTGGTTTATGTTGAAAGGTCTAAGCCACAAAAGCTATCACACATATACATACACACACACACACCAGAACACACAACCATAGATATAACGTGTAACATATAAGTCATATGTGCTGAAAGTAACTTAACGTAACGGTAAGTAATTTATTTGCTAATAGTATGCAGGGAATGTGAAATAATTTGACCGCTTTTCGTGTCTATTCGCATGTGTGGCTGTGTCTGTGTTTGTGTTCTATATGCAAATTTATGGTTGCCCAATAATGGCGAAAGCTTGAGGTTATGCTGTGATATGGGTTGAAAATTAATGTCTGAAGTGTTTAGTGAGAAAGAAGAGTCAATATATGTGCGTGTGTGCGTGTATGTTGTGCTTAGAGTTGGCTGAGTTTATGGTCAAAAGCATAGGTTAATATATACAAAAGTGCAAATATTTTTAAACTGTTTTAAATGCTAGAATTTCAGTGTGAAATAAAAACGTTATGAAAAGATTTTTACTAATTGGAAAAAAACTAGAATCGCATGAGAACTAAATGAGTTGACTGTATATAAGTTTTATTCAATGAAACTGAAGGCTATTGAAAGGAGAAAAATCAAGTCTTGAGAGCATAGAAGAAACTAGTTTCATGAAAACTATAAATTTTGTGTAAACTTTTTTAGTTCTTATTATTTCTATTATGTTATTTATTTTTTTTTATTAAATATTTATTTATTTTATTTTTAGTATTTTTTCAGATTTCCTGGGATTTTTTAGCATTGTACTCAATGCAATAACATTGACTCAGACACCAACTTTCAACTTTTTTTGGTTCATAATTTTGAGAGATTTAATTAATGGGGATCGATCCCACAATTCAACTCTTGATCCTTTCAGTAACTCAAAATTAATTTTATAATTTTCTTTGCTCTTTTTGTGTGTTTCGAACTAAATGCAATGTAATTGACCTAAACACCAGTTCTCGAGTTTTAGGATTCTTAGTTTTAAAAGTGAATTTAACGCGGATCGATCATGCGTCTTATCCCAAAAGCTACATTTGATCAAGTCTAAAGTATTTTTCCATTTTTTGTAAATTTCTTATATTCTCAAAATTTGTTGGATCATAAATTTAGGTACAACGAATTAATGAGAATTTTAAGCACCTTTAAAGTATTTTTCTAGATTTCTTGGAATTTTTTCTCTCTATCTTTTCTTTTTTTTCTTATATTCTCAAAATTTGTTGGATCATAAATTTAGGTACAATGAATTAATGAAAATTTTAAGCACCTTTAAAGTATTTTTCTAGATTTCTTGGAATTTTTTTACCTTGGAATTCATTCTTCCATATATCAACTTGCAAGTTTTTTGGCTCATAATTTTGAAAGGTGAAATTAATGAAGATCGATGCTACATTTAAACTCTCTAGAATCTAGTTTCGATAAACTCTGAAGTAATTTATAGATTTGGTGGGAATTTTTCTAAACTTTAAAGTCCATGGGAACCTCTTACATTTCCCTCCTGAAGCTTCTTACAAAAAACCCTAAAGTATTAAATTGTGTATATCTTAAACTAATAAAGTGGCAAGGACGAAAATCAAGGATGTGGTAGTGTACATATAAGTTCTTAAGATATATTTAAAAAAGAAAAAAACTATTGCAAATTTCCAAGTATATTCAAGGATAAGGTTTTAAAAGGACATTTTCAATACCTCTTCGTCCTTTTGCACCAAAACATTAAATTTTTTAAGATTTAAAGAATTTTTCTCTTCATATGATACCCATATTGTTTTTCTACAATGCGTTCAATTTTTAAAATAATTTTTTTAAATAATAAAAAAAAATTTTAATAAATTTTAAAGTCCTTTAAAAAAATCCTGACGTCAGGGGGAAAAACTAAAAACGCAGTTTTGTGAGTACATCGAGTTTTTCGTGTGTAAAATTTGTTGTAGACTGCGAGTTTCAGTACTAAGGAGAAGACCTTGTCAATTTGCAATAAACCAAGGTCCTTTAACTGGAACTTTCGCTTACTTTCAGCGACTTCTGGTACTAAGAAGAAGGATATGCGGTTTGCAATAGACCAAAGGTCCTTTAACTGGAACTCTCGCTTACTCTCAGCTAGTTCTTGTACTAAGGAGAAGGCTTTGTCGATTTTTAATGGACCCAAGGTCCTTCAATTGGACGCTTGTCAACTATCAGCGAGTTCTGGTACTAAGAAGAAGGATATTTGGTTTGCAATAGACCATAGGTCCTTTAACAGGAACTCTCGTTTACTATCAGCGAGTTCTGATACTTAGAAGAAGTCTTTGTCGATTTTCAATAGACCAAAGGTCCTTCAAATCACGTTCTCCCACTATCAGCTGTGAGTCTCAGTACTTCCCAGCCCAGAAAGTAGTCTTTTTCGATCTATAACGGACTAGCTGATCTACGTGCTTTTATCGTCGATATTCTAAACAATGAAATGTAATAAGAAAATCGGTATTGAGTGATTGACAAGTAAGAAAATCATCGTTGGAACACAACTCCACTTGGATCAAAAGAAACTATGGTATCTATACAAAGCTTGGTTAAAGCAACCACCCCCTTACTCTTCATTCTTCTTGCTCTGCAGATTTTACTTTTATGATAGAGGACCCAGGTCTAGGCTACATGGGCCCCCATCTATTTTGGTTTGTATGCCGTATTGAGCTCCCAAATGGGCCATCAACTATTAGGCAACGCCTAAATCTATGCCACAAAATTGAGCACAAACTTCTTCAGCTATTATCAGCTACTGTCACATACATTTCACACTTCAAACTAATTACACTCTTTGCATAAGCCAACACCTACTATTCTCTGTTCTCTCTAATTTCTGCTCACAATGCGCCCTAAAGCTGTCTGCAGCCCGAAGCCGCAGTTAATCGACTGAAAGCGCATTACACTCATTTAGGCCAACACAATGGCACAAGTTTATAATCATTAAATTTTATTTGACAAACTTTTGAATAACACTAACACTTTGAAATAATTTCAATTTGCAGCAATCAACACACACACACACACACACAGCCACACAATCTTATCTAAAGCGAGCACCAATTTGGAAATATTTTCGGCAACTTTAGTTGAACCGAACACGTCTAAATCTTAATTGAATCGAATAATACAAAACAACAACAACAACATGAAGAAATAGCAACAACAACATGAAGAAGAAGCAAAAAATGAGAACTGCAAAAATAATAAAAAACTGAATGAAATAAAGAATATAAAACAGATTCAACTTAAAGCCAAAACTTATCTTAATTGAATTATCAACAAATTATGCCGCAAGGAATGCGCACAGTGTTGCCAGCGTGGCGCGTCAAAGCGAAAGCAACACTGGCCGCTGAAGCCTGTTGCACGAATAAAGACATTCAACCAAGTCACCTGGCATGGTGCTCGCAACATGGCCGGCGGCTGTGCAAAGAGTGTCATGAAGAAAATTTAATTTACACCAACAACAAAGCAGAATATGAACCACCGTTCGGGCGCCTCAACGTAGGCTAAGTCAAGTGCAACGTTGTGGAATTGCTTGCGGTGTGTTTGACGTTACAAACACATACCTAAACATTTTTCGTTGAGTGACATCCGATGCGTGTGTGTGTGTGTGTGTGTGTGTGCCTCAAGTTCAAAAATTTTAATAACAATAATTTATGAGCAACAAACACGCAAACCTACTGTCATATGGCAATAGTATAATAGTTAAATTAACTATTTGTTCTTCTTGTTGTTATTGCTGTTGTTGTAATAAATTCTTTTTTTTTCATATTTAGTGTTGTGTGTTAGGGTTGGCCATAGCCAACCTATGGTTCGGACGCACGTATAACTTTTAATGGTGTTGGTAATGGGGCTGATAAGGTTATTTTGTTGTTGTTGTTGTAGCTCTTATTATTGTTGTGGTTAGCAACTTTACTTGGCTGGCTTCTGACATGAAAGCACATCAACTTACGTTATGACCATTAAAATTAATTACACTACAAATAGCATATTTTATAGCATACCCGCCGGCGCGTTAGCCCATGTGAAAATATTTATAAAATATGAAAATATAACACGCAGTGCAATAGCACAGCTGTTGTGTGTTTTTCAATGCATTAAATATTTCTACAACATTTTGTGAATTCTCTTAAATGCTTTAAAGTGATTCTTCTAAAACATTTTAGTTGCATGTCAGTCATAAATTTTAAATAAATTAAAATGTTTTTTCAATAACTATAATAATTTTTTTCTAATATTTATTTTTTTTTATATATATTTTTTTTTAATAATTATAATTTTTTATTAATTATTTTTTTTTAATAATTTTTAAAATACATTTTAATATTTTTTTTAATATAATAATTTCTTTTTTAAGTTTCAGATAATGTATGTATATATGTTTTAATTTAAATCTATTTTTTAATTATTTTAAATATATTTTAATATTTTAATTAATAATTTTTTTAAAATAATAATAATAATGTTTTTTAATTTTTTAAATATCTTTTAATATTTTAAATAAATTAAATAATTTTTTGAAATAATTATAATAATGTTTTTTTAAATATTTTTTTATTATATTTAACCCTAGAAAGGTAATCTTCATAGATTCGACGAACACCACATACATTTCTTCTAATTTCTCCTTATTCTCCGATCTGATTGATTTCTCTTTTCGTATGATCTCAGTTGGCGATGTGCTTTCGCGGAATACAATGTTTTGCAGTACGAGCGCAGCGTAAGTTTTCTTTTTTTTATATAAAAACAAAACTAGGCTTCGTCGAAACGACGAAGAATACCATTAACGTGACTTTTTGCAACTAAATACGAGTACTATACATTGCATTTCAGTATTTCAAAATGTCTCGGAATTCGGGGTTATCGGAAGAATTAATTGAAACATTTTTTTGGAATTGGTTAATTAATTAATTATTAATTAGTTAAGTTAATTTGTTAGTTTGTTAATTGGTGTACAAGTAAGTTAGTTAAATAGTTAATTAGAACTGTAGAAAATTAGTTATATTTGTTGATTTTTTTGGTTTTTATTTGTTTCTTAAGGAATTATAGTTGTGTTTCTGTCTTCATAAAGAAGCTATGTATTGTTCTTCACTTTATTTTAATTTTAATTATTTCTTTAACTTCTGATACTCATTCCGATCTCAAAAATAAATGTACCTCAACACAAATTATTAAAAAATACACAAATAATTTTTAAAAATATATACGGTGGGAATTATTTACACAAAAATGTTTAAGTATAATTATAAAATTAAGTTGGAGTTTATACGATTTCTAATACTTCCACAAATCGGAGTTGAATACGACTTCGTCGATTCGACGAAGATTACCAACAACGTATGTAAAATATGATTACCCTTCTAGGGTTAAATATTTTAAATAAATTAAATATTTTTTTTAATAATTATAATAATGTTTTTTAAATATTTTTTTTAGTATATAAAAAAACTTCTTTTTTAAGTTTTAAATAATTTAAATATATTTTAATTTAAATATATTTTTTAATAATTTTAAATATATTTTAATATTTCAATTAATATCTTTTTTAAATAATTTTAATGATGTTTTTTAATTTTTTAAAATATATTTTGATATTTTAAATTAATTGAATACTTTTTTTAATATTTTTTTAGATAATTTAAATATTAAAAATAAAATAAATAAATAAAATAAACATTTTAAATACATTAAATAATTGTTATTAAATAATTAAAATAATGTTTCTAAAATATTTTTTTATTTATAAAAATTTCTGTTTTAAGTTTTAATAATTTAAATATATGCAGCCGCCGTGGCTCAGTTGGTTAGTGCGTTGGACCGCGAGTCGCAGGCAGCAACCTCAGGTTCAAATACTGCCTGTAATAACACCTAAAAAAATAACGGGAAAACTCGTTTTCTCTTTCGGTGGCTGTCCTCTCAGCTGGAAATGGCAAACCTCTGAGAGTAAAAATTGCTTATGAAAAAGCTCCCACCCTGCCGTTCGGAACCGGCATAAAACTGTAGGTCCCTTCAACCCGCGTACAAATTCACACGCACAACACGGGTAGTTGCGGGAAGCTAGGCCTTAGTCTCGCGTAAGCGGGCTGTCGTGCCAGTCAATAATTATTATTATTATTAATTAATTTAAATATATTTTAATTAATTTATATTTTTAACTATTTTAAATACATTTTTATATTTTAGTTAATAAATTTTTTTAATAATTATAATAATGTTTTTTAATTTTTTTAATATATTTTAATATTTTAAATAAATTAAATATTTTTTTTTAAATAATTATAATTATGTTTTTTTAAATATTTTTTTTAAATATAAAAATTTCTTTTTTAAATTGTAAATAAAAAAAATAACTTAAAATAATATAAAATTATGAAAAAATAAAATAAAATACAAATAAAAAATTAATAATTTCAATAAATTAAATTTTAATCGGACCATCTTTATATTCTCTAGAAAAAAAATTTTAAAATATTTAACACATTTGTGTGAAAATAAAAGATTTAGGAAACTTTATTAAATAGTTCCACTTGAAAGACTTGAAACACCACACCAAGCAATGAACTCAATACTCGTCAATACTGTCGTATGTCGAAATGGAGAACGTAGGTCAAAGCTTCATAAATTGTTCAAGATGTTTTCAGACCTACTAACTTGAAGGAACTAGCGATTCAATGATTTTACAATGGGTCCAATTTGTTCTGAATGTGCTCCGTAACTCAAGACTGAGTTACGTAACTTACAACACTGGTCGTGTCTTTATCATATTTTACAGTCAAATAGGAGTTTTGAACTTTGAAGAAAAATCACACGTGCACCAATAACACCAGTTTACAAATTGTGAACTTACTACTACTTCTAAGTGTTTTCTAGACTCATTTTGGTTCATTAAAAGCTAACATGAAAATCAACGTTTTAAAAAAAGCGTTCCCTAGAAATTTTCAAAAATCTGCTTTTTGGATTTTATTGTGGTTTATTTAAAGTAGTGTAAGGAATCAATTGGGAATCTAACTATCAAAATGCTGGTAGAATTTGAATTCAAAACGTGGGTAGAGAACTGCAGACTAAAAGTGAGAAAGATGGTCAATAATTTAGGAATGTGAAGTAAACATTTAAGTAATATTTTATAGAAAAATTTAACTCCATCATTAATGTTGTTCACAGTTTTTATATTTGTATTTGTATTTGTATTTCTTTAGATAAAATGAAAGTACTTGAGATAAGCAATATTTTTCAAAAACATTTGTTCGTAGAGAAATTTAAAAATTCACCGTCAAAAATCACAACTAAACTACTGTCAGTTCGGCCACTGTGAGCAATTAGCATTGTTTTCTATATTTAGTATATTTGTTTAACATTTTTCAAGATAGTCAGGCGCAAAGAGGGGAGGGGTGTTGGGGGTTCAAATCCTCCCAAACACAAAAAATGCTGGAACAAAATACGATTTCGAATGGTATTCGGATCAAAATTTGTACGCAATTCGCCCCTCCCCCCCCCAAAATGAAATACTATGTGCACCACTGGTTGATCAAGTTATTCTCACTGCCCGCGTGTCTCGGAATAACTTGTCGTCCATTTGCTGCTTTCAAGTGACCGAAATAGATTTTCAATTAATGCAGCAAACTGTTTTATAGGTCACACTTCATCATTTGTGCCATTGTTTCGTTGGATTTAGGTAATTTTTATGCGGCTGCATTTGCTTATCAGCAGCCAATACTATAATGGAATTTTGTACGATCGATGCAAAAAATTTAGTATAAAAATTTTACAAACTCCTTGCTGGCAGTCAGTTTGTGTTTTGAAAGCCAACTTGACTGCTTCGTGCTGAACTAAATCGCCAAAAACTTTGTGTGTGTATAAAATGAGGACAACATTTTGCCTTGCGGTGTTGTTGTTGGTGTTAGGGACAGTAAAGCTTAGTGTTTCGCAGGTGCGTATAAAAATTATTTTTTTCAAAGTGAATAATGCGACTCACAATGAAAACGAGCACAAAAGAATTAAGAATATTTTGTAATAATGAATTTGTTAATTGAGACTTATGTGCATGTAAATTGGGATACTAACTATTAAAAGGACCTAATTTGAATTTTATAAATTGTTGCCTTTTCTATAAATTTGATATGTTGTTGTTTTCGTTTCATTCAATTCATATTAAAAATGTTTAAAGTGCCCTGTTTTGTTGTGGGTCAAGTTATGTGTATGTATGTGTGTGTGTGTGTGTGTGTGTGTGTACGTGTGAACATAAATAATACCACCAAAACGTTTCAGGAACCTATACAAACAATTACTACTGCTCAAGAGAAAACAACCGAAAAAACCATCATAAGCGTAACAGGATCCACCGAGCAACACACCGACAAAGCAAAACCAGCCTTGTCCATTGCCATAAACGGCCTGCAAGATGTATTTCCTGAGAACGTAGCACATAGTGCGTTGTTGAACAGATGGCTTGAAAAACTTAAAGATCTTCACGATTCCAAACATTTACATAGCATTTACATTTCACTATAATCGCATTAAAACTTTATGCAGGAAAACAAAAACGTGAATAGACCAATTAAAGATTTGATAAAAGCATTGATAGATGGATCAGTTGGATGGACAGTTCGATTTTCGGACAAGACCAAAAAAAAATTAATTTAAACAATACAAACGTGATTTGCGGCGCATATTAAAAACGGGAGACCTCAAACAGAATTGCTTTCAACGGGCATTTCTGTGGTCACAAGTCATAACCGCCTAAGTCTGTTTTTCAAATATTTTCAGGAGAGCAGTTTAAAGTTTCCAATCCTCAACGCAAATCAGGAGTCAGTTTTTTTCGATAACCTTTTTTACAGATTCTAAGGAAACGTATTCTTTTACTTGTTTCTAAAAAAAAAAATAGTTATTTATTGTTGTAACGATGGCAACAAAAACTGAATTTTGTCCTAACTCGAGTTAGGCCATTATGGTTTATGGCCACTGATTTATTGGAAATGATTAGAAATTATTGGCTCATCATCAAAGCCTTCCAATCAAAAGAATAAGAATGCACATAACTTTAGAGGAATTCATCATCTAAATTCTGATAATGACGATTATTATTCAATGTTTGTTTTTACTAATGTAAACAAATTGCAATTGTTCAAGAAATAAATTCTATGATTCAAGTTTTGAAACAATTGTCACATATATACATATATACAATTCTTTGTTGTTTCACATATAACAACTATTAATGCATTAAATATTTTATTGAGCACAAGCACTTCGGTTTTGGTTTAAGCTAGTTGGGGTTGTAGCATAGACTAAGTTTCAAATGTATCAAAGCATTGAAGAAAAATGCTTCAAGCAAATATTTGACATTTTTAATTCTTGATAATCCCGCATTATTCATTGTTTGTAGATTTTTCATTTATTAATAACTCTTCAAATATATGAAGGAAATAAAACAAAAAGTGTATTTATATCTATACCTCGATCTATACTACTAAATATATACAAACTAATGGAGCTTTGTGTTTTGAGCCATAATCAGGCAAAAACCATCAAATAGATTCAGATGAAATAAATACCAAACGATTTTTTATGTACGCAAATAGTACATTAGTTATCTAATATTTACTACGCCCACCCCTTACGCCCACTATGGTGACAAAACCCAAGTATGGTATAATTGTGTAAGGCGATATGTGTATCAAACAATTCAGCGCATCATTGAGTCAAATAAAGGTTATATAGAATCGACCATGCCCACTGTCTGCGCCTACTAAACACACTAAACAAAGCAATATTAATGCCAAATGATTTTGTGTTTTACTGAGGCAAACTTGGGCCACGCCCACCCCACTCAACTATGGTATAATTTGTATGGCAATATGGGTATCAAATGATTTGTCGTTTCAATAGAATAATTAAAAATATACGACATTGCTCACGCCTACCTCCCACGCCCACTGCAATAACAAAAACTAGCCATAGATCATCTGTTTTTAAAAGGCATTAATAAAGCTCGACTGTGATATATAATGCAATAAGCAATGCAATAATATGGTTACTCAACGATGCACAGTGTTTCGTGTAGAACAAGCTAGCTGGACAAAAATATTTTTAGGATTTTTCGTTTTATATGCGGCTTTTTATTTCAGATACATATATTTTATTAGTTTTATAGTTTTATTTTTTTTTTTAGTTTTTTGATAACTACAGTTGCGGTCAAAATTATAGTAGTGCTGCTACTAAGACATGTTTTATTTGCTGCTTCGCCTTTTTTTTTGTTTAACCGTAAGATACTTTTATATAGGCAGAACACAAGAAAACAGCACTGTTATAATTGCATGCGTTTGTTGCTAATGTTAAAATTTGATTTTTGGGTTAGATTTACTCGGATTTATTGAGCATTTTTTACGTTTTATGGAGGTGGCGCTATTTATTTGATCAAAAAAACGATGGATCGATGTGTATGTGTACGAATCTTGCAGGAAATCGTGCTACCGTATGTCCGTGAGAAAACACCACTGCTTTGGGTCTTTCATCAAGATTATAACCAAAAGCATACATGCAAGGTCGCACGAAAGGGGCTTCGCATGAGCAGTATTAGCCCTGTCGGACCTGAGACAACTGGTTCCTAAAATTCATTGGTCTTTCAACTGGTTTTTTGTAAGTCAATTTGACAACCAGTTGTCCAAGTGACTGGCAGCGGATGCAGAAGTCAGTCAGTTCGCGTCTAAGCGTTCACGTTCTGTGTGCGCGTTCATAAGCGAGAAGAGCACATAAAAATGAGAAAAACGAAACGGAGGTGAGAGAAGCAAAAAAAAAATACTGTTAAGGCTGCTCTTGCGATTGTTCTACATACAACAACAACGTAGAAATTTTTTCATTTTTCGAACTTTCTGTTTCTATGACACGAAGTTTGCTCGATTTGCACGTTTTGTCTTGAATGATTTCAGTTAGAATTTCGCGTGGTTGCGTAAAGCAACGAATTGCAGCTGCAACTTAACCCTTTCCGGTCAATTTCCACATTTCTTGAGACAAAAATTTGCCCTTCAAAATATTGACTCTTATCGAACATTTTACCAATAAAATAAAAAAAATTTCAAAAAAATAATTTTGGTTCAGAATTACAGCTTCATCAATTTTGTACGCTATATCGTACAATGGTCCGCAAAGGAGTAAAAATTCGTGAATTTTTGGTTTTGATTTTTTAAGTTTTATGAAAAATTCATTGATTTTTTTGATAGAGAACATAAATTATAACAACAAAACGTGATTTAATTTTGATCAAGTCATATAAATTATATATATAAGTTATATATATAAACAATTAAGTCACATTTACTCGGCCTTATATAACCGTTGTTGTTGTTGTTGTTGTTACAAAGCCCTTTTACTCTCAATAAAACTCAGAATCAATTAAAATTCGTACAGTTTTACAGAAAATACTGAATATAGCCGATTCCTTTTATCGTAGTGGGAGTGGCAAGTACGCAGGTCTAACCTTACATAACCCGTGTCTGCCCAGTTAAACACAAAATCGTCTATTAATTCTTATTTGTAATCGAAAATTGCCGAATCGTCGAATTTTATTAGCCACGTGGTTTACAGATGGGCGTGGCAGGCAAGCAAACGCAAAAAAATCTGTTACCAAACCTATAACTTTAAAAAAATGCAAACATAACTTGCAACCTTTGCTTTGCATTTGTACGATATATCGTACAAAGCTTTGCAACCCTTCTGGTCATTTGTACGATATATCGTACAATTTTTTTAAAAACTCAGGAAAATATTTAGACGCAAAAAATGTCAAATTTAGTGAGTTCTATAAATCAACTGAGATTCAAACTTTGAAATTGTTTCGCTTTTTGGTACCAAAAAGTATTACATATTTAAAAATTTCTACGCAGAAGTACCGTCATTTGCTGGTTTTCCAAATTCTTGCAAAACGCTGCTTACAAAAGGCACTCATACTGTGTAACCACGGCTATTATGATTTATAGTTTTAAACATAATGATACAACACAGCCTACTTAATGAAAATTAAAAAGCTGTTGCATAAAAAGTGCGTTCGCTTTCAAATAAAAAATTGTCGAAAAAATTGTACGATATATCGTACAAATTTCCGGAAAGGGTTAAAGGTATGTAATATATTTATTTATGAAATTATTCTTCAATTTATTTATTTATTTATTAATTGCAGGCGAAGTCCCCCAAACAGTTCCGGAATAAATGTGTCAACAAGTCGAAGCTCATCTTGGTTCATCTTTAAATGCACCAGACATTTTTTTAATTTTATTTTTAAATATTTTTAAAATAAAATAATTATTATTCAAAAAATGCACTGTTTTATTTTCCCCATAAAAATCGAGTGGTCAGGAAACTAATCCAGAATAAACTAGTTTGCAAACTAGTCGCTTTGCAACTGGTTTACTTCGGACTAACCTTGGACTAGTTGCAAATGGATGCAGACGGGGACATGTTACCGTCGCCTAGGACACCGCCATGTTAAAGGGGTGAGTTTGCTTCAAGGAAACGAGTCGGTTCTGAGGTCATATATGACTGTCAAACGACCAGTTGAAAAACAACACTTGGACCAGTCCGATTTCCTACAGGGAGGGTTATGGAATGGCTAACTAATAATAATCAACTTTGAGAACCAGGAATATATAATACATAGAGAAAGATATGAATATTTGGTTAATTCAATGCATCGGCTCTGTGCTGCAGTAATAGCGAACAACAGTCACGCAACTAAATATTAATATGAAGAAAAATTACATTATTACTATTTAACCACTAAATCTTTTAAAATTTAAAACAATTTTTTTTTTCATTTTTATGATAGTAAAGCGTACTTACTACTATTTTTTTGACCGTCCATATTTTGGAGCTTTTGGCGCATTTAATTTAAATCGAATCAAACTGAGTTTCATTCTTAAGTTCTCTTTTATGATTGTATTGTTAACACATATAACTTGTTAAAAAAAATACAAAGTAAATATTTGTAAAGAAAAGCAGATTATTTGTTCTTAATTTTCTTTTCGTGGTATGCGTACTACCATTATTTTGACCGCAGCTTTATATATATTACATATAGAAATATATATACATATACATATATGTGCATATAGTATATACATTAACCCTCTAGTTCCCAAGTTTTTAATTTTGTTGAAAAAATTACCAGTGATAGTTTTGTGGTGGAGAAATAATGTTTGTTCGGGGAAAAAAATGTCATGTCAATAGAAGGCGTGATAGAGAGTGTAGAAAGTAGCAGGCCTACAGGCCTGCTTGGGAAACAAAGCCAAAAAAATTCCATATACGATTTTTTTTTAATTAATTAAAATTTTTAATTTTTTTTTAAATATATGTAAACATAAATAACGGGTAACAGTTTCAGTTCTGCGTGCAATAGACAATTAATTAAAAGGGGTGGGGGTAAGGCGAGGGGTAGTGTGTCGTGGGGTATACACTGCTTTTGGGGGGGTGTAGAAACTAGGAAAACAAAAAAAAGCGATATAGGTATATACATATAAGAGGTGCCGATGTGTTATTTTCACACAGATCCTAATGTATGAATGTTTATATTCACTATCTAATAGAAAAATCAGAAAATAAAAATGGCGTTTTTGTCCCGCTAGCTTGTTCTAGGCGAAACACTGTGCGATGGTTTGTTTTACTGGTCTTAAGTTCACTGAACTCGCTCAATTCGTACCAGTGTACTGCTTTGTTGTCGTTTACGCGAATGAGACTTCCCTACATGGAAGAGAATACCTACATACCTCAGCAAATTCATTCAGTGTCTGGACTTATTTGGATTTCATTAAAGGTTTGGTGAGTGCTTTAGGGGCCACCTGGATGTCGGAAAAGATGCAAACATGCTCAACTGTGAAGTTTTTCTGTGTTATCCTCACACAAGTCCATTGGAACCTTCTCCGTGACTCTGAGTTTTATTGAGGAAAACACTTGAAAGACACTACAAAGATCTGTTAAGTGAAAGGCTCCTTCTAGTTCCAAATTCTTGGAGTCGATCCCTGCTTCAACTCCACAGTTCATCTTTGAACCGTTCGTGTACAGGGAGATTCCTATCTTTGTAAAAATTAACACTCGGATGCCCAACAACTTTTTAAACGGCCAAAGCCCAACAAGGTCCCCAGGGACCTCTATTGTAATATTGCATATAAGGCTTGTAATTGTATAATGTAGAGTTACATAATGTGTGTAGATGTGTTTGTATTATGTATTTTTTACTACAGACAGATGGCAAAAACGTATAAAATACAAAATAATTGCTTTTAAAAACGCCATAGGTCCCTACGGACCTTGTTGGGCATCGGAGTGTTAATGCGTGACGCTTTCACTCCTTCTAGAAGGGAAAAGTGTGTTAAACTTAACATCAAAGTTGACACAATTTGTGATGTAGTCTGTAAACTCACTAAAGTCCACTCTGTGATTCTGTGTTTTATTGAGGAAAACGTAGACTTTCTCAGGTTGACCACACCTACATAACACGTTCGCTATGGTAACTAACTTTTTTTTCAATGCGTGGTTTCCTTTTAATGGAAAGTGAACGAGGAGTCACTCCTCCTTCAAATAACTAAACCTGTTGTCCTTGGTTTAGATTAAGGATTGTAGGTCGCTCAGCTTATGTAAACGTTACTTGGTCGAGTCTTTGTAAGGGAAGAACTTGACGTGTGTTGGACAAGTCACCGGCATAAAACGAACTCAGTATTGTTTCTCACAGTTTTTGTATTTGCATTTCTTTAGATAGAACGAAAGTACTTGAGATAAGCAATATTTTCCATAAACATTTGTTCGTAGATCAATTTAAAAGTGCACTTTCTACCCCATCACTGCATTGTGTTTTAGTCAAAAATCACAACGAAACTATTGTCAATTCGGCCACTGTGAGCATTTAGCATTGTTTTCCATATTTATTACTTTTGGTTTAACATTTTTCCAGATAAGGGGGGGGGGGGCCTCAAGTTATTCTCACTGCCCGCGTGTCTCTGAATAACTTGTCGTCCATTTACTGCTTTCAAGTAACCGAAACAGATTTTAAATTAATGCAGCAAACTGTTTTATAGGCCACACTTCATAATTTGTGCCATTGTTTCGTTGGATTTAGGTAATTTTTATGCCGCTGCATTTGCTTATCAGCAGCCAATATTACAATGGAATTTTGTACGATCAATGCAAAAAATGTAGTATAAAAATTGTACAAACTCCTTGCTGGCAGTCAGTTTGTGTTTTGAAAGCCAACTTGACTGCTTCGTGCTGAACTAAATCGCCAAAAACTTTGTGTGTGTATAAAATGAGGACAACATTTTGCCTTGCGGTGATGTTGTTGTTGGTGTTAGGGACAGTAAAACTTAGTGTTTCGCAGGTGCGTATAAAAATTATTTTTTTCAAAGTGAATAATGCGACTCACAATGAAAATGGCAACAAATGATCTGAAAATATTTTGTAATAATTAATTTGTTAATCGAAAGTTTTGTGCATGTAAACTGTGAGACTAACTATTAAAAGGATCTAATTTGATTTTTATAAAGTTTTTACTTTTCCATAAATTTGTTAATTTCTCTATCAGAGTTGTTGCTCTTTGTTATTCAGTTCATACTTGTATTAAAATGTTTAAAGTGGCCCGTTTTGTTGTGGATCGAGATATGTGTGTATGTGTGTATGTGGGTATGTGTGAACATAAATGATACAACCAAAACATTTCTGAATACTACACAGAGTTCTCCAACTAATGCGGTTACAACTGATAAAACGGTGCCCATTGAAAAAGTCCCCAGGGGAAATATGAAAAAAATGACGGGCTGCTTGTTTGGCGGCAAAAACCATGAAGCACGAAAAGCAAGAAAATACCTGGAAAACGTCATAGCTGGCATGGAATTAATTTATCCCGTGAAGACAGCAGCTGATGTAGAGCTGAACGCTTGGTATGAAATTCTTAAATATCTCGGAGCTTTAAGCGAAAGAAGTCCTGATTTTGTTCAGAACGTTTACGAAACGATAGCATCGTATATCAACTTTTTAAAGGAAAAAGAAGAAGTGAATAGACGAATGCAAGATTTGATAAGAAACATTGATAAATGGAGCAAGAGTTCAAGTTTCGGAGAAGACCAACAAATCAAGCTAAAAGAATTCGAAGATGACTTGAAGCTTATATTGAAAACGGGAAATCTCGCAGAGAAACGCGGTAAACTTGATTGGGTACAGGAAAGATTATTTGAAGACTTGGCTCCAGTTTGTCAGCAATCAGTTAGCCCAATCAAGGAACTAGCAGAAGTGTTAAATAATCTCATAGAAGCAATTCGAAAACTTAATTCTTGTAATGACAATTGCAATTCGACGTGTGGTGTAAAGACATGTGGAAACAATTAAAACCAGCTCCTCACCTTTATTGCAATTGGCGACAATTAATTGCAATACAATTGCAAAATCAAGAGAATAAAAATTCACATAACTTGAGAGGAATGAATCATCTAAACTCTGATAACGACGATTACTATTCAATGATTGTCTTCACTTCTAATGTAAACAAATTGCAATTGTTCAAGAAATAATTTCTATGCTTCGAGTTTTGAAACAATTGTCACATATATATATATATATATATCAATATATACAACTCTTTTTTGTTGCAAATATAATAACTATTAATGCATTAAATATTTTCAATATTGAGCACAAGCACTTTGGTTTTGGTTTTAGCTAGTTGGGGTTGTAGCATAGACTAAGTTTCAAATGTATCAAAGCATTAAAGAAAAACGCTTCAAGCAAATATTTGGCATTTTTAATTCTTGATAATCCCGCATTATTCATGGTTCGTTAAAAAATTTTCATTTATTCACAACTCATCAAATACATATATGAAGCAAATAAAACAAAAAATTTATCTATATCTATAATTCTATCTATACTACTAGATATATACAAACTAATGGCACTTTTTATTTTGAGCCACAATCAGGCAAAAACCACCAAATAGATTCAGATGAAATAAATACCAAACGATTTTTTATATATTTTTTGGGACTAGTACATTAATTATATAACGCCCACCGCTTACGCCCACAATGGTGACACAACTCAAGTATGGTATAATTTTGTAAGGCGATATGGGTATCAAACGATTCAGCGCATCATTGAGTCAAATAAAGGTTATATAGAATCGACCATGCCCAGTTTCTGCGCCCACTAAACCAACAACACAAAGCTGCAATACATGTCTGTAAAGCAATATTGACGCCAAATGATTTTGTGTTTTATTGAGGTAAAATTGGGGTACATAAGATTGACCACGCCCAGCCCTTACGCCCATTATGGTGACAAAACTCAACTACGGTATAATTTTGTAAGGCGATATGGATATCAAACGATTCAGCGCATTATTATGTACAATACAAGTTATATAAAATTGGACACGCCCACTTTCTGCGCCTACTAAACAAACGAAACAGAGCTACAATACATGTCTATAAAGCAATGTTGATGCCAAATAATTTTTATTGTTTTATTTAGGAAAACTTGGGCTATATAAGATTGACCACGCCCACGTCTCACGCCCAGTGTGGTAACAAAACTCAAATATGGTATAATTTTGTAAGGCAATATGGGTATCAAATGATTTGTCGTTGTTTGTTGTTGTCGTTTACGTACCATATGGTAAGTAAAAGTTATTCGCAATAGCTCACGCCTACCTGCCACGCCCACCGCAATGACAAAAACTAGCTGTCGATTTTTTGTAAAAGGCAATTTGGGTATTCAACGATTATATGTTTCATTGAGTCCTTCTGACATTGACCACGCCCACCTGTATTGCCCGTTATTAACAAAGCTCAACTATGATATATGTATTGCGATAAATAATATATTGCGATAATATATATATTGCGATATGGTTACTTAACGATGTTTCGTTTTACTGGTCTCAAGTTCGTTGAACTCGCTCAATATATATACTATATACTAACAATATATATATACTAATATATACTAACAATTCGAGATAGCCCGCGTCGTCCAGATAGGACTCTATGCGATAGGACTCCTGTGTTATCCTCACACGAGTCCACTGGAACCTTCTCCGTGACTCTGTGTTTTATTGAGGAAAACGTTTGAAAGACACTAAAGAGATCTGGTAGGCTAAAGGCTCCTTCTACTACGAAATTTATGGAGTAGATCCTTGCTTCAACTCCACAGTTCATCTTTGAACCGTTCGTGTACATTCATATCTTTGTAAAAGTTAACCCTCATCCGACGTTCAAAAAAACTCACACATAAGATGTTCGGGTGAAATTTCACCCATATGGTACTTTGTATTGTTTTAATGAATTTTTTGACCAAGTATAATAAAAAATCATTTGTTATCTGTAATCTTTATTATCTTTGTTATCTTATAGATAAATAAGTTAACAAATTTTTCTATATTTATTGCAATTAGGGAAATTAGGTTAGGTTAGGTTAGGTGGCTGCATCTGTAAGAGACACACACGGAGGTCTATTATCAGACCCGTCGTGATACCACATATATCACCCGTTTTTTAAATGTGTATGCAACACTGTTTTTTCCTCAATATATGTTACAGCACACATTTCAAGCGGATGGGGAAAGGGGGGAAGGAAGGGCAGTAGTTAACTAAAACTTTGTGTTCACCACATGTATACATTCTTTAAGAATTGCAAGCAGAATATGCCTTTCGATCGTTTTTGATACCAAATTGGCACCGTGTTTCAATTCTTTTTTAATTTTCTACGCTCTGATTTTCTGACAAGGTTTGGGAAATTGGATGTATTGAGATAAGAAGTCAGCATGAAGATTTTCCTTTCGGTAACGTTGTTCTACGCAAAATCTTTAGCTTTACTAAACTCAAATCTACTTTTTGTTGTGATTCCAGCTGGAATCGACAGCCATTAGTTTTTCGCTTGACGGTATAGTTAGTTACCGACCAATTGGTCTATAGGGTCAACTACTGTTTATGACGTATTGTACAACGATATAATTTCGGATAATTTTTTGTCACCCACATTCCCTGGTTATGATGAAAAGTACTCAAAGGGGCCTCTTCCGCGAAAAGCCAGGACTTGTTTATTTGGTGTGTCCTTTTCATAGGACGTACATAGCAGTTATCGCTAAACCCACGTTTCTCATATATCTCTTATGGGTGTTAACGAGCTTTATTCTTGATTACAATCGTTACGTTCTTGGCGAGTGGTTTTGTCACCGACAGAACGAGAAATTGGTCCACCTGTTGTGTAACTCTAGAAATTATTAAGAGATTTTCCATTCGATTTATAAACACCTCTCAAATTTAAAATACCAAAAAATGCCTGAATATCACCAACGCTGATCCATGCACTGCCAAAAACTCCCAAACCTTCAACATTAGTTTTGCCAGTTCCTATCTTTAACATTGGTCTTCATTGGCATCTTGTAATGCTGGCACACGACTTTAAGCATAGCGAGTTATACCAACTTTAGTTAAAATAATAATATTGGCTCATACTTTTCCGTTGAGTTCAGGAGGCCCACTGATCCATAAAAAGGTTTTGACTATAAAAGCAGTTCAAAACTTTCAATCCAGTGACGTAATTTTATGGCATTTTCTGTATGTGTTGCGTTCAATTTCCATACAATTTGTATATGGGTGAAATTTCACCCGAACGTCGCCCACGTAACTTTTTTTGTAATCACCGTTATAATGAAATAATCAATATGTTGCAGATAATTTCTAAAACTTATATTGGTTTGCTACAAATACAAGAAACCTTAATCATTTTGATAAATATATAGGAAAGTTATAGCATCCCAAAGTTGAAAATGGGTGAAAAATCACCCGAACGACGGATTAGGGTTAATGTGTGACGCGTCCACCCCTTCTAGAAGGGAAAAGTATGGCAAACTTAACATCAAAGTTGGCATAATTTGTGATCTAGTCCGTTAACTCACTCAAGTCCTTTGGATCGTCTTCTGTGAATCTGTGTTTTATTGATGAAAACGTAGACTATCTCAGGTTGACCACACCTACATAACACGTTCGCTATGGTAACTAAATTATTTCGATATTTCAAGTGGTATACATTTATCAATGAGTGGTTTTCTTTTGCTGGAATAGGTGCAAGTAGCGCGACTCCTTCAAATAACTAAAAGTGTAATTCTTGATTTAGTTTTAGAATTGTAGGTCGCTCAGCTTGAACGTTACTTGGTCGAGTCTTTCTAAGAGAAGAATTTGAAGTATGTTGGACTAGTCACCGGCATAAAACGAACTCAGTATTGTTTCTCACAGTTTTTGTATTAGTATTTCTTTAGATAGAACGAAAGTACTTGAGATAAGCAATATTTTCCATAAACATTTGTTCGTAGATCAATTTAAAAATTCACTTTCTACCCCATCACTGCATTGTGTTTTAGTCAAAAATCACAACGAAACTATTGTCAATTCGGCCACTGTGAGCATTTAGCGTTGTTTTCCATATTTATTACTTTTGGTTTAACATTTTTCCAGATAAGGGGGGGGGGCCTCAAGTTATTCTCACTGCACGCGTGTCTCTGAATAACTTGTCGTCCATTTACTGCTTTCAAGTAACCGAAACAGATTTTAAATTAATGCAGCAAACTGTTTTATAGGTCACACTTCATAATTTGTGCCATTGTTTCGTTGGATTTAGGTAAATTTTATGCGGCTGCATTTGCTTATCAGCAGCCAATATTACAATGGAATTTTGTACGCTCAATGCAGAAAATTTAGTATAAAAATTGTACAAACTCCTTGCTGGCACTCAGTTTGTGGACTCAGGACTACATGTTGCCTTTGGTTGTTGTTGTTGGTATTGCTTAGCGTTTCGCAGGTGCGTATAAAAATTCCTTTATGCAAAGTTAGTAGGTTAGGTTAGGTAAACTGGTTGGCCAAGTAGGCCACGCATAGACCCTTTTGGGTCTCTAGTGGCACCAGCTGGAGCAGTCGCCGTAAATGTGATCGGTGAGAATTCGAGTGTTTTTGGCGAAGTTCAACAGCGACTTGGTGTCATGCTTGGGGACCTCCTCTAATCCAGGAAAGAACGGGGCCCCTCAGTAAGTAAGTCGTAATCTTGAGACAGCCGTACAGGAGAATGTGCTTGGCATGAATTTTTCAGCATTTCCTGCAATTATCCGACTCGGTGATGCACTTTTTTGCGGGCGAGACGCTGTTAGACAGTGCCCCGTTAGATGCCTGTAATGGCTCTGCAGCCCCATCTTGGGAGCGAGAGAACGAATCTCGTATTCGCTTGCGTGTAGTGGCAGGTGATGTCCGCTTTTGGCGATAACATCTCCTACCTCATTTCCCTCTATGCCGTTGGGACCAGGTACCCAATATACATGCAGCTTGAAAGTCGCAGTAAGCCTTCCTATTGCTACCCGGCACTGCAGAACATTTTTGGATAATACGCAGGAAGATATTATCGCCATAATGGCAGATTGACTATCGATGTAGAGATTTATTGATATGTTAATAGTGGTGTCGATGTAGGGGAGCTCCACAGCC
Source organism: Melieria crassipennis (assembly GCA_963668005.1). NCBI lineage: Eukaryota > Metazoa > Arthropoda > Insecta > Diptera > Ulidiidae > Melieria > Melieria crassipennis. Next base: position 74,658,229 of record OY764962.1, on the reverse strand, counting down.
TTCCTGACAGCAAACACCTCAGCTTGAAAGATGCTGCATGTTGCTCTATGTCCCGTTTCCGGCAGAAAAGCCCTGCTCCAACTCGCTTCGTCATTGTAGAGCCGTCCGTATAAATATTGAGGGTCCTGCGACCAGGTTGCATGCTTTTGCGCCAGCTATCCTTTTCTATTATGGCTTTTATCCTCTTTTCAAGATTTTGTCAAGTAGTGGTGCTAGGACTCCTCCCTGCGAAGTGCTTCTGGACACCTCCCTTAGTGCAATAGCACCATTCCATTCGGCTCTTATGTTTCTTAATCCACCGATAAGCAGCTATTTCGATTCCTGGAGATGCGATGTCATCTAGCATAGCATCAGTTATTACGTTGTTGAAGGCCCCTGCAATATAAACGAATACTCCTAGAGCGTATTCTTCGAATTCCAGAGCTCCTTCTATGTGCGTAACTAGTGGGTACAGTTCAGTCTCAGTGGACTTGCCTTTCATGTATGCACGCTGCGTGTCCGCTATCCCGAAGGGCCCAGAGTATCTGGCACATGCACATGTAAATGTTTTTCGAGCGTTTTGAAAAGGAATAAGTAGAGATGGCCTTCGATATAAACACCACCCTCGCTACTCTCCAGCTCGTTGACACGTAGTTGTACCGTAGACATGCCTTGTATATCGATTTCAGTCGAGGTACAATCAGGCAAGAGACCTGCTGTAGCATAGAACGAGACTAGGCACGTATGGCTGATTGAAAGAAGCTTCCTAAGTTTCGCTACCTATGGAATTCCTTCCAGTATTCGCTTTTAGCTTTCCGGCAAAGTTGGTAATGCGACTCACAATGAAAACGACCACAAAATTCCTAAGAATATTTTGTAATAATTAATTTGTTGATTGAGAGTTTTCAAATGAGTTTAAGTATTTCGCTTTTGATATTCAAAGTTTGGCGCATGTAAATTTTGATACTAACTATTAAAAGAATATAATTTGAATTTGACAAATTTTTGATTTTTATTAATTTTTTAATTAATTACTCTGCTATGGGTGTTGTTGCTTTTTTCAGCCAATTCATAATAAAATGTTTCCAAGACGCCACTGTTTTTATGTGGGTCATAATGTGCGTGTGTGTATAGGTGTTAGCATCGCTGATACAACCAAAACGATTCAGAAAACTACAAAGAGTTCTCCTACTAATGCGGTGTCCACTGCTAAAACGGTGCCCACTGATACAACTACAACTACAATTGCACCTGCAACGACAACTATAACTACAACTACACCTACAGCGACAACTATAACTACACCTTAGACCACTGGTAAATCGATCGACAATATGACGGACAATAGCTTCGACAGCGAAGCCCAAGTAGAAAACGCAAAACGCAGGCTTTGGCGAGTCTTGAGGGGTATGCCACAAGAAATGTATTATGCGGACCACGAATTTGCCCGCGAGTGGAACTATTGTTGGCTTTATATGAAACGGCTCTTCAACCTCAGTGAGGAATTGATCGCTCAAAGGGAGTATGTAAAGGAGGTCGATGCAATAATAAAGCGGTATAAAGACTTTAGGAAGGCCCACCCCTATTTTCAAGTGAATGGCATTGAATGGATCGACGACGCTCGTGGCCAAAAAAAAATCTCCAAATCTCTGCCCAAATCAGAGCAATAAAAGGATCAGTAAAAGACCTCGTTAGCCATATGAAGAAAATATTTGGCATTCATTATCTCTTCAAATATATAAAGCGAATAAAACGAAAAATGTATTTTTGTAATAAAACATAATTTTGTTTCAAAAGCAAATGGTTTGCATTTAAAAACCATGTCTGCATCATGACGAGCAAAGTTGCTTGAAATCAGTTTAACGAAATGTAATATAATCCAACAGTTTTTACACTAAGCACAAAATTGGACAGACTTTTTCGGGCAGTTTTCACTGGGCACAGTTTCTAACAGATTTATTTACAACTGTTTTGTACAACTCGGCACAATTAAAGCAAATATGTTTTTAAAACAGTTTCATTTGCAGTCCATTGCAAATTAGTTTTAATTAGTTGTGGCCTGGTACAAGTGCAGCGGCCCTGTTCCATGCATGTCAACGCTCTCTGCAGCCCACTACAAGAACCTTTTGTGTCTTAAAGTCCTCAACAAACTCCAGTTTAAGGCACTCAAATCGAATGCAAATTTTTGTTTCCTCAAAAAAAAAATTATGAAATCTAAGCAGTCAGATTTGTAGACAACATTTCAAATTGTCGTTATTATTCTGAACAACAACAAATCATGACTTTTTCACAATCGTAATTTGTGCTTTCAACTGTTCCAGCACGTCCAGGCTTTGTTCATCTGATGCCAATTAGCAAACTGCTTTAAACAGATTTGCCATAATTGCAGCCACATTTTGTGGCATTTTCAGCGCCTGCCACATTCGCCAATGACGAACGGTATGACGCTGCATGGGCTTATCAGCAGCCAATCTTGCAATGCACTTTGGCTCAAAAATTCAGTATAAAAACTGGCCAAACTTTTTGCTGGCAATCAGTTTGTGTTAAGAAAGCCAACCTGACCACTTTGCCTTCGACTCAGTCATAATAAACAATTCGTGTGTGTGTGTATAATGAGAACTCTTGGCCTTTTGTTGTTGTTGGTGTTGGAGCCAGCATCACTTGGCGACAAACAGGTAAATATGTACGGTGTAGCTTTTGCTAAACCCAATAAAATTTTGTATATGCACAAAGCATAACTCGACTCGCATGAAATGAACTAAGAATATTTGACATCACTACAGGCGCCCAATTTGACGAAAGTTTTTTTCAAAGAGATTTTTCGAAGTCTTTATGTGATTTATGTGTTTCTGAAATATGATTTCTGATGCTGGCAAGAAAAATTAGGTAGGTACTTATTTCAATTGAAGTTGGATATGCAACTTTTTCTGCTTTGTAAGTAAATTAGTGCTTCGTTTCCTGCCACTCTCGAGTGGCCTGGCCCAGTGCCTTGAAGTGAGCTACGGCAACTCTGAACAAAATTCAACTTCACTTCAACTGATTCCAGTACTCCAAGAGCCGACTGGCTATACACGAAATTTGTGACATCTGTTTGTGGTAATTCCTTGCCTCGGATTAGTTTAGCAGCTTTTCGAATTGAAAAGATCTCTGCTTGCAAATTACTATGGAAGTCCGACAGTCTGAATGACTTTTGGGTCCGTGGTAGGTGTAAATGGAGGCCAGCTCCTATGCCTTCGTCCATCTTGGAGCCATTGGTAAAAATGCTGATGAAAGCATATCTCGTTACACTTGTATGAACTTATTCCTGCCTTGCGAGTTATGAAGTTAGTGTGCGCGGATCCAAGTCCAGGCGTGGGATCACACTGTCCACTGCATGAGTCTAGCTGCTAGTCAATACCTGTCCTAGCGAATGGGCTCATAAAAACCCCTACGTAACTTCCCATTGGCAGTCGAACATTGATTCTACAACCGATTGTTTTGTGGTTCAAGATTTTATGCTCTACGAGAAATCGTTGCTTTCGTATGTTAGTTTTAATAGTTTTTAATTAATTAATTTTTGTTTTTTGAATACTTGAATAAATTTCAATTCAATTCTTCAAACAGAAATTCTATTCCAATTTCCATGTTCCCAAAATAAATAATTAATAATGAAATAAGGCTTTTCTTTTGGCCGCTAAAGTGTTGTTACCCGTTTAATGCATTTAAGCCATGTTTGTTTGTGGGTCGAGATATGTGTGTGTATATGCGTTTGTGCCTAAGTAACATCTCCAAAACGTTTCTGAAAATTTCACCAACGTTGACGCATTGCAGAGCGCATTTATAGACCTTGAGCGTACGATTTCGGGCCTGAAGAGAATTTTTCCAGTGAAAACACCAGCTGATCGGGAGAATAACTTGTGGCTAAAAACGCTTGAAAATTTACGGGATTCCGATATTCCCGACGATGTGAATGACCTCGAAACTACACTGCAATCGTATAAGGAATTTAAAGAAGAAAACGCAGAAATTGATTTTCTAATGCAAAAATCAATAAAACGCAATAATGAATTGATTGACATGCAGAGTATCCGTACACCCATAAAAAAACTTCTTATAAGTTACGGGATTTCTTTGGAGAAAGCATCGAAAAGGGGAAATCTCGTTCAAAAGAGGGGGCTACTTGTACTTATACTTCAAAATATAGTTGAGCTGATGGACATTGAAGTGAATTCAAAAGAGATACATTTTTAATACATGTTAAGGTTAGATTATGAACATGGTTTACCTATTATTATTATTATTATTATTATTATTATTATTATTATTAATATGATTATTATAACTATAACTATATTAATTAATTATAATTAATTAGTTAATTATATATAATCAATTATAATTATTATAATAGGTAACTACCATTATAATTAATTAATTATATATAATTAATAATTATAATTATAATTGTATATATTATATGTATATATCATAATTTAATAATTATATTTATGGTAATAGTAATAGTAATTATATTATAATTATAATTAATAATTATAATTAATTAATTATTATTTCAATTGTTGCAATTGTTTCAACACACACGAATGACAGACCGTTCGGTATTGAACGATTACATTCGCACATAATTAAATTATTAGTTATAATTACAAATTTAATTATAATTATTATTATAATTATAAATTTATATATAATTTTATTATAATTTTATAATTAAATAACATTATATAATAAATATAATTGAATTATTTACGAATGCAATCGTTCAATACCGAACGCTCAGTCATTCGAGTGTTAAAACAATTTTCACATACATATAAAAAAGTCGTTATTGTTGTCTCATAGTACAAGCAGTTTGGTTTTGGTTTGAGCTTGTTTGGATTTTAGTTTAATTTCAAATGGACGAATTCATTAAAGAAGAAACGCATTAAGCTAATATTTGGCATTTTTATTTATTTGCATTTTTTTTTCTTGTTCTCGACATTCTCGAACTGCCGATCAAGCTGATCCAATGTCACACAAGGCTAATGCTGTAATCAACAATCGTGCAGCTATGAAGAAATTCGTCCATGACTCAATGGTGAAACATTGTCCTGTAGCCGATACCTATGTATCCTTGGACATTACAGACTTCTGCTTCATAATTTTCTATATCGATGCCATAGATTTTTACATATGTCATAAATAGCAAACGTAAGCCATGTATGACTTTCCGGTACTCGACTTTCCGGTGTACCATTTACACCAATACCTCCAAAATATGTCACTTTGTAGGTCGAGTTAATTCTCTCGTTAAAAAAAAAAACACATCAATGTTTGAAGCTTATCGCTGATCTTTGAGATGGTTGAGGTGTTGGGGCTGCAAAATCGGCAATCTTCGTGTGTAGTTGTTGAACTACAGAGCCAATATTGAGCATGTGGCTGCACTGTTTGGCTCTAAGAACAAACCGACACTAAGAGCCGGGAAGCTATATGAACACAAAGAGACTTACGTCTGTGGGGACTTGCAGCAATTGTTCGGAGAGTAGTTTTTTAGCAGTGGCCAAAGGAACTGCGACTAAGAAATATTAAACTAAAAACAGTACAAATTCCCCAAAAACAGTTAGTTTGGCAGACCAAATGCACTTTTGGGATTTTTTTAAGATATTGAATTGTGAGCTATAAAAAATAAAATCAAATAATTAAAACAAAGAAAGCAAAATATTTCTTCATTCATATTCATTTATATATAAATGTGGTTTTCCATGCCTTATTTATCAAGTGCCTGTAATTAAGAAAATCTTATCTATCCCACTGACAAATCGAAGTGTAGAGAAATGTTAAGGAAGCATAATGTTTCAAAGAAAGTTAATGGCCTGAAAGTTGGCCTGAACATGCCATATTTTATTATGTAAGAGCGGCTCTAGAGTGTTGTGATGAGAATTTAAATTAAATTGGATAGAGCTGCGCCCAATGAAACCGGATGGGTACATAGTAAGGTGTGACCTTAAACAATACAAGAAACTCATGACTCATCATAGAGAAAAGAAAACAAAACAGGCTGCGAAATCAGAGAGAAAGTTTTGACAGATTTTGGCCAGCCCTTTTCTTGAGTCATTCTCAAGAGAATGGTTCAAAACCTACTAGTTCCTTAGTTGCCGCGTGTCCTTGAATCCAATATAATTTCATGGCAATACGACTTTTCAGTTCATTAAATTGTTTACGGCTACTCTTGAACAATTTTGAGGAGCCCCAAAGGTCTTGCAAAGCCTTAAGGACCGCTTGCATTTAAGAAACTATGAAGGCCAGAGTTCTTCCTTTTATGAACTAAGTGCCAAACACTTTAAAATTGATGAGAAAAGAAGAAACCAACCAAAAGCCCGCAGTACAAACAACAACCACATCATGTACATCGGTGCGTATGAGTAATTTTTGAACGAATGTGAAGCAACAGCATTAAATTGTTGTCCAGCGTTGAAGTGTTACTGAACATAGAACACTCGATTTGCATTCGGCTGTCGAGATTGAATTGTTTGCTTTATCGCATTTGAGTTTTTCCGACAGTTGGGTGTAAGAGTCGCGTATTGGTGGAGCGTTGGCGAAAAGACTTACAAAAGCGCCAAATGTCACTTGAAACGTTGGTGATGGAGGAAAACAGGTTACACGTTACATATTTTGAAATTGTAACGAATTTATCAAAATTGATTTAGTTTATCATATGTGTCAATCTGCCTTGAGGACACATTTGTTGACAACAAAATTAAATAATTTTTTTAAAAAACAATAAAAATTTATGCTTGCAACTTTTCTGATGGCTACATAACCTATAACAATTGAATATTTATCTTCGATTTTTAATTAATTTGTCAAAATTTATTTATGCTTTCTTAGGTGTCGAGTTATGATGAGCGTTTGCCATTGCAAAGGTTATCTGTCTGGAGGAGACCTTGGTTGACAACAAAATTAAATAATTTTTTTTACAAACCATCAAAATGTAACCTTGTAACTTTTCTGATGTCTACGTATTTGTCTAACTGCCACTTTGTCTGCTTATCTATTTGTGCATTTACTTCGTTCTCTATTTGAAGTGTAGGGCACTTTGTGTTCGATAATTACAAAAGCTGTGCTCTTCTTCTTTCTTAAACTAAATTTCAATTCAATTTAATAGCCAATAACTTACTTGTGCCATTTTCAGCGCTTGTCGCATTGGCCTTTGGCATTTTTTATGACACCACAGTCGCTTATCGGCAGTCAATATTGCAATGCCCTTTTCTACGCTCAACAATGTTGTACGATCGTGCAAGAAGCGCAGTATAAAAATTGTGCAAACCTCCTACTGGCAATTAGTTTGTGTTTGGAAACCCAACTTGACTGCAACGTGCTGAATTTAATAGTGAAAAATTCGTGTGTGTAAAATGAGGACAACATTTTACCTTTGGTTGTGGTTGTTGATGTTAGGGACAGTGAAGCTTAGCGTTTCGCAGGTGCGTATAAATATTATTTTTTGCAAAGTGCAAATAATGCGACTCACAATGAAAACGCCCACAAATTATCTGAAAATATTTTGTAATAATTAATTTGTTGATTAAGACTTTTCAAATGTGTTTATCTCGTTTTTGATATTCAAAGTTTTGTGCATGTAAATTGTGATACAAACTGTTTAAAGCATCTAATTTCAATTTTATAAATTTTTGACTTTTCCATAAATTTTTTATGTTGTGGTTTTTTGTTTCATTCAATTCAATTCATATAGTAAAAATGTTTTAAGTGTCCTGTTTTGTTGTGGGTCGAGTTATTTGTATGTGTGTGTGTGTACGTGTGAACATAAATAATACCACCAAAACGTTTCAGGAAACTCCACAGTTAACAACTACTACTGCTCAAGCGAAAACAAGTCAAAAGCAAGTCGACAATATAACAAGGAGTGACATGGGAAGAGACGCATTACCAAAATTACAAGAACGTCTGAAAAGCCTCTTAAATGGCATGAAAGAAATTTCACCCGAGAGGACAGCAGCTGATGAGGAGCACAACGCATGGTATAAAAAACTTAAATATCTCAAAGATTTAGAGAATGGCGGCGATGATCATGTAATAAGAATTTCCGAGGCAATTGCAGCGTATAACAACTTTGTGGACGAAAACAAAAAAGTGAATGGGCAAATAAAAGATTGGATAAAAAACATCGATAAATGGATCGACAGTTCGAAATTCGGAGAAAACCAAAAAAATAAACTTAAACAATACAAAGGTGAATTGCGGCGCATATTGAAAACCGGCAATCTCGAACAGAAACGTCGTAAACTTGATTGGGCACTGGAACATTTATGGCACATTGTTGAATCCGGCTCGCCATCACAGTTGCCCAATCAAGGCACTAACAATGCACATTACTTGGCTGAAGTATTAAAAAATCTCACTGAAGCAATCAATAATCTAAATTCTGATGATGATGATGATGACTACTGGTGGCTTTTTGATTTCTTTTCATATTAAATTATGCGCGTAATTTTTTTTTTATAATTATTAAAATAAATATTAAAAAAAAAATAAATACAATTATTTCAACACCAGAATACCAGAATAGAAGAATGGCTTTTGTTATTCGAGTGTTGAAACAATTGTCTCAGGCGTTCGCATACACATTAACACTTAACACTAATATTTACTGGCATCACTTTGCCTACAAGTTTATTGCTATTGTTGAAGCACTAAATATTAGCCTCACAATTGAGTGCAAGCACTTTGATTTTGGTTTCAGCTAGTTTGGGGTTGTAGCTTAGGATCCATTTCCAATGTATAACCGATGCACATGTGAAATAAAAGAAAAAAAAACATTGAGTGTCTATTGGTAGTATTTTTATTTGTACACAACTTCTGCATGGAAATGAGGAACTTGTCTTGACTGAGGCCAGTCCTATGTGGCACCAAAGCAGACACTGAAATCTGGCATCTGTTGAATGCAACTAATGTGTTAGTGATTAAATTCGACTATCAATCGGTAATGAAACATCTTCCTTTAAGCTAATTCACCTTGAAATATAGTTTGAAAACTTTTGCGTTAAACAATCAAAAATGATCAATTTTTTATGACCAACTCTTAAACTTTTTCCATTCTACTTGTCGTCTGTTTTTTAATTTAATGACTTGCTAGTGCTTTACAACACCAACAAAGCAATGATTGAAATGAAATTTTAAAAAAAAGCTGTTAAAAATACGAAAAACAAAACAAAAACAAAACTAGCAGGAATGCAAATTAGCTGACAATAATCGTAAAAACGGCCGCCGCTGCTGACTTTTGTGGCTACTGGGATAAGCAGTGAGGCTGTTTATGATTTTTGTTAGCAATTTTGAGCAGTTTACTAGGTGAATTTTCTAAATGTTATGTCACAATTTCGTGGCCAATTATTACATCACACGAATCGAATTCATCACTGGGGCTTACTAAAGACTGTCAACCAGACTATTAGTCTTTCAATTACCGAACCGACTTCATAACTGAAGATTACTAAATACTGTCAGCCAGACTATCAGTCTTTCAATTGCTGAATCGAAGTCTTGGCTGAGGTTCAGAAAAAGTTCACAAAAGACTGTCAACTAGACTTTCAGTCATTCAATTGCTGAATCGAATTCAAGGCCTAAGTCCACAAAACACTGTCAACCAGACTTTCAGTCTTTCAATTACTGAATCGACTTCATGGCTGAGGATCACAAATGACTGTCAATGAGACTTTCAGTTTTTCAATTAGTGAATTGACTTTATAACTGAAGATTACTAAATACTGTCAACCAGACTTTCAGTCATTCAATTACTGAATCAAATTCATGACTGAGGTCCACAAAGGACTTTCATTCAGACTTTCAGTCTTTCAATTGCTGAATCAAATTCATGACTGAGGTCCACAAAGGACTTTCATTCAGACTTTCAGTCTTTCAATTGCTGAATCAAATTCATGGCTGAGGTTCACAAAGGACTGTCAACCGGATACTCAGTCTTTCAATTACTGAATCATGGCTTGGGCTCACAAAACATATGTTTTTTCTACTTATCCATCAATTAGGTGATCCACTATATATAAAACAATCCAAGCATTTCTGATTAGTGCTTCATCAAAGCTGAACTATGCACTTTAAGTTCAACTTTTTCAGTCTCTTCACCATTCATTAGAAATATCTGCGTAAAAATTTCAATGTGGCTCTGCTATACATTTCTCATAATGTAGACTACTTGATACTCCAGCTTTGCTTTGATAAGAAGTATCAACTAAATATTTAGTCCCATCTAGAACCCAATAGGAACTTCATTTATGTACTCGTGCGAATGAATGAATGAATGAATGAACCTTTATTGAATTACTTCAGTGTCTTACAAGCTGAGATCACCACAATCCATGTAGCTTTGAATGACTTATTGTTAACTATTCCTTTTTACACCTTTCCTTTCATAGATGTATAGAAATTCAATGACTGCTCATTGCTTCATAGATATCCAACTAAAAAGTGGGAACTATTTGATAAAAATTTTTGCAGAAGCTTGCAGCTTTGCATAGGATTACAAAACTCAAGCAGCAACACTTCAGCACCTTCTATGTGTGGTTTTATATATTTTCAAAATATAGGCGCATAATCATAGTCCCGCATAAAAGCCGGCTTTAGTTAGCAAAAGACTGAAAAGATAAAGTCGACTTTAATTTTTCAGTTACCATAGTCAGTTTAGAACATGCTTCAACGTAACAGCGACTTTTTGAAACAGCAAACGAAAGCAACGGCAACTCTACAAAAACTAGCGATTCGGAGTTACAAATGGGAATTTATTTTCGGAATTATGCCCATACCGATTTATTATGTTTATTTGTTTTCCTGAACACTAATAAGCAGTTAAAAGTAGATGTCTACGGTCGAATACTTGTGAAAAGCAGACGGCAGCACAAAAAAATCGACTGCACAGTTTTCCGAGCATTAATCCCATCACATCTCTGACATAAACAAACAGTTGATTGATTTTGAATTGGAATTTTTGTTTACTTTGAAAGCGACAAAGCAGGATGGCAGACGTGAGCAGTGTAAGTAAATTTGTACAATTTGCATGTAACAGCTATTATACCAATTATCTAAACATCTATCTAAATTAGGGAAGAAATCGGGAACCGAATTGGACGGCCGCAGAAAAAGACTGCTTGCGAGAGTTAATAAACAGCAACATTAACATCGCTGAGAGCAAACGCAACGATATGTCGCTCATCAGAAAGAAGAAGGATGCTTGTGAGAGTATCCGAATGGATATGCTGGCATCCGGATTCAATCGGGGTATGTCCCGATTGAAGCAGCAGTGGATGCGCATGAAGATGGGTGCCAAAAAAGCTCAAGGCACAAGTGAAGAGAGCGACTGTGGCCACAGGAAATGTTGTCGCCATTCCGACGATAAATGAAGAGGACGAACATATTCAGTCGATGATTTCGTTCGTTCATTCAAGAGGACACTATTCTTATCGACAGCAATAGCGATTCATCCACGCATATCCCTACCTGCAGCCCAGTCCGTTTATGCCAGGCATCTCTGACAGCTGGCGATGGCGCTGCTTGCAGTACTACGCTTGCAGCTGCTAGCGTACCTAAACGCAATGAAGGTCTTCTCAAGCGGTTACAGAATCTTCCAAAGAAAAGTACAATCAAAGATGATGTCATCAAGGAACAGGACAGCAGCAAATTGCAAAGGTATCGGAGCACACCGACGAAATTCATTCGCTTCGGATGGAACAACTCGAGGCTAAAATTGCTCATCAGTGCCGGATGCAAAAACGACAGGAAGAGCAGTCGGATGAGCTGCACGCCCTAAAGTGCCACCATCTTCGCCTTCAAATAAGGCAGCAGGAATTGATCAACGAACGTTTAACATCTGTAACCGTTCTTGAAGGGCACAATAATTGCATGTGAAAACACAGGGCAACAAATTTATACTTTTTCTAACCACTTCTGGTTCTGACATCAGTTCTAATGCAATAAGGGATCGCTGATTTCGAATACGTAAACCGTTTGTAAAACTTAAAGCAAAAACTGACGTGTCGCTTTTCGGATTTGCCCATATTTTTTATCGAAATTTCTAAACCAATAATCCTATCGACATAATTTTCAAGTTTTTGCACTAACAGCATCTTGCGCTTTCTTTTCTGATACTACTCATTTCTAAGCGTTCTGAACTGGCGTCGTAATAAGGCTTCAAAATAGGAAAATATATTCATATTTACTTATTATTTTAATATATTTTTAATTGTAAAAAAGCTAAAAAAAAATTAACAACCATTTATGTTTTGTGATTTTTTATGTTTATTATATTGTTTACTATCATATTACTTAATACATTTGAATTTCATAAAGGTAGATTTAGAATGAAATTAAAATTAGAATATTACATACATATATTAGAAAAAAAATTGAATTTTTAACTTTTGTCAATTATTTGTACATTTTTCGCATAAATTGAAATTATGTTCAGCACAAATGAAATTTCTACACATTTCGCAGCGTGTGGCAAAAAGATTTTTGTTATTTTTATATGTGCAGATGTAGCATCGGCCTCGTTTTGATGTACTTGGTAAATGGCGAATCCCCCGAATTCTTTGAATAACACTGGAAGCATCATTACTTTGAGGTTGTTTTTTACGTTTAGTGATCAGTTTTTCAACGAGATTCAATCCAAGTTGCTCGATAAAAAGGCGACGACGAATATTATGGTTCGTTTTCGAATTTTTCCAATTCGGGAACAATGTAATGAACGTCACGAATGCATTCAACGCACTAACATCAAGCATGTTACAAAATACTGCCATTGGCCACCGACTGACTTTTCGTTTGCATGTGTACGTAGCCACCATTTGATCCATAGTATCAACTCCACTCTTGGTTTTGTTGTAGTCTTCAATGATGTTAGGTTTCTTCTGTTCACTATTCTCATTTATGCTGACAACATTGTGGTATGTACTGAGCAATGTCACAAATCGGTACCGGCGAGGAACATATGACAACATAACTGCTTGCAATTTATGTTCATATACAACTTCTGTATGATAAATTGGCTTTTGACGCATGTCGAGTAGAACTGAAGGAATTTCAGTCCTAGTTTTCCTTATTGTTCCCAAAATAGTCATGCGATTCTTATGCAAATCTTCTGCCAATTCATACGAAGTGAAAAAGATGTCACACGTTACATTTCTGTCAGAAAGTCCTTCCACCAAATCCAAAACAACACGCCGTCCGAGATTGCGTTCAGGAGTGGCATTACGATTCCGACCAACATAAATTTGTGTGTTGAGCTTTTTGAGTCGCATAGCACCCAAATTTTGATGCCATATTTCGCCGGCTTGGATGGAATATACTGACGAAACGGACATCGCCCACGATACGGAACTAACTGTTCATCTACGGTAATGTTTTTTCCTGGTGTGTATACAGCTTTCAAATTATGATTCCATTCATCGTATACTACATGGGCTGAAAAGTCTTTGGCCTGACATAGAGATGGCGCCAAAAATTAAGAATTATTGTGTTGTACATGGAAAACCATCCTTAACTTAGATTCTGTCAAAGTTTCATGACATTTGGTTGACTCGTTTTCAAGTTATTGCTTTCGAAGTGACGCTACCTCTGAATTTTTGTAAACAATGGAAAAAAGTGAATTTCGTGTTTTGATAAAACATTGCTATTTGATGGGCAAAAATACAGTGGAAACAAAAGCATGGCTTGATAAATGTTATAATACATCTGCTCCACCAAATTCAACTATCAAGTATTGGTTTGCTGAGTTTCGTCGTGACCGTACGAGCACCAGTGATGCACCGCGTTCAGGGAGGCCAAATGAGGCAGTTAATCCGGAAAACATCCAAAAAATCACGGACCTTGTGTTAAATGATCGCAAAATAAAATTGAGTGAGATAGCTAACATCATAGGCATCTCAAAGGAACGCGTTGGTCATATCATTCATGAACATTTACACATGCGGAAGCTGTGCGCGCGATGGGTGCCGCGTTTTCTGACAATTGACCAAAAGCACCAGCTCATTCTGCTCGCGATACGACCGAAAAATTAGAGGAATTACGCTACGAAGTCGTCAAACACCCACCGTATTCACCAGATTTAGCACCCAGCGACTATTTCCTCTTTCCCAGGTTGAAAAATTGGCTCGCCGGAAAAAGATTTTACTCAAATGAGGAGGTCGAGTTGGAAACAAACGCCTATTTTGAAGAGCTTCACGCGGACCACTATAAGAAAGGCATCGAAATGTTGGAAGACCGTTACACTAAATGCATTACTCTAAATGGAGATTATGTCGAAGATTAAAATCATTTTTGCACTAAAAATATCGTTTTTTCATTGTCAGGCCAAAGACTTTTCAGCCCATGTAGTACATTTCGAATCGGTGCCAATTTGTCACGAACAGAAGTACTTGTAGATGCAGTGTTGGCCATACGTTGTTCACGGTCATCAATTCGAATGCAACCATGGATACGCTTGAACATTTTCAAAGACATTGTTGCTCTAAATATTGCCCGACCAGTTTCTTCATTCCACAGTTTAGTGACACATTCACCGTATGACCGATACACACCAGAAAGCAGCAACAATCCAAAGTATGCGTGCAAATCAATGTTTTGCCATTCGTCTTTGTACTTTCGCACACCATATAAATTCGTCATGTTCAAAATAATATTCTCAACCGGTCGAAGGAATATGTGAAATGCAGACGAAACATCAACATACGAGGGTTGCCTTTTATGTTTCGGGATTTGGCAACTCTGGTGGTGCAATCTGGAAACTGACAGCTGTATCGTAAAGTTGGACATTTTTGAGGTTATAAGTACTCAGAACATTTTGACATACGAGCGCTATTTATATCTATTATTTACAGTGAGTTGAAAAATTCATCTCGGCCCAAAAATGGAATTAAATCGTGAACATTTTCGTGCGATTATTTTTTACAACTTTCGACGTGGATTAACTCAGAAACAGTGCATAGATGAACTTAATTTAATTTTTGGTGATGAAGCTCCACCATCGTGGTCGTAGTTCACTCCAAGACGAACTCCGTGAAGACCGTCCGAAAACCATTGATGCTGTGCGCGAACTGATATTGCAAGATCGTCATGTGACCTATCGTGAGATTGAGACAACTTTAGGCATTAGTGGGACCAGCATACATTCAATATTGCATGAACATTTGACTGTAAAAAAAATTTGTTCGCGTTGGATCCCACACAATTTGTCAACTGCTCAAAAAAAGACTCGTGTCGATTGGTCGAAAGAAATGCTCAAAAAATATGATCGCGGTGCTTCGAAACACGTCTATGACATCGTGACAGGTGATGAATCGTGGATTTACGCGTATGAGCCCGAAAGTAAACAGCAGTCGACTGTATGGGTGTTTCAAGATGAGCCAAATCCAACAAAAGTTGTTCGCGCACGAAGCACTTCCAAGCAAATGGTCGCCTGTTTTTTCGGAAAAACTGGACATATGGCAACCGTACCACTAGAACAACGCAGAACAGTCAATTCTGAGTGGTACACAACCATTTGTTTGCCAGTTGTTTTCCAAGAAATCAGGAAAACCAACCGCCGACGACGGATCACTCTTCACCACGATAATGCGAGCTCTCACACATCGGCTCAAACAACTGAATTTTTATGCACCCAAAACATCGATTTGATGAGTCATCCGCCGTAGAGTCCTGACTTGGCACCGAATGACTTCTTTTTATTCCCGTACATAAAAAACAAACTGAGAGGTCAACGTTTTTCGACACCTAAAGAAGCGGTTGCTGCATTCAGAATGCATGTTTTGGAGATAACTCAATCAGAGTGGCAAAAGTGCTTCGACAATTGGTTCAAACGCTTGCAAAAGTGTATAGATCTTCATGGGGAATATTTTGAAAAACAATAAAGTGATTTTCGAGGATTAATATTTGTTTTTCTTCTCTAATCCCGAAATATAAAAGGCTACCCTCGTATTAGCAGCTGCTAATGCTTTTGGACCTGAATTATAACAAAAATGAAACATATAATGAACATGAACCCATAACAAAGAGGGTGGGTTTTTACCTGAAGTGAAATTTTCTGCACGTCGAAATTAATTTCTTCGATTTATTTCAAATGGTTGCGATAAATATTCAATTTGCTTATTTTTTGAAAAATATTTCTTTTCAGGATTTGCTGCATTTTCTTGTGCTAAATTTTGCTCAAGTGGCTCAATGTCGTCTTCATCCGAATGCACGCTAACTTCTAACTTCACTTTCATCATTCTCCTCCCATTCTCCTCTCTCCGCTTCGCTTTCCAATTCAAAATCCATTTCGAGTTCATCTCGCTGCCGTCTTTCACGTAAAACTCTATCCATTTTTTATCAAATACTTCGAAACACAACCAAAATTCAAATAAATGCGCAAACAAACTTCACTTATGTGTGTTCCAGAACAAACTGAATTTCATAAAACGAAAAAATAAGAGCGTGCACACACAAAAATAAGCGGCATTTCCAGGTACCTGCTTATGTGTATGCGCGCACATACACAGGGACCGATTCGTAACTATAACTGCACAGGCAAATACAGTAAGGGTACAAATTCAAAAACGGGTTTTTTTGGCTGTTCAGGCAAAATAATTCTACTTTGCAAAATACAAGGTCATTCGGCTGAACCGTTTTTATTTTATTCAAGGTTAACACTAGAATGCCCAAGATAGTCATTTTGACTACATTGAGATTTTTATTGTAAATAACTTTTGTTACATTGCTGTCTAAAAAAATATCTTACGTGACCTTTATTAGTTTTTAGAGCTAAATGGAATAAATAAATTGAAAATATTGTAAAAAAATTATTTACCCCTATTTTGCAAAATTTACCTTAAATGCCCAAAGGTAGTCATTTTGACTACCTATATACATTTTTCAGCAAATCTTACTGATAAATAGACAAATATGCATCTTCAATTGCGAAATATGAAAATTTCAAATAATTGCAAATATTAAAAAAAATATCATAGTAGGCTGTGACAATTCCCAAGTTTTTCAATCAAAAATTCACTCACAAAATTCACTCAAAAATTCCAAATTTCATTCCAATTTATCCCATTTATGTGTAAGGTACGCTATTTTATTTAAATGAATTTATTTATTTATTTACTTTGTAAACCATAAAAAAATAAAAACTAAATGCTTATTTTAGTTTAATTTCGTGTACATTTATTCATATTTGCTACTTAAAAACCAATAAAATTAAAAAAGTCAGTAAACAATAATGTAGTCAAAATGACTACATATGGACATTTTAGATAGGTCAGATTGTCGGGCATTCTAGTGTTAAAGATCAAAATTGTATGCGTGCGCATACAGGGGACCGATGAGGGTTAAAATATGTTAGGTAGTGTAATGTAATAAAAAAGACCTACATGAAATATTTCGTTCTTTGGCAATGTTGTGAAGTACAGCAACAGCTGCAACTATATTTTTAGCTTTATTTAAGTCAACCCTTAATCGTTCAAATATTGGCCGGAACTTAGATTTCAGCTGTCCATTTAAACACTGAATTTTGCTTCGTGTCGCAATATGGCTTCTGTTATACCTAAACGGGAAAGATTTCAAGTATGAAGAATAATTGGAAAGCATTTCAATTTACCTTTCTTCTTTAGATGTTGAGGGATTTCTGACTGGCGTTATTAATCCTTTCGGTAATTCTATGCCATATGGCATAGTCACTTTTCAGTGCCTGTTTTAGGTCAAAAAACTTATGGATACTATATTTTTATATATTTTGTATTTTTCTCTAAAGTTTTTTATACCAAATAATGAAAAAAATATTTTGATTAGTGTACCCAGTAAATTGTAAGGGTTCAGAAAGTGCGCGTTCGTATTGAGCTGCGTATTTTACCAAAAAAAAATCACTTCGTACTTTTATTTATTCGATTACAAAAATCAATTTATTTCATAGCTTTATGTAAGTAATCTAGTAGGTATTTATTGCTTTAGTAAGTGTAAAAAAAGTTAGATCCCAAATATAGTTCACCAAAACTGTACGATTTTTTTTATTTCTTACTATGCCATATGGCAGCCGCCGTGGCTCAGTTGGTTAGTGCGTTGGACCGCGAGTCGAAGGTAGCAACCTCAGCTTCAAATACTGCCTGTAATAACACCTAAAAAAATAACGGGAAAACTCGTTTTCTCTTTCGGTGGCTGTCCTCTCAGCTGGAAATGGCAAACCTTTGAGAGTAAAAATAGCTTATGAAAGAGCTCCCAACATGCCGTTCGGAACCGGCATAAAACTGTAGGGCCCTTCCACCCGCGTGCAAATTCACGCGCACGGAAGCTAGGCCTTAGTCTCGCATAAGCTGGCACGACAGCCAATTCAATTATTATTTTAAATTATTATGCCATATGGCATAGATTTTACCCAACGGAAATAACATTTTTGATTTGATTGAATAGCGGCAGTGGTTGCACGCTTCATATATAAGCACTAAAATTTTCCTTTTTTATGTTTTTTTTATTGTATTTTGTGAACTATTGAGTTATTATTGGCGGGGAATGTGCACTGCGACCTAAACGATCTATTGTGCCCCCTTCTTGGCCTTCACAGTTCGTCCGTGAGTTCAGTATACAAGAGGAATCTTAGTACATTTCCTAAACCCTCTGGAAACTTAGTCCGAACCTGGTATAATAAAATCACCCAGATGCTTTTTTCGTTTGTATATTAGTGCAGGGCATATGCCTAGTATGTGTACATATTGCAGTTTCATTGTCCTGGAAACAGAACCTACAGAGTGCGTTCACCCTGATACCTAGTTTGGTTAGATGATAGTTCAGTCTACTAATGCCCTGTCAATATGCCTGTGATAATCCTTAGATTACTCGTATTCTTTGAGAGACTCATACATTCCTCGAACCTTTTCTTGTTGTAAGAGCCAATAACCATCTTGGAATGTTCAAGGCCTGGTTGATTTTCCCAGTATTGATTCCGTATGGTTATCTCGTTGGATGGATAGTGCTCCTTTGCCTGGACCACAGAAGCGTTCTTGGCCGACGAATGGGGTAGACGCCCCCTGCTTGCAAGTTTGTCGGCCTGCTCAATCAATACCGGCGTGACCCGGAACCCAGAGGACCCATACCTGATTGTAACGGCCAAGTTCGTTTAGCTTCTCAAACCGTTCCGACACCAGTTTCGAGGTAGGATCTTAATGCCTTGGTTGCCGCTTGTCTGTCTGACAGGATCACGATCTCCCGGTTCCGGTATTTCCTCACCACATTGAAGTGAGCGCACCTTTCAATGGCGTATATTTCCGCCCAGCAAATGGTGGTCTGCTTTCCTGTAGGTTCCGAGTATCTAATCTCAGGTCCATACACCACGATTCCGGTACCTTCCTCCGTTAGGGAGCCATCTGTGTACCACGAAATCGTGTACTGATCTATCAGATATGTCTCTGATATACCTACCCAGCTTATTTTATTAGTACCTAAGTTCTGTTTTAAATCTGATAAATAAATCTTATTAATTAAAAATAATATTATTTTTTTTCCTTTGAGTACATTCTATGCCATATGGCATGATGCCCAAAAACCACTTTTTCGAGCAATATTTAAAAAAAATTGCTTTTGATTATTCATTATGCAGAAACAGAATTATTCATAAACAGAAATAATTTAATAATAATTGACTGGCACGACAGCCCGCTTACGCGAGACTAAGGCCTAGCTTCCCGCAACCACCCGTGTTGTGTGTGTGAATTTGAAGGGACCTACAGTTTTATGCCGGTTCCGAACGGCAGGTTGGGAGCTTTTTCCTAAGCAATTTTTACTCTCAGAGGTTTGCCATTTCCAGCTGAGAGGACAGCTACCGCAACAGGCTTAAACAGTAATAAAATGAAAAAGAATGATTTTTAAAATCAAAAACAAAAAAAAAGTACCGAAAGGGTTAATATTGGTGAATTAGGATAGCCTGCATCTCCAACCAGTACCCCATTGTGTTGAGGTTTGCTGGCTTCCAATCGGGTTCTTAGACTGCAGCTGCCCCAAATTCGGGCATCGTGTATTGAACTACGAGATCTTGCGACGATATCAAGAATTCTGCAGTCTGCATCGCAAACAATCTGAAGCATTATGCAATTTTTTTTTCAATCTAGCAGAGCAGCATGCACCTTTGAAGAAATACCTGCACATTCAGGGAATAATATCTCTTTCTATTGAGATAATGGCTGGTCCAACATATCTTGCTGGGCATTTAATGCGTACGTGGGTGCAGTCGATAGCTCCAATAACTTTCGGAAATCCAGCTATTTGGTAAAATTTATTTTTTACATCATTTAATTCATTGCTGTTTGGAAATCGAATAAAATGTGGCAGCACTAACGCAATTCTTTAGGAGATATCTTTTATTATTCTTCCAACGGTAGTCTGAGATAAACCATGCACATCAGCTGTAATGCATTGATAAAATTAAATATTTAGGGTACAAACTGCACAAGGGAACAATTGTATTGGAGCAACTTACCAATACTTCACTTTGATGAACATTTCTTCCAAGGAATCGCAAAGTATATTGTATATTTATCGGTACCGGAAGGCCTCTGTTGCTGCTCGGTTCTTGAATGTTCAATACATCAATTACAAACTGAGCAGCAACTTTATCGAGCCGGTAACGACTATAGAAGTCCTCGTCATCGAACTCGAATGGATCGATGCGGCTTTTGTATACTTTTCGCCGTCTCAGCACAATGTCGTCGTTTATTATATTGAAGTCTCTTTAAATTTGCTCAAAATGAAACATTTTACTTTGATTTGAGTCCTTTCCTTTGATTTACTTTTTCGAATTTTATACAAGTGACATTTCTGATCATTTTGACTTATTGCTAACTGGTTTAGCAACAGCTTTTGCTCGTTTTAAAGTTAGAGTATACTTTAAGCGTTAAGGGGTTAGGTCCACTTGTAAGGCACAAAAAGAACGCTTTTTTGCAAATTTTTTCTGAAGACGGGTTTCATTATTTATGAATAAATTTTTTTGTACATTAAAGATACACATTTTAAGAAGTTACAAAAAAATGTTCATGTCAAAATGTCCATAATATTAAGAGATATAGTCAATTTGCTGAGACACCAAAAAAACAAGACGTTTTGCGGTGATCACGATTGCAGCAGTCTGGATCATTTGAAACCAAAAAAACGAACGGGGATCTTTAGTAAATCAGTTAATGCTCCGGATGGACGAAGGGTTTCTTCATATTTTGATTTGTCGCAACATGGCGGACGTTCAAAGTCAACTTTTTTTTTTTACCCAAATTTTCGTCACTTTTTCGGCAATAAAAAAAAAAATTTCATCGTACAAAATAATCCTTCGTCCATCCGGAGGACAATTATATGTAAAATAAGTCGGTAAAATTTCAAGAGGATCAATACAGCCGTTTTCGAGTTACAGTGATCACCGACTTCGAAAACGTGGTTTCGAGAAAAACGCGTTTAAAGTTTTGAGTATAGTTTAAAATCTTTCAAAATTATACAATAGAGATGTACATATTTCAATGTAGTACATCTCGGCGAATAATAGTCCGATTGATCTAAAAATTTCAGGGAATACTTTTGAAATGTTATACTTTTAGAAAATGTAATAAAAAAAAAATCGATTTTTTGAAAATCATGAGTGGACCTAACCCCTTAAAGTATGCTCTAACTCGACTATGATTGACTTAGAGCCTACTTTATTTGAAAGTATACTTTATTGATCTTAAAGTGTACTTTATTTCGAATATGACTATGCGCCATAGTCTTCAACATTTACCTAATATCTACTTCCCATCGTCATAAGAACATTTCATTAGTCTCACACTTCAGAACTTTTTAGTTCTCTACACCAAACGCCTAAATCTATGCAACGTTTATTGCCTCTTAACTCATGTTGAGCTCATTGAAAAGTTTGCGCACGTTGTGAATTTTGTTTTTTATATGCTTGCTCTGCTTTAGTCGTGATTTTCAGCCACATTTTTTTTTGCCCTCCTTTGTCCAAGATGAAAAAATTGTAAAAAATCAACATATGAAAAAGCTTGCAGATTTTTGTAAATACTTCAAGCACCAAATTGGCCTGTCTAGACGGAACACCATCAGCTGTCGGTAATCGGCCGCTGCTACGCGCTGCCCAACAGCAAACCGCCACCACGCCAACGAGCAGTTTGGCCACTCAGCCAGAAAATATGCTTCGGTTTTTATTTTTTATAGGTTAATGCTTTGCTTTAAGTAGCGCAAATTAAGCGCAACGAATAGCGGAAAATACGCTTTGGTTGCAAAATATGCACAAAACACGAAAACTGCTGGAACCAAACTAAGCTTTGGACTATATTAGAAAAAAAAAAATGCTACATAAATGTGCAATGTTTGGAAAATTATTTTCCAATAATATTATGAAAAAGTGTGAAGGCGTCAAAAAGTAGACTAATGGAAATATTTAACGTTCAACGCCTCTTCGATGGCGCCGCTTTCATTGCAATAAGTTGTTGAACTTTACTATGCTTCAAGTGCGTTCACCAGTCCACTACATCGACATATAGTCGATATCTGTGTGTGTGTGTATGTGTGTGTGGCGTTGGTCTGTAGCAAAATTGTGCCGCTACCGCCACGTTGTGGTATTTCAACAAAACTTTTGGCACATTTTTCTTCGTTTCCTCCCTTTTGTATATATTCAGACCTCAACAATGAACGCAAGCGGCAACTTTGCGAGCGAAAAACCGGCAGAAATGCGATTAATATGGCCGTTGTTGTTGTTGTTGTACTTATCACAAATTGAATTTTTGTTGTGCTGCATGCGTTTGTTGCTACAATTCTTGCTTCATATTTTTATGTTGTTCTAATTTTTATTTCCGTTTTTTGTTTTATTTATTATTTTTATTGTTGCTTTTGCTTTTTGTTGCGCGTGTAAATCCTTATTTTCCATGAGCGAGCACGTACCTAATGAATTTTCGAAAAGTGTAGCATTTGCTATACGAATTCGAGAGAGAAATGGTGCACTTGGATCATAATTTTAGGTGTTGAAATTTAAGAAATATACGCGCGTGCGTGCTTTGGCGTTTGTTGGCGACTTTTTCCTGATAAATATGCTTGGCAAATGAAATGAAACGATACTAAATAGGCAGAATTAATTTTCCCACGAAAAGCAACAATAGGTTGATGTTCTATGAAAATTTATAGTATACAGTTTCAAGTATACTTTTGGGCATTTGAAATCGTTGGACGAAAAGCAAGAAACAAACACGTGTCATTTATTGAGAGATTAAGGATGTAACATAAAATATATGCCGTCTTTGGTTTCAAAAGTTTTCATTGCATACTTTTGGGCTACTTAAAAATTGTAACTATTGTCAGGTCTGAGAGAACATTTTTCAAATAATCGATAGATGTACATTTTATGAATTAAATAAAAATGTCAAAATATACTTTAATACAGACTACTAAATGTTCAGGGTTTTCCAATATCAATGTCAATGTTGAGAGGATTTTTGAAGACAAATTGAGAGGATAGTCTGACAAATATGTGATTTATTATTCACTCATTGATGCCAAATCGCAACGGCAAGTAATAAGATTGAGTGGCAAGTCATATTTTGAATAAACTGGGAGAAAGTCGGAGCTAACGATTGGTAACACTTTGAATAAAATAGGGAAAGAGTTGTAGCTAACGATGAAAAATACTTTTAATAAAGTGGGAAGAAAGTTGAATGATGGGTAACACTTTGAATAAAATAAAATAAAATAAAATAAAATAAAATAAAATAAAATAAAATAAAATAAAATAAACTAAAATAAAATAAAATAGATACAGTTTTAACTAACGCATACAATTTTTAACGAAATGGGGAAAAATCGGAGCTACCGATTAAACAAACTTTAAATAATATCCATTATACAAATTTCGCTGAGTAAAGTTTCAAAGTTTCAATAAACCTAAATCTTATTTGCAACCCCAATAGGTAACTTCAGTTAATGATTCAGTTAATCAGTTAATTCAAAAATTAACTAATCTTTGCTAAGCATATTTTGGTGGATTTTTTGGGCGCTAGAGAGCTACGAAACCTATTACTTGCAATAATTCATTCAACCAACACTTAATATTCAATTTTTTTTTTAATTCTTTTGGATGGATAACACTGCACAACAGCATGTCTATTCCATAGTTTTCGCAAAAAATGTGTCACTTTTTCGAATTTTCCTCGGCATTTTTCTCGTTTTCGACTGTAATTTCTGAACCAATAATCCTATCGACATGATTTTTATATAGTTGTACTTACAACATTTCACGCCATTTTTTCTGAAATTAATCAATTTTATGCATTCTAAATTGGCGTTGGAATAAGGTTTCAAAGTAGGAAAATATTGAATTTCAAGGCGTTTTTTCTGATGGCGAAAATTGTACAGATGTTTCATAAATCAAGTTACGAAGTATAACAAACATCAAACAATACAACACAGCCAAATTATTTGGCGGAACGCACATTCGCGTCGAAATAATAGCAAAAATGTACCATAATCATTTTCATAATTTTTCATACATTTTCCTTAAAAAATTAGGGGCCTAAAAATATGCAAAGTTTTTAATTTTTTTTGTTTCCAGCAATTCAATATATTTTTGTTTTTTGCTTGTATTTCAGTCTATAAATGGAACATGTAAGAGAGCATATTTTGAAAGAGCATATCACATACACTTCATATTCCTTGGTAGAAGCAAAGAATATAAAGTGTATAGAAGGCGAGAATGAGAGAATATGAAGTGTAAGAATTTTAATTCAGAATGATTCAGTAACGAATACTGGGACAGTAAATTTGAAATCCTAGATTTTTTTATTTTAGTTCTTTTTCGCAAGCATTGTATGTGGGCCGTAAAAAAAAAATTAATATAATTTATAAATTATTGCGTGCTCATAAAAAAGTTCTTTCTTTCTTTTCATGTCCCTTTATAATTGTCATTGTTGATTATTTGTTTTGTATTGCTTTTAGCGATCATATAAGTCGCCATGCCAACCATATTTTATTTTCTTTTCTATGATTTTGCGCGTACTACAGTCGGCAATCAGTTCAGGAGCAATATGCGACGACGTGCAGGCTTATAGGAGAAGAACAAAAGCCAGCCAGAAAATATAAATATTTTACAATTTCAGCTTTTCGCCAGCGCGACAACAACAACAGAACAACGTCTTCATCTCCCAACCATCTCACGCCGCAGCAGTGTGCTAACCAGTGTTGCCATTTTGGTGCTTTTGGAGCTAGATTTAGCTTTTTTTTTGAAAATTACTCCAAAAATTTGGTTTTAGCTCCTAGCTCTTTGTTTAGCTCTTTTGAAAATGTGAAAGCTCTTTTTTCGCTACAAAAACTTAGAAGTATAGCTTTATATTTCAATGACTACTTGATCAATTTTCACGATTAATCAAATCGTGAAAATCGCCTTTAAAAAATATCGTAAAAAAAATAACATGTCGCGACTTTGTTATAAAATTAATATAAAAAAAAAAAATTAATTAATTAAATTAATAATTCATTAATAATTCATTAAATATAGTCACGCCATTGAACTTCTATACACGTAATTTTATCAATGGTGAACTTAATTTATTCATTTTCAAAATGATAAAATATCTGTGGCTTTACAGCTTTTGAGGAATTATCAGTAGAAAAAAATCATATCAAATATTTTTTTTTATATTAATTTAATTAATTAATATAAAAGAAACTAATTAATTAATTAATTAGTAAAAAATAATTAATTAAATTAATAATTAATTAATATTTAATTAATTAATAATTAATTATTGTTTATAAATTAATTAATTAATTAAATTAATACTTAATTAATTTTTATATTAAAAAATAAAAAAAAAATAATTAGTTAAATTAATAATTAATTAATACTTAATTAATTAATAATTAATTAATTTTCTTATATTAATTAATTAAATTAATATAAAAAAAATATTTGATATGATTTTTTTTTTATTGATAATTCGGTAAAAGCTGTAAAGCCACAAATATTTTATCATTTTGAAAATGAAAAAATTAAGTTCACAATTGATGAAATTACGTGTATAGAAGTTCAATGGCGTGACTATATTTATATATATGGAAGAATTTAAATACACTAGATTTTGGGGTCGCGGTTAGGGAGTTCAAGTATTCAGTCAATGAAAATCCATTTAGCGACCTGGTAAATTATGTTTTTACTCTTCTTGTCCTACCGCTCAGCAATGCTGAAGGAAGTTGAAAGATCATTTTCCATGATGAACTTTATTAAAAACAAGCAAGGAAATAAATTACTTTATTTATGTTAAACTCGCTGTTGACAGTAGGTCTGTTTGGCAGAGAATTATTTGTACAAATTTTTACTTGATCCTGTTTGTTCACGCCAAATCTCCAGTAACGAGAGAGAAACTGAGAGCGTAAAGTGACAGTTCATTTCGTGAGAACTTGCAAGTTTTTATTGGATAAATTTTTTCCAGTAATTTTTAGCCAGTAAGAAGAAGAAAAAGAAAAACATATGACTGGCTGCCATATGATCGAAATAATTTTTGCAAATGGAACCTGCAAAGAATTTGCGCGTTCGCAAGTCTGCTGACCCACAACCGTCTTGCTCAGCTTTACCCGCTAAATCTGAAAGGGAAGAATCGCAGATTGAGCGCAACGAACTATTTGCCTTTTGCATTAAATGTATGATTAAACTTAATTTTCCCTACCGCTTCAAGCCTCAAATGAAACTTTTAGATCAGCTGTTGCTTTCTTTAACCCGCCTGTTTACACCTTTTTTACTGTGTATTGTGGGTGTGCGAAGTACCATTGCACAGTGATTTGACTCCATACAACCGCGGGACAAAATTAGAAGGAGTGGTCCGTTCTTCATAAAATTTTGTAAACTAGTTAATCATGGTCTGCTGAATTGAAATCTCCATTTGGTTTTTCTTAAACTGTTGTAGTTTGGCAATGCCTGAGGCTTAATTTTGCAAATTTCGTCATTTTTGGAAAGCTATAGCACCAAATGTGTTGGCTAGATTTTTCAGGTTTTACACTTAATCGGTAAAATCAACATTGATTATTCCAAAGAGTAACAGAAATTGTATCGGGACCCTCTGGTTTTGCAATAAAAACGATAATAATAGATGTATGTTTTGCATTTTTGCAGATTTTATCAGTATTCGTGCTAATTGCATACTTTTAGGCATAAATAAAATACATTTTGTCGAAAAATACGTGTTTAGACCACTTTTCAAATTGAATTATTTTCTGAGATCGGAAGATATCGGAGGATATAATTACATTATCCGACAAAGAAAAAATGCTTCTTAAAATAAAAAAAAATCCAGGAACATACTTTCACATACTTTTTAGATATTTTCCTCTAAGTTTTGCCAATTTTCAGATTTTTAACTTAGAAAAATATTTTGAATGAAATGTGAAGTAAAAGCCTACGCTTTGCAAATTTTGGGAAAACATTAAAAGCGAAAATGGCCACATCATTTCTTATTCTATGTCGAAAGTTTAAGCAACTTCGTGCCAACCAATTATTTTTAAAATTTTTTGTACTCAATAGACTAAAAAACAGAAAATATGAGTTTCAATTTTTTTGTGAAAAAAGTTTCAACCTTGAGCCGCTTTTGCACAGACACTAACGGATTTGTTGCACAGATTTTTTGGGGTTTTCTTAGTTGGAGTTTTTTCTTTCAAACTACATCAAAATCGTTAAATTCTGAAACTATAAATTTTTTGAATTTTGTCTATGGAACGAATCACTGTGCATTGGTGTAACCAAGAGTTAAAACTTGCAAATTCTTACAAATTGCTGTTTGTTTACTTTTTTGGATAGTTTGATTTTAGGGAGCGTAAGCTGGCTTACTCTCCTGATATTTTTTAATGGATATTTTTTACTGGAAATCTGGCCAAACAGACCTAGTAAGAAGTGGCCTTAAAAGACTGAATAAATGTTGTCAAGATTTTGCAATACATGATGATCTCTTAAACTTAATGACTGCAAACAACATTTACGACTGTAATAATAACGATTCTTCTTCGGAAGATGAAATATTTGATTTAAATATGTAATAACTATTTCTGATGTTTGTGACTACTTGTATTTTATTTAAACTACAAAGCATTTAAAAAAATGTAAGCCTAAAAAGTCGGCAAGTTTTCTTGTACCGACAAATGTGCAAAAGTGAATTTGATTTCATTTTAAAGTAACAGATATTTATTGAACACATATATATGCTGTTGTTTAGTTCATAAATACATATATTCACGTATAATACGTAAAAAATATTAATAATTATAAATGCTTAAAAAAACAAATGTAGCTCTTTTTTTAAGCTCCAAAAAAATTTTTTTAGCTTTTTTCTGCTGGTTTTTTCATAATTTTAGCTCCAAACCAAATTTTTTTCTGGCAACACTGGTGCTAACGCAGACTCGCTGCAATGAGCGCAACCAGAGAGCGCAACACATAAAACTACGTTCTCGCTCGTAAAGCAACGCTCTCACCACATACGTGATCTGTGCGAGCAGAGCGCGGATTCCAATATTAGAACCCGCCATACAAAATGTTTGCTTGTATGACATGCGCATTCTGTATGTTTATTTTCTTTGGTAGAAGGCAAAGTGGTCAAGTTGGCTTTCTAAACACAAACTGATTGCCAGCAAAAAGTTTGGCCAGTTTTTATACTGAATTTTTGAGCCAAAGTGCATTGCAAGATTGGCTGCTGATAAGCCCATGCAGCGTCATACCGTTTGTCATTGGCGAATGTGGCAGCCGCTGAGAATGCCACAAAATGTGGCTGCAATTATGGCAAATCTGTTTAAAGCAGTTTGCTAATTGGCATCAGATGAACAAAGCATGGACGTGCTGGAACAGTTGAAAGCACAAATTACGATTGTGAAAAAGTCATGAATTGTTGTTGTTCAGAATAATAACGACAATTTGAAATGTTGTCTACAAATCTGACTGCTTAGATTTCATAATTTTTTTTTGAGGAAACAAAAATTTGCATTCGATTTGAGTGCCTTAAACTGGAGTTTGTTGAGGAGCCAAAAACTCAGAAGATTTTTGTAGTGGGCAGGAACAGGACCGCTGCACTTGCATCAGGCCAACGTTAGTCAGGAGGCACTGGTCATCACCCACAACTAATTAAAACTAATTTGCAATGGACTGCAAATGAAACTGTTTTAAAAACATATTTGCTTTAATTGTGCCAAGTTGTACAAAACAGTTGTAAATAAATCTGTTAGAAATTGTGCCCAGTGAAAACTGCCCGAAAAAGTCTGTCCAATTTTGTGCTTAGTGTAAAAACTGTTGGAATGCATTTCGTTAAACTGATTTCAAGCAACTTTGCTCGTCATGATGTCAACATAGTTTTTAAATGCAAACCATTTGCTTTTGAAACAAAATTATGTTTTATTACAAAAATACATTTTTCGTTTTATTTGCTTTATATATTTGAAGAGATAATGAATGCCAAATATTTTCTTAATATGGCTAACGAGGTCTTTTACTGATCCTTTTATTCATTTCGGGATCAGGAAACATCTCGAATGTGGGGTATAGGCTCCTAAAGTATTCATAATCAGATATTACTATATCGACCCATGGTACATACTCCCGATTGCCGTCTCGCACTGGGAGGCCTTGGATATCTACCATTTTCTCATAGTACCTATTCAACTCCCAGTGAAAAGGCGCGTATCTGTGATCAGCGAAAAATGCGGGGTTATACAAAATCCCTTCTGCTTTTATATCATTTATGATTCGCAACAGCCTGGCTTTTGCTTTTGCTATTTCGATCATATTGTCCGTCATATTGTCGATCGATTGACCAGTGGTCTCAGGTGTAGTTATAGTTGTCGCTGTAGTTGTAGTTGTAAATGCAGGTGTAGTTGTCGTTGCAGGTGTAGTTGTAGTTATAGTTGTCGTTGCAGGTGCAATTGTAGTTGTAGTTGTATCAGTGGGCACCGTTTTAGCAGTGGACACCGCATTAGTAGGAGAACTCTTTGTAGTTTTCTGAATCGTTTTGGTTGTATCAGCGATGCTAACACCTATACACACACGCACATTATGACCCACATAAAAACAGTGGCGTCTTGGAAACATTTTATTATGAATTGGCTGAAAAAAGCAACAACACCCATAGCAGAGTAATTAATTAAAAAATTAATAAAAATCAAAAATTTGTCAAATTCAAATTATATTCTTTTAATAGTTAGTATCAAAATTTACATGCGCCAAACTTTGAATATCAAAAGCAAAATACTTAAACTCATTTGAAAACTCTCAATCAACAAATTAATTATTACAAAATATTCTGAGGAATTTTGTGGTCGTTTTCATTGTGAGTCGCATTACCAACTTTGCCGGAAAGCTAAAAGCGAATACTGGAAGGAATTCCGTAGGTAGCGAAACTTAGGAAGCTTCTTTCAATCAGCCATACGTGCCTAGTCTCGTGCTATGCTACAGCAGGTCTCTTGCCTGATTGTACCTCGACTGAAATCGATATACAAGGCATGTCTACGGTACAACTACGTGTCAACGAGCTGGAGAGTAGCGAGGGTGGTGTTTATATCGAAGGCCATCTCTACTTATTCCTTTTCAAAACGCTCGAAAAACGTTTACATGTGCATGTGCTAGCCCTTCGGGATAGCGGACACGCAGCGTGCATACATGAAAGGCAAGTCCACTGAGACTGAACTGTACCCACTAGTTACGCACATAGAAGGAGCTCTGGAATTCGAAGAATACGCTCTAGGAGTATTCGTTTATATTGCAGGGGCCTTCAACAACGTAATAACTGATGCTATCCTAGATGGCATCGCATCTCCAGGAATCGAAATAGCTGCTTATCTGTGGATTAAGAGTCTGCTAGGCTATAGAAACATCAGAGCCGAATGGAATGGGAGGTGTCCAGAAGCACTTCGCAGGGAGGAGTCCTAGCACCACTACTTGACAAAATCTTGAAAAGAGGATAAAAGCCATAATAGAAAAGAATAGCTGGCGCAAAGGCATGCAACCTGTTTGCAGGACCCTCAATATTTATACGGATGGCTCTACAATGACGAAGCGAGTTGGAGCAGAGCATTTCTGCCAGAAACTGGACATAGAGCAACATGCAGCATCTTTCAAGCTGAGGTGTTTGCTGTCAGGAAGGCTATGGAGCTCCCCTACATCGACACCACTATTAACATATCAATAAATCTCTACATCGATAGTCAATCTGCCATTATGGCGATAATATCTTCCTGCGTATTATCCCAAAATGTTCTGCAGTGCCGGGTAGCAATAGGAAGGCTTACTGCGACTTGCAAGCTGCATGTATATTGGGTACCTGGTCCCAACGGCATAGAGGGAAATGAGGTAGGAGATGTTATCGCCAAAAGCGGACATCACCTGCCACTGCACGCAAGCGAATACGAGATTCGTTCTCTCGCTCCCAAGATGGGGCTGCAGAGCCATTACAGGCATCTAACGGGGCACTGTCTAACAGCGTCTCGCCCGCAAAAAAGGGCATCACCGAGTCGGATAATTGCAGGAAATGCTGAAAAATTGATGCCAAGGAGACCCTGAAGCACATTCTCCTGTACGGATGTCTCAAGATTACGACTTACTTACTGAGGGGCCCCGTTCTTTCCTGGGTTAGAGGAGGTCCCCAACCATGACACCAAGTCGCTGTTGAACTTCGCCAAAAACACTCGAATTCTCACCGATCACATTTACGGCGACTGCTCCAACTGGTGCCACTAGAGACCCAAAAGGGTCTATGCGTGGCCTACTTGGCCAACCAGTTTACCTAACCTAACCTACTAACTTTGCATAAAGGAATTTTTATACGCACCTGCGAAACGCTAAGCAACACCAACAACAACAACCAAAGGCAAAATGTTGTCCTCATCACGAAGCAGTCAAGTTGGCTTTCAAAACACAAACTGAGTGCCAGCAAGGAGTTTGTACAATTTTTATACTAAATTTTCTGCATTGAGCGTACAAAATTCCATTGTAATATTGGCTGCTGATAAGCAAATGCAGCCGCATAAAATTTACCTAAATCCAACGAAACAATGGCACAAATTATGAAGTGTGACCTATAAAACAGTTTGCTGCATTAATTTAAAATCTGTTTCGGTTACTTGAAAGCAGTAAATGGACGACAAGTTATTCAGAGACACGGGGGCAGTGAGAATAACTTGATGGCCGCCTGACCAGTGCCAGTGTAATAAATATGGAAAACAATGCTAAGTGCTTACAGTGGCCGAATTGACAATAGTTTCGTTGTGATTTTTGACTAAAACACAATGCTTTGATGGGGTAGAAAGTGCACTTTTAAATTCATCTACGAACAAATGTTTATGGAAAATATTGCTTATCTCAAGCACTTTCTTTCTATCTAAAGAAATGCAAATACAAAAACTGTGAGAAACAATACTGAGTTCGTTTTATGCCGGTGACTAGTCCAACACACGTCAAGTTCTTCCCTTACAAAGACTCGACCAAGTAACGTTTACATAAGCTGAACGACCTACAATCCTTAATCTAAACCAAGGACAACAGGTTTAGTTATTTGAAGGAGGAATGACTCCTCGTTCACTTTTCATTAAAAGGAAACCACGTATTGAAAAAAAAAGTTAGTTACCATAGCGAACGTGTTATGTAGGTGTGGTCAACCTGAGAAAGTCTACGTTTTCCTCAATAAAACACAGAATCACAGAGTGGACTTTAGTGAGTTTACAGACTACATCACAAATTGTGCCAACTTTGATGTTAAGTTTAACACACTTTTCCCTTCTAGATGGAGTGAAAGCGTCACGCATTAATTTTTACAAAGATAGGAATCTCCCTGTACACGAACGGTTCAAAGATGAACTGTGGAGTTGAAGCAGGGATTGACTCCAAGAATTTGGAACTAGAAGGAGCCTTTCACTTAACAGATCTTTGTAGTGTCTTTCAAGTGTTTTCCTCAATAAAACTCAGTCACGGAGAAGGTTCCAATGGACTTGTGTGAGGATAACACAGAAAAACTTCAAAGTTGAGCATGTTTGCATCTTTTCCGACATCCAGGTGGCCCCTAAAGCACTCACCAAACCTTTAATGAAATCCAAATAAGTCCAGACACTGAATGAGTTTGCTGAGGTATGTATTCTCTTCCATGTAGGGAAGTCTTATTCGCGTAAACGACAACAAAGCAGAACACTGGTACGAATTGAGCGAGTTCAGCGAACTTAAGTGGGTATTCTGGTCGAGATGGTCCGAAAAATCGATTTTTTTTTCATTTAATATTTTTGATGTAGACAATAAGAGGAATGTGTGTGCACGACCATTTCTCTCAATGACGAATACTTTTCGAGTTTCAAGGCTATACAATGGGCGACGCTTCGCTCCCACCATCCATTCGAGCGAGGCGGTAAATCTTTAACCCTTTAACTGTTTATGTCGAGTAT
This sequence comes from Melieria crassipennis, assembly GCA_963668005.1. Taxonomy (NCBI): domain Eukaryota; kingdom Metazoa; phylum Arthropoda; class Insecta; order Diptera; family Ulidiidae; genus Melieria; species Melieria crassipennis. The sequence goes on along the minus strand of OY764962.1, from coordinate 74,624,809 downwards.
ACTCGACAGAGCGAAACGAAAAATTTTCGCATAATGTCGAGTATACTCGTCGTGAAGAAAAAAAAATCGTATTTGTATTAATATTCAACGAATCAACTGTAATTTGTTTTCTCTGAGAAAGAGCAAATAAAGATCTTATAAAAAATTTACATTTGAGAATATTCGTTAGTCTGGCAACCCTATTTATTTTAATACACAACAGCTTGTCTTAAGCTAAAATAACAAATTCTGGGGAAGTACGATTACAAAACGGGTTTTTGCAAATAAAAACGTATTTCGTATGCGTTTCTCAGTTGATTGTGCGTTATAATAGTTAAAAACTGTCATAATTTTTTTTAATTAATTTAAATTTTTAGTTTTGTATTTTAGATTTCTTGAAATTCATTTGGTCTTTTATTGCTTTTGTTTTCATTTCTATAGGGTGGTCCACATAAGATTTTCAATTTGAACTACGCTTTATTTCGAGAATGACAGTCCAATAGTCATTTAATTTGTGTTCGTAATTTAGTTAAAAGTTTGACATTTACGAAATGGGATGCTATACGCTTGAACAAAATTGGGAAATGTTGAGAACTTACTTCCAAAAAAAATTCCGGGAAATTCTACCCGGAACAATCGAAAAAGTATTTGAAAATTGGGTTGACCGAAGGCGTACTGTAAGGCCAGTCGTGGCAGTCATATGAACGACATCGTTTTTCATTCTTAAATAACAAAGTCCAAGCTTTGTAATGAAACAGGAATTGTCAAAAAATATTCGTTCGTTTTTTTTTTTATAATGGATTCAAATTGAAAATCGTAATAACGAATAAATATATATATTTTCTAAAAAACCAACACGCAACGTTTGATTTTTAGTCATAATTGCATACATTTACGGGCAGAAACATTTTACTCTGTTTATGTCGAGTATACTCGTCTTCGCTGGAAAATAATTAAGCAGGCAGAAAACGTTTTTCGAAACAAAATTAAACAGTTAACCCTCTAGCAGGCTAGTCCGCCTGTAGGCGGGGTGTAATCTGTTAGCTTTAAAATTCCAAACAAACACATTTTTGTTTTAAATCGTCAAGTAGGCTTTGAGAAACTGTTCAATGCATGCACAGGGGATATTTTTTTTAACGTTGTGGTCATATTTTCGGCGCCATGATCATTTAAAGCGTAAAATTTGTGTCGAACAGTTGTAAAACTAATTTGTGGAACTGTGTGATTTTCAAAAATTAATTTAAAATATCTAGAGATTTTTAATAAAGCTCAGAAAATTACTGGTAAGTAGATAAAAGTGTTCTCAATCCAAAGGCGTTTTTAACAAAAGTGTTATAAAAGTGAAAGGTTACAAAAAAGCCTTCTAATCATTGGCCGCCTACAGGCGGACCTGCCAGGCTACGCAACATTTTACGATCTTTGTTGCTAATATTGGCCTTTCATTTGTTTAGATATGCCGCGACGAGGAAGTAATAAACTGTCAAATTTATCTCATGGAGAAATTGTGGAGTTCATGGAAGGCATGCATTCTGACCTCGAGTCTGATAAAGAATCAAATGGGGGTTTTAGCGACGATGATAACGATGATAGGGGTAATAGTCCTTTGGCCCCAAATATTGAATATGAAATTGATGAATGTATTGCGGTAGACAGAATTCCATCTGTTGATTTGATCTGTAATGTGGTAGACAAAGGTTTGAATATCAATAACCTAAGCAATATATCTTCAGTAGCTACTTCACCATCAGTAATTCATCAGCAATTACAACCAACTGTGCCTGAAAAACCACAAGCTGAAAAAACTTCAAAAATTCTATATTTGACAGCTAAACCGGCAAAACGGCCTCGATCGCCATTGCCATCGCAAGAAGAAGGCCCATTTTTTGAATCTCATGATGGTGGTTTTGTCGGAAATATAGCTGAAATTGATCCAAAGTCTAAAGGATTTACCAGTATTTTGTGGAGAAAGAAACATTTAGAGTTCCATAAGAATGATGTTGCATTTCATGGAGTAACTAAGCTCCCGGAAACCTTCAATAACTTGAACACTCCTTATGATTGCTTCCGATTCTTTTTCAATGATGAAATTTTCCAAAAAATTCTTGATGAAACTAATCTCGCTGCCCATCAAAACGACATTGAAACCAAATTTCGTATTTGTGCAATCGATATAGAACGCTACATAGGAATCTTGGTATTCATGTCGTTATACCGGTACCCGAATTTGGAATCGTATTGGGGCGAGGATTCATTTGAACCAATACGAACTGCCATGACATCGAAAGAGTTTAACGCCATTCGAAAGCATTTAAGATTTAACAACCATGAACTAATGCCAAAAAAGGGGGAAGACCAATATGATCCTTTGTATAAAGTTCGTCCCATCATAAACATTTTGAACGAGAGATTTGACTCAGTTCCAAAACTGCCACGTCTTTGCGTTGACGAGCAAATGTGCGCCACCAAAATGAAAAGCGGCCTCCGGCAATATATGCCAGCAAAACCCCATAAGTGGGGAATAAAACTCTTTGTACTGTGTGACTCTGAAGGCTTTTCATATAAATTCGAAGTGTACATCGGAGCAGGAGATAACACTGTATTACCTAATATGCCAAATTTAGGTGCTGCACCTAATGTAGTAGTTCGTTTGTCTCAAACAGTACCAAATTTTCAAAATCACATAATTTATTTTGACAACTTTTACACTACACTTCCACTATTAGTATATCTAAAAGCAAGAGGAATTTTTTCCCTTGGGACTATTCGCGCCAATCGTATTAACAACTGCAAGCTGTCAAAAGATGCCCGAACTATCAAAGAAATGGAACGAGGTACTTCAGAAGAATATGTTGGAGAATCTTATGGAGTTAAAATAAATACTGTTTTGTGGAAAGACATGAAACCCGTTCGCCTCGCATCAACATATGCAGGAGTTCGTCCTTTTAATTCATCTTCTCCACAATTTCAACCACACAAAGCCGTAAGATATGATAGAACAGAAAAAAAGTATTTCGAAGTCGATTGTCCAAATGCGATAAAGGAATATAACTATCATATGGGAGGAGTAGACCTCATGGATGGCTTACTAGGTCGGTATCATATACACTTAAAAACAAAAAGCCCATCGCTGCGACTATTTTTTCATTTTATTGATATGGCATTGGTGAATGCGTATCTACTGCATCGACGTATTCATGGGGCGACCATGTTCGAACTTCCTAAGTTTCGCAGAGAAGTGGCGTCTGTCCTTTGTCAGAGACTGCAGGGACAACCTAAACCATCGGGTAGGCCGTCCAAAAATATTTCAAATAACCGGTTACCGCCACCAAAGAGGACTTACATACCGCCTTCGGATGTACGCTTTGACGGATACAACCATTTACCCGATTTTTTGGATCGTAAGGGGAAACTAATGTGCAAAAACCCTGGGTGCAAATCGGAAACCCAAGTAATTTGCACAAAATGTAAAATTAACTTATGCTTTACGCCAACACGAAACTGTTTCCGTAGTTTCCACAGTACACAATAATAATGTGTTATATTACCAAAAAGTAAATATATCTTAAACTATAATTTAGCAGAAAATAACATTTCAACGGCTGACTTTTCTCTTTTTAATTCGTTGTCTCATAATAAACCAAATTGAAATCAACGATATTGTATTTTATTTTTTCACTCCTAAACCGGCAGGTCCGCCTACAGGCGGGGAACCTTTTTTCTCATCTGGAAGCTAAACTACTCATCAATTAGAAAAAATAACTTCATTTTCGACTTTTCTGATCCAAAATTAGCCCGTCTATAATTTTTTCATCGAAAAAAAAATTGGCCTGCTAGAGGGTTAAAGGGTTAAACTTGTTTTTCTCGAAACCATTTTTTTCGGGACGGTAGACACGATTCACAAAAAACTACTGGTCCAATTGACTTGAAATTTTGCAAGGATACTAAGCAAATGTGTGGGTATCGCCTTATCTAGGATTATAGCAAAAGCATTTCTATAACTAATGTTTTTAATGCAAAATATCAACAAAAACAGGGCAAAAAATCGTCTTTTTTTTAAACACCTGATTTTAATTGAAGACATTTTTTGTTTGCTTATATCCTAGATAAGGCGATAGCAGGAAGTCTTGCGATTACAAAATGGGTCACATTTTGTGTTTCAGAATATTTGAACTGAAGATATCATGTCCACCATGGAACAACTATTTTCGGCATGCTCAAGTTCGAGGCATCGAATGAACCGTTATTAAAGAAGATATTCTTAACATCATTAATGAAAATTATTGTTCAAAACCTGTAGAAAAACTTGCGAAAAACCTTGAATAGAAATATTGAAAAGCTTTTCATCCACAACGATTTGAAAACATCGATATTTCGGACCGCCTCGACCAGAATACCCCCTTAAGACCAGTAAAACAAACCATCGCACAGTGTTTCGCCTAGAACAAGCTAGCTGGACAAAAACGCCATTTTTATTTTCTCATTTTTCTATTAGATAGTGAATATAAACATTCATACATTAGGATCTGTGGGAAAATAACACATCGGCACATCTTATACTATATATTGAGTAGTATAGACGAATACGTCGGATAACCGAAAATGTTAATAATTCGTTTGCATAGTTGGTCTGAAGTGTTTTTTATAAATAAGTTCCTATCAAAAGTCGGTGGCATTTTTTTTAATTATGGAATCTGAGCTTAAGGGTGGGAAGTATTTTTACATCGTCTTGTATTTGCAATTAAGCTATATTAATTATTTGTAACGTGCCACGATTAAGAAGGAAAGCGATTTTTCCCCCAACATTTTTATTTCGAAGGTCAAAAAATAAGATGTCTCCCCATGTCACCTCTGAAATTTTTATATATATTCTGTTCATAAGTACCTACTAATAGATGGAACAAAAAACCATTGCGAATTTTTCGCACATCTATTCTATTTTATTTCTTTTAAATATGTTTGCAAGCATAACAAAATTTAAGTTTTTTGAAATTTGGGAGGAACACTCAAGTGAAACAAGAAATGAAGAGATAATATTTTTATATATATTTTATCAGTGGTGACACTGATGAATTTTCATTCGTTCCCTTGCAATTGCGGGATGATGAAGGTAATATTAGGGCAGTTCACGATAACGTGCAAACGGTCTGGCATCTTGGCATGGGGAAAATGTGATGGCAAATATTTTCAACGCAACAACAAAATGTACACATTTGCCCATGCCGAGCAGCGGCAAATTTCCCAGACTGAAACTCTATTGCATATTTTTCGGCATGGGGAAAACAGATTTGACAATCAATCAGCTGTCACAATTGTCGAGATGGAGCCGTTGAAAAAGAAAATAAAAAGAGAAAACCCTAACAAAAAGTGGACAGAGGAGGAGATTCGCAAAATTTTAAATTTTTTGCAAGAAGCGCCGCAGTTAGAGGTATGTAAGTGTGAATTGTTTTCGGATTCCAAAGCGGCAGCAACTAGTGCAGGCTCTTTATTTTCGCAGGCTCCCACGGCGCAAATTTTTTACAAAAAACTGATAGCTGTTTCGGGGATCGATGTGCAATGGGATCTCATCCGTTACAAAGTGCGGCACTTGAAGGCTACATATGTATCAGAAGGCTAGTGATTGGCGAAAGTCGACGGGCGCCGGATTGCTCGAATCAGGTGCAGGAACTTCAAGTGTTGAAGGCAATTTTTCTTTCATAAATATGCTTCCTGCAACCATCTGAATAAAATTTAATTTAAATTTTAGGCAAAGTTCTGCAAATGTGTCCCCATTATTATCAGCTGCAGGAAATTTTTGGGCAGAAGAGCGCAAGAGCTGAATATGAGGTTGCAGACACTGGAAGTTCAACTGAAGTTGCTGACGGAACTGCGACGGAATCCATCGAAGTTCATGATTCCGTTGAAAATATATCTTGCGAAGAAGTGTCTGCAAACCACAGCAGCGCAATAATTCCACCTCATTTTCCAGCTACCTCATCGCAAGCTCAAAGCTCTTCACCATCCGTGTCCAAAAAAGCAAGCGACTTCGCTGAAAAACTGAAGAAATATCGCCCAAAATCTTCAGCAGCGTATCTGGCTGCTTTTCAAGCCGATCGGACGGCGATGTTTAAAAATAAGTTTGAGTTTGAGAAAGAAAAATACGAAAAAGATTTAAATTTAAATGAAAGAAAAGTAAAAGTTAAAGAAGAGAAGCTAAAGTCAGACATAGCAATAAGGAACAGAGAATTAGATATAAAAATTTCGGAAATAGAAAAAGATGAAAGACTGAAAATTCGTGAAATGCGTTTAAAAAAATTGGAGCTCGAGCTAAAGTATAGTGCCAAACAGTGAAGACCGTTTCTTTTTTTAATGAATTCTAACTTTTTTTTAGTGAAATGAATTTATTTATTTTTAACAGTACTGCGTGAAACATAGTGCCTTACATATTTAATCCCACGATAATTTTTTGTTCTTCTAAAAATAAAATAAAACTACTTTAGCTATTCAATAGCGAATATATTGCTTGTCTCTTGATTTCACCATCGCATCCAGCTCTGAATTCTTCAAAGTCTGTGTCATCTTCGGTAGTAGTTACTTGATTCAAATTAGGCTCAAAGCAAGATAAATCATCGTTATTCATGATCAAAATGTTGTGCAGAATGCAGCATACAAGAACCCAGTCGCAACACAGTTTGTGGTTTTCTTTGTTGGATAGACGCATTCTGAGCTGCTTAAGACTGCCAAATCTTTCTTTCAATATGCCAAAGCAATGCTCTATTCTTACACGATATTTACTGTGCTGTACATTAAAAGCAATTCGAGCATCTCTATCAAGTTGTCTGGCATTGTTTCTATATGAAGTAACTAGTGTATCAGACAAGGGATACGCAGAATCTCCCGCTATCCATTGTTGTGAAGAAAAGTATTGTTCTTTTTTCTGATATAGCGAACTATTTCGAAAAATGCGGGCATCATGCCAGCTCCCAGGGTGACCTACTACGACATGCCGAATAAGTCGTCTGTAATCGCAGACAACTTGGGCCTTTATCGAATAAATGTGGTTTCGGGAGAAGTACGAGGTATGGTCTACAATAGGCGCTTCCGCTAACATGATTTCAGTACCATCAATGTATCCAATGCAAAACGGTAACTAGTCAAAAGTGTCGGCCACAATTTGAAAACGCTCAGCCTGATTTGGCCAACAAATATATTTGGATTGTAAGTTTAAAAATGCTGTGAAAACTCTCTTTGTTATAATTGATATAGTGCCACCATCTCCTACTCCGAATATACTACCAATTTTTCTAAATGCCGCACTTTCGCCTGATGAACCTAATCGAACAAGGACAATAGCCAATTGCTATTCAATAGGAAACTGCTTGCATGCATGTGGCCTGTTGAACTCCTCCGAACTTTTGATTATGTCCACCAGTTTTAAAAATTGATTTCGTCCAACTCTCAGCATTTGCCGAAATCGATCATCGTCCAATGAAGTGAGTACATCATTGCGCCACGTATCTGACTTGGGAATTGTGTGAAAAAATCCTCGACGACACGACATTGCAATGATCAGATTTTCTTCTAAATCATCCAGAACTTCCTCAACAGCGTCATCGCCAATTTCCATTTCTAAAAAATATTTGTGTTCAATATATATTTCACTCGTTTGTAAATAAAGATTCTTTATACCTTCACTGAGAATTATTTCGTTAGAAGCGTATTCTATTAGATATTCTATAATTTTCTCTTTTTCAAATTTTTTTGGCATGTTTCCAATTATTTTTATGGATTTAAAGATAAAACACTAGTACCGATTGTTTTCGATTCCCCTTTTTTATGCTTCAAAAACAGCTGTGAATTTGTTCCGCAACCGAGTTGCCATGAAGTTTTAAAAAGTGCGCTCAGTGTTGATGGCAAATATTTAAAACGGCATATATTTGCCCAAATATTTCCACGTTATCCTGAACTGCCCTATTGTCTTCTACCATGTATTGTCGTCCTATAAAGCTTCTTTTTTCCATAGAATCAAAAGATTTAATTGTTTTTGAAACGAACAAAGTTTTGGAAGAGATAAGCTTTATAGTACTGACAAAGAGCATGCTGGAAGAATTTGAAGTTTCTTTCAAACATAATATGCTTCTAACCATGATTGATGGGAAAGTTTCTAAAGTTTCTGCTTTGATCAAAATGTCTTCTACTCAAAGGTGCTTTATATGTGAAGTAAATCCAAAAATAATGAATGACGAGACACAGAAGTTTGTACCTAACCGAGAAAATCGATGTTTTGGTTTATCTACACTGCAGGCTTGGATTAAGTGTTTTGACTGTCTGCTTCACATTAGCTACAGTAAGTTCGGGTAATGTAATATACCTGTTTGTTTTTTTTTTACAGCGATTCCCGACACATTTTGCCTTAAAACACAATTTTTTTGGTCTCAAACTGTTCACTGATGCATTATCGATACCCCTAGAAGGGTAATCATATTTTACATACGTTGTTGGTAATCTTCGTCGAATCGACGAAGTCGTATTCAACTCCGATTTTTGAAAATATTAGAAATCGTATAAACTCCAACTTCATTATATAATTATACTTGGACATTTCTTTGTAAATAATTCGCACCGTATATATTTTTAAAAATTATTTGTGTATTTTTTAGTAATTTGAGTTGAGGTACATTTATATTTGAGATCGGAATGAGTATCAGAAATTACAAAAATAATTTAAATTAAAATAAAGTGAAGAACAATACAAAGCTTCTTCATGAAGACAGAAACACAATTATAATTCCTTAAAAAAACTAATGAAAAGCAAAAAAATCAATAACTATAACTAATTTTTTACAATTATAATTAACTATGTCGTTATGTCGAGTCGTTGTGAGTAGACGTGTTTTTGGCATGCTGCAGTAAATTTATTATTTGTATATACCACCGTCAGTTTAAATTGCGCTCGTGGAGTGATTTTTGGCAGTGCTTGCAATTGCCCTTCGCCAAGTGAAGTTGGAGTCCAATTAACACTGTTTATTTTATTTTAATTGGCTTTGAAGCTTGATATGAGCATGACAACCAGAGCTGCAAAAGTTACACGCCAAACGGTTTCAACACCTCAGAACAGCTTAAGCAGTTCGGGAAGAGCTGAGAGTTCACCACATTCGGCTTGGTTCGTGCGTATGGAAGAGCAGTTAGACTCGCTGAGAAAAAATGTTATTGATCAGATTACGGAGCGCATGAGAGAGTACGAGGAGCGGGTTATGCAGCGGTTTGGCGAGATGTCGGCTGAAATTACTTACTAAGAAACCTCGAAGAGCGTGTGGAAAAGGCCGAAGCGCAAATTGTGCAGAACGAGCTGCTGAAAATGAGATTCTGCTGCTTAACCCATTTTCGGCCGCTGGTCGATTTTTCGATCAGCCACTTTGAAGGAGAGTAGCTCTGCACTTAGACATTATATCTTTGAACTTTTGATGCAGAAAATAGCTTTGGTCTTTTGGTAACCCCTCGAAATAATAATTTTTTAAAAAACGATAAATTTAGAGATGTTGGCGAAGGCACGAAAAAAGCATTTTTTTAAGTCATATTTTGAATATTCTGAAAAATATATAACCTTTTCAAATTATTGATTTATTATTGATTATTTATAAAGCCTAAGGACCAAGTTTCCACAATCAATTGATATCCATGAGATTATGAAAATATTTTTACCTCTCAGCACCGCGTACTTTTCAGTAGTCGAAAAATCGACCATTGGCCAGAAGTCATCATGTATGTACATATATAAGCCAACAATTGTTTGTTTTCATGCTTGATTATTATTTGACTAAAACTATGTACATATATATTTGTTTTTATTTGAAATTGAATTTTTATTAATTTATAAAAATAAAGCATCTCAGCACCGCGTACTTTTCAGTAGTCGAAAAATCGACCATTGGCCAGAAGTCGTCATGTATGTACATATATAAGCCAACAATTGTTTGTTTTCATGCTTGATTATTATTTGACTAAAACTATGTACATATATATTTGTTTTTATTTGAAATTGAATTTTTATTAATTTATAAAAAAAATTTGTAAAAAAAAAACACCAAAAAAATCCACAAATATTCTTGATTAAGGTCCTAAATGTAAGTCCTTAAAAGGAATTACAAAAATATTGGCTATTTCTGGTAGCGGCCGAAAATGGGTTAAGGAGGAGCTCAACGTATGCCAGAATCATGCCGGGTCTGCGGATATCATTATAAATGGTCTCCCGCAAGTTGATGGGGAGAGGATTGAGGAAATCTTCCACAATTTGTGCCGCTCCGTTAAATTGACTCCGCCTCGCATTTGCACTGCTTTTCGACTGCCAAATCCTAACAACAATGCTGCTGTACCTGTCGTCGTTAAACTTGGATCCCCTGACGACCGCTCTATGCACTTCAGATCAATCGTCCGATTCTGTAAAGAGGCTAAGAGGTCCCTGCTACTTGGAGATGCTGGATTCACCACTAAGGGGAAAATATCTATATGTGCATGAAAGCCTCACAAAAAACAACAGAGAGCTAATGCGCTTCGCACTGCAGCTGAAAAAGCAAAGAAGACTGGCTGGTGCTTTCTCAATTCGTGGGAGCGTATATGTGCGTGTCCATCAGAAAAGCAAAGCTCTCAGGGTGCTGAACAAAGAGTGCTTGAACAGTATTATTGCTGCAGACTGCTGAGGACTACACGGAATACACGTTAGCTGCTTATAATGTTTATGTTTAAATTGTTTTATTGTGCTATGTTCTCTTTCTTTCTCTTTTACTTTCTGCTTTCTCTCTTTTATACCTTTATGCTTTTCCCCTGTTTTTCCTGGTGCTCATTGCAATTGTATACGAACATACATCTGCAAACATACTCACCATTTATACTGGCTGTCCTTGGTTGTTTCTGTTTTGGTCTTGTCCGTGGTCATGGGGCTGATTAATAAGCTTGACTTCGGCGTTGGCGAAAGTCACAAAATTATCATAGACATTCTAAGTAAAAACAAAAACGGGAAAAACTCGTTTTCTCTTTCGGCGGCTGTCCTCTCAGCTGGAAATGGCAAACCTCTGAGAGTAAAAATTGCTTATGAAAGAGCTCCCAACCTGCCGTTCGGAACCGGCATAAAACTGTAGGTCCCTTCAACCCGCGTACAAATTCACACCCACAACACGGGTAGTTGCGGGAAGCTAGGCCTTTGTATCGCGTAAGCGGGCTGTCGTGCCAGTCAATTAATTAATTATTCTAAGTAAGCAGTCTGATGGCCTTAATATAGTACATTTTAATGCACGGAGCTTAGGCCATGACAAACTTGATTATATTAGGTATGTGTTTGAAGAGTCTACTGTGGATGTGATCTGTGTGTCTGAGACCTGGTTTCACAGTGACGTCCCTGATTTTAATTTGTCGATAAATGGGTATAACTTGTTAAGGCATGATCGCGTACATAGGAAAGGGGGCGAAGTTGCTATATATTGTAATAAAAACCTTAAACTTGGACTGGTTACTAAATCCCTTAACACTGACACTAAATATATTCTTGCTGAAGTATCTGACAGTGCAGCAAAAATTTTAGTTGTATGCGTATACAATCCTCACAAATGTTTCTCCTTAGATTCTCTTTTTGATGAGTTGACTGAGTTGGTAGTTGAGTATGAATATGTTTTAATTTGTGGTGATTTTAATGTCAATTTATTATCCAGTGACCCAAGTACATAGAAGTAAACTTGCTCATCAGCTAGAAGCTTTAGGACTTTGTGTGCTTAATTCAAATATACCAACTAGGTACGCGAATAATGCTTTGCCCAGCCTGCTAGACTACTTCATTACCCCCGACCCATCGCAAGTTTTGAAGTTTGACCAAATGTCGTTCATTTCTGATCATGACTTAATATTCTGTACTTTAGATGTTGTGATGAATCGTTCTGATCCTACTGTTACTTTTGTGTACCGGGACTTTAAATTGTTGAATGTCAGTTCTTTGATTTCTGATTTGTGTAGTGTAAATTGGAACAAATGTTGGTTTCTTGACACTGTTGATAAAAAACTTGATTTCATTAATTACAATTTGTCTATGCTGTTTGATATACATGTTCCTCTTCGTACCTTCCATGCTGTGAATAGTTCATGTCCCTGGTTTAACACAAGAGTTCGCTCAGCTATTAAAAAACGCAATAAATTGTACACAAAGTGGCGAAAGACTAGGTCTGATGCCTTATGGTCTGACTATAAAGCTGCCCGCAACACTGCAACGACTATCATTAGACAAGCTAAGCGTTGGTACTTCAATTCCAAGCTGGACCCTTCTCTTCCATCTAGAAAACTGTGGCGAAATCTAAAATATCTAAAGGTTTATGGCAAGGAAAACTCTGGGTGTGAGTTGGATCCTAATGTGTTAAATGATTTCTTCATTAGTGTTAGTAATAAAGCAAGTTCTACTGTTTTGCCACAACATTTGCCGTCCTGTGATCGTGTAAAAGGGAAATTCCAATTCGTGACTGTTTGTGAGGCTGATGTGTTAAAATCTATAATGGATATTAAATTAAACGCAGTGGGTGAGGATGGAATCTCCTTAAAATTTGTTAAGCCTATTGTACAGTTTATAATTGGCCCACTTACCCACATAATAAATCATTGCTTTGCAAGTTCTAGCTTCCCGTCTGTGTGGAAAAAAGCGGTTGTCTTGCCTCCTGTCCTGGTGACTACAGGCCCCTTAGTATACTGCCAGCATTCTCTAAGGTGTGCGAGAATTTGATGGAGATGCAAATATCTGCATTCTTGCAAAAGCACAACCTTCTCTCCCCTCTACAATCTGGCTATCGACCTAGACACAGCTGCTCCACTGCCATGGTAAAGATACTTGACGACATTAGAATTAAGTTTGACAATGATGACTTAACAATTCTTTGCTTGCTTGATTTTTCTAAAGCTTTTGACTCGGTAGATCATAACCTCTTATGTGCAAAACTAGTACGCTTCTTTGGTTTCAATGATAGCTCGGCGAAGCTTATAGCAAGCTATCTTGAGGGACGGACGCAAAAAGTTATGTCCAACAATTCAATGTCTCAGTCCCGACTGGTATGTTCTGGTGTTCCTCAAGGATCTGTCCTTGGTCCACTTCTGTTTAGTCTTTTTGTTAATGATGTATTTTCAGTGTGTCAGTATGTAAATGTCCATGCTTATGCAGATCATATACAAATGTATCTGTCTAGTCGTATTGGTCTCGTTGAGGATTTATGTTTCAAAATGAACAGTGATTTGTCTGCAATTTCTGTGTGGGCAGCTGCCAATCACTTGTGTTTGAATGCGTCTAAGTCCTACGTCTTACCGATTTATCATAGTGCAATACACGTTGACAACATCCCTAAGTTGTGTTTAGGCTCAAGTGTGCTTACTTTTACGGACAAAATTAAGAACTTAGGATTTATTGTTAACTCAAACTTAAGTTGCTGTGACCATATTAATGGGGTCGTGAGGATGGTATATGCTACGCTGCGTAAATTGACATTTTCAGCTCCATCCACACCCTTGGAAACCAGGCGCAAATTCGTTACACAACTAATTGTGCCCCTTATTACCTACTCTGAAGTGGTATACAGTAAGCTTGACTCTAAATCACTACATAAAGTTAATGTAGCCTTTAATAATGCTACACGATATGTATACGGGCTTAAAAGATATGTATGAGCATATTTCTCCCTGGCAGAATAAAGTACTGGGGTGTAGTATAGAAAATTACCTATTCGCCAAAAATTGTATCTTTGTCTACAGACTATTAGAATGGAAGACTCTTCTTTATTTATACAGGGTAGGCCATTTAAAGTGGAAGCATCTGGTAACCCTATAACTTTTGACAGAGCTGTCAGATCGACTAATGACATAGCGCGTTGGAAGCGTCATTCCAAGACAATTTATACCATGGAACAGTACACTCCAAAAGAACGTGCTGAAATTGTTCAGCTTTACATTCAAAATAACTTCTCGATTGTGAAAACCAAACGTGCGTTTCGTGCAAAAAATAAAGTTAAAAGTGCTCCCGGTGATAACACCATAAAACGCCTTATACGCAAAATTTGTGAACTCCGGTAATGTTAGTAATGCCAACCACTCATCCCGACAACGCACAAGACGTTCCGATGAAAGTATTGAAGCCGTACGAGCCAGTATTGAGGCGGATCCATGAACATCGAGTTATCGCCGTTCTCAGGAATTGAGAATCACAAGGACTACGCTCCGACGCATAATTCATGGTGATTTGAAGATGTTTCCTTACAAAATCCAAATGGCACAAAAACTAAACCCAGATGACTATACGCGTCGCCTCCAATATGCCAAATGGTCCATTGAAATGGCTGAGAACGAAGGTGACTTTTGGCGAAAAATCATCATGTCAGACGAGGTACATTTCACGTTGAATGGAGGCGTAAACAAACAAAATTGTCGCTTCTATGCCACTCAAAACCCTCAATTATTTGAGGAGCAGCCTCTATACGACCAAAAAGTCACAGTTTGGTGTGGTGTTTGCGCCGATATGATCATCGCGCCGATATGATCATCGGACCTTATCCATCGATGGGGACCGTTATCGAGCCATGATGACCAATTTTGTGATGCTAATTGTTCGTGAAAATGGTTTGGATGACTTTTGGTTTCAACAAGACGGCGCTACATGCCATACAGCACGAAAAACCATCGATTTATTGCGGCCATTGTTCCCCGGCCGAAACATATCGAAAAAAGGCGATTATGAGTGGCCACCGAGATCACCCGATTTGACGCCGCCAGACTTTTTTTTATGGGGCTACTTGAAGTCCAAGGTATACACCAACAAGCCAAGGACACTAGCTCAACTCAGAGCCAACATACGCCGCGAAATAAGAGCCATATCGGCTGATACACTGGCAAAAGTGATGGAAAATGCCGAAAAAAGGGCACATTTTGCGGCCAAAGCTAATGGTGGCCATTTACGCGATATCATTTTCAAAAACTAACTAGAAAATTTCTCCTTGGACCAAAATAAATGAATATCCAGATGAAAACAAAAAAAAACATTTTTTCCTCTTTTTTTTCAAAAACAAATGCTTCCACTTTAAATGGCCTACCCTGTACAACAAAAACTCTCGTAGCTTCCAAGTCCCGGAGACATCACAATTTAATTGTTCCGGTGTGCAATTTTTTAGCAACATGTCGACTTTTTTTCGTCCACGCCGTCAGAGTCTGGAACTCAGTTCCTGAAATTACAAGGGCTGGGCTAAGCAGAGGCAACTATAGGACTAAACTTTATGAGTATTTTAGAGCACTCTGATTGCAGAGTGCTTAAGTATGCTATATATGATGATTGCAAGGCGCGCCTTCTTCTTTTTTATTCCCATTTAACTTCTACTTTTCCTCCTTCATTACTATATATAAATATTATATTCTATATTCTATTATCTATAATATTTTGTTATATGCATTGAGCTACTTTGTTATTATTATATTTAACTTTTAATTGATAGTTCCAAGTTTATTATTTAATTTAATTTTGTTATTGATAGTTTTAAGTTTAATTGGAGAAATTTAATTCAGATTGAAGTGTAATTAAAAGACTTCGTTCTTACTGCACCGAATGTTTTTAATATTCCTAATAATAATTTAACTAACTTATTTGCACACTAATTAACTAACTAACTAACTAACTTAACTAATTAATAATTAATTAATTAACCAATTGCAAAAAATTTTTCAACCGATAACCCCGAATTCCGATACATTTTGAAATACTGAAATGCAATGTATAGTACTCGTATTCAGTCGCAAAAAGTCACGTCAATGGTATTCTTCGTCGTTTCGACGAAGTCTAGTTTTGTTTTTCTATAAAAAAAAAGAAAACTTACGCTGCGCCCGAGCTGCAAAATGTGTGTATATCGCGAAAGCACATCGCCAACTGAGATCACACGAAAAGAGAAAGCAATCAGATCGGAGAATAAGGAGAAATTCGAAGAAATGTATGTGGTGTTCGTCGAATCGACGAAGATTACCTTTCTAGGGATACTTAGGTACGAGTATATACAGTGTGTTCAACAATAAACGTTATTCGCTTATTCGGTTAACTTTTAAGTAAACATTTACCAGTTCTGTTTTTACATACATAAGTCCACAGTGTTGCGGTTGTCGACGCATAGAATTTAATCAATTCTATTTGTACTTTCCGCTGCGACACGTGTAACCAAAATGATTGTGCTATTTAAGAAATATTTCGAAGCGAGCTTTTTCACGAAGTATCCGAAGGGGCCTAAATGGTCATTTAAAACATTTGCAAAATATCTTAAAACCAGTTTCACGTTTGTTAAGAGGTGGTCTGAACGTTATGCAGAAACAGAAAACGTTGACGACGAACCAGGAAGAGGCCGAAAACCCACGTCTTCCAAGCGGCAGGATAAAGTCATCGTTGGGCTTTTTTTTAAAGGAAACCCAACGGCCAGTCTGAGAAAAGCGAAAAATATACGAGTATTATCGGAGAAGGGCTTGGATATATCCTTAAATACGATTCGCGACAGGCTTCAGCAATCAGGCATAAAACGAAGCGGTACTTTGACGAAACAGTTGCTTTCAAAAAAACATATTGAAAAGCGTCTTCAGTGGGCTTACACAAATATGGATCGTGATTGGACCAAAGTAATATTTATAGATGAATCAACTTTTGTGTTGTTTAATCCAATTAGACATGTTTGATTGAAAAAAGGTGAAAAATTTATTCCACGATCTGAAAAGCATCCCCAGAAGATTCATGTGTATGGATGCTTCTCTGCCCAAGGATTTCGCGTTCTAGTTTCACCGGAACTTTAAATGCAGTTAGAATGCTTATACAAGTATTGTTTATTGAAGTCTGCTGAAAAATTATATTGGCAAAATAACACCGATTGGATACTACAAAAAGATAACGACCCGAAACACAAAACTAAACTATGCACTAAGTGGAAAGAGGATCACGACATTGCAACTTTGGATTGGCCCTCACAGTCACCAGATGCAAATCCCATACATAATGTTTGGGCAATAATGAAAGCTAAGATATCAACAAAGAATATAAAATCATCAAAACATTTTATTCGATTTCTCAAAAGAACGTAGAGGTCTTTTTCCGTGGAATATGCTGAAATTTTGGCTGCCAGTTGTCGCCAAAGATGTCACGCTATTATAGACCATTCAGGAGATTGGACCCCATATTAAGCATTCTGTCGAAACCTATCTATAATAATATCGATTTCTCAAAAATAAAGCATTTTTTCAAATAAATGTAATGTACAATAATAATAATAATAATAATAATTGACTGGCACGACAGCCCGCTTACGCGAGACTAAGGCCTAGCTTCCCGCAACTACCCGTGTTGTGCGTGTGAATTTGTACGCGGGTAGAAGGGACCTACAGTTTTTATGCCGGTTCCGAACGGCAGGTTGGGAGCTTTATCATAGGCAATTTTTACTCTCAGAGGTTTGCCATTTCCAGCTGAGAGGACAGCCACCGAAAGAGAAAACGAATTTTCCCGTTATTTTTTTTAGGTGTTATTACGGGCAGTATTTGAACCTGCGGTTTGCTGCCTTCGACTCGCGGTCCAACGCACTAACCAACTGAGCCACGGCGGCTGTAATGTACACTCTGTGAGAAAAGAACTTTTTTTGTTGAACGCACTGTATAAAAATGAATCGTGGTTCGTTCGGCTGCTTAAAACCTGAAAACGACTGGACCAACTTGGATTCTTTCATTCGGTGGGTTTGTTTGAAATTTTCACGCGAAGGTTTAGGAAAAAAGAAAAGTCGTGAAAACGGGGCGTGGCATCACAAGAACATATTTTTAGACAATAACTTTGGAACCAAAAGTCACACATCAATTAAATTTGGTTCGAACTTACTATTTAGTCGCGTCCTTCGATAGAGGGAACGGGGCGGGTATTGAACAAGGGGTTGTGGCCCCGCCCATACAACTCAAATCTTTTAAATGGAATAGGTTCGGAATTGTAAGTTGCACAGCATTGAAATTTGGTGTGACATCGTCCCATAGACGTGTCATTCTACTGTTAAATTTTGATGGGCGTTGGACAAGGGGCGTGGCACATTTGTTTGACTCAAACTATCCGCATATTTTTGGAACTGTTAGTCGCACATCAATGAAACTTAGTACGAATTTACCAGTTAGTCATATCTTTCCACAGAGGGAATAGGGCGGGTATTTACCAAGGGGGCGTGGTACCTCGCATACAACTCAAATCTTTTATATGAAATAGCTTTGGAATTGTAAGCCACACAGTATTGAAATTTGGTATGACGTCGTCCCATACAAGTGTCATTCTACTGTTAAAATTTTATAGGCATTGGATAAGGGGCTAGTAATTAATAAAAAGAACATAAATGTACTACTTCAATACAAATCCTAAATTGAATGCAAATTCTAATCAAATGCACGCGCGATTTTTTTTCCAAAAAACCCCTAAAAGCACACAACCAAAAATTCTGTGCCATCCATATATTTTAATTGGGCGCACACATTGCCATACCAAGCAAATATTTGCTGAGGCACCACTCAGCTATCAAATTAGCTGCGGGGCAGCAGGCATTCCATCTCTCTTCCTTGACCCCTCCCTCAACCCTTCCTCTTCCCCTGTCCCTTGCATTAGCAGAAAAATATGAAATATACTGAAATGGCCCATCAAACATGACAATGTCAAATCTGTTTTGTCAGTTGCAGTGCTTTAATTTTTGCGCCAAAGATTTATTCTCATTTCTTTGACCATTTCGCGCAATGGCTTTTTCAGCTGACTTTTCCTTTTTCTTTGCCAAAATTGCGATTTGCATGCTTTATGCTAACAAACGAGCGCTACATGTTCTGCATACACAATCAATTAGGGGTTTGTGCAGCGTATGAATGCCCAATGGGTAGACAGCCGAAAAGTATGGCACATGAATTAAAATGCCATAAGTTGAAATGTTGATGCTCTCTTCTGCTTTAACACTGCGGTCTGTTGGTCAACAAAACTGTCCACTAAGCAAAACGAGAGCGAACGGTGCATGCAGCGTGACCAGCGACAGCAGCGAACCGTAGCGCAACAAAGCATACTAATAGGCGCCGCTTGGTACGAGTAGCAGCAGCGAAAGTTCAACGAGAATGGGCCTCATGCGAAGAACGGCCTATGCGACAACTGATTTTTTAACAACAACAAACCTTATCTATAAACAATTACCCAGACAAACAGTGAACGTTGTGGACCAAAGTTCAGTGTTCGTCCTGGCAAATGCCTGCATGCTGATGGACAGACGGACAATGACAGTGCCAACTGTGCAACACAAATTCCAACTAAATGCATTTCATATAACTGCACATTGTACGAGTAATAAAATGTGTGTAGGCACAATTATAATTGGGTCAACTATTTACGTATTTAACGTATAGAATGTGAAGAAAAAAAAGTTCAAATGCCACGTTAAATGGATTAACATGAAGTGCTCGCAAAAACAACAACTCACAATGTGTGCAAAAAACATTTTGGCAAAAAAAGAAAATTCAAATTTGAAATTTCCTGCTGCTCATTTTAATATCCTTAATGATGTGCAAAACCGCACACAAATACAACAAAAATACTCGAACAAAAATTGCAAAGCAAATGGCAAAAGCGGACATGACAAAAAATAATGCAAACTTGGCTGGCAGCGTTCAGAGTGTCTGTTTTTATTTTAAAAATTTGCTTTTTTTGTATGACAAGCACGTACGCATTACAACAACAACAACAACAAAAACAACTGAAATAAGAACCACAACAAAAACAAACACACACAGCCATAAAACAATGAAAAAAAGACATTCAAGAATATAAAAATAAAGTTCAACTAACATGAAACTGTGGTGAAAAACTTTACGTAATTGTTGTTGGATTGCGGCGCGTTTTCATTGTTGTTGTTATTATTATGTACATTCTTATACTCGTATTGCCACGCGCTCACTAAGCCGCGCACGTTCGGCTACTGCGGTGATTATGCGGGCCGAGCGCGCACGAATTTTCCTCCTCCTCATGAACGCCTTCACCTGCCGCCCTCGCACTTCACTCCTTCCGCTGATACATTTCCTGTCTCCGGCGGCATTACAGGCCCCGAGCGCGGTTAGACGCTCAGCGCGCAGCTGGTCAGCACTGCCAAGTTCCCGCTGCCGCACACAAGTATGAAGGCGCCGCACGGCGACTGCCCAAATTACGTGCACACTTGACTGGCACATAAAAACCGAGACGCCGCGTACGTTTTCCTGGTTGTGTCATTGCTGCGGTTTGCCATCTTGCACTTTTCATCATCTCGCCATTTGGCCAGTGCGTTGTGCTTTCTCGCTCTCGCGTCGCGCATCACTCATTCAGTGCCATTTTCTTCGTTGTATTTTGTTTTTGTTTGCTTGTGTCTCAGCACGTTGCGTCAAGTTTCTTTTGTCTCTGCGGCCGTGTGGCATTAACGCGTCGTTGTGCCCAGTTGCACGCTCGCGACCGCCGCGGCGCGCTGCAGCAATTACGTGGCCGGCAACGGTCAGCGCAATGGCATTCATGTCGCATTTTAGGCGCACAGGAAATTGTCTGAAATTTAATGGATTTTCCGTTGTTTCGTATTTGCCTGTATTGTGTTTTCCTGTAGAGTCTTAAAATTGTTGAAAGAAAAAAAACATTAAAACGAAACCAACGAACTACCGGCTAAAGCATAGATTTAGGCGCTTAATCCTTATTGAGGCAAATTTTAATGGAAATTAATTTCAAATTAATTTTTCGCTCACCTCGGCAAATTAATTGCAAAATTAAAAATAGAATAATACCTCAAATCTGTGCACAACAACAAGATTTCGGAAGTTTTCTTTACAATGTAAATTTAAATATTTAAACTTTTGAGCTCATGCGAGTATAAGATAATAAAAAACTATATATTCAATTTTCATATTTAATAATGTTTGATAATTTATAATTTTTTTTTAAATTTTTTTACTTTATAATTTGAGATAAACTAAATGTTGAGTTTTTTTATAATGTTTGATTATTTATAATTCACTTTAATTTTTTTACTTTATATTTTGCGTTAATCCAAAATTAAATTTTGAATTTTCATTTTTAATAATAAAACAATATTTTGGATTTTTTTTTTTACATTGTAGGTTTAAACATTTAAACTTTTGAGCTCATGCGAGTATAAGATATTCAGAAACTATGTATTGAATTTTCATATTTAATAATAATTGATATTTTATAATTAACTTTAAATTCTTTTATTTTATATTTTGAGATAATCCAAAACTAAATATTAAATTTCATGTTTTATTATGTTTGATATTTTATTAAATTTATTTTGACTTCATTTTTAATTTTGTAATTTTTTTTTATTTAATTTAATTTATTTCAATTTATTTTAATTTTTTTCTTTATATTTTCGTTTTGCGCTTTTTTAGTTTTTTATTGTTGTTTGTTGTTGTTACTTTATATTTTGAGATAATCTAAAACTAAATATTGAGTTTGTTTTATATTTTTAGTTTATTTTGATTTAATTATTTTTTTTTTATTTTTTTTTTGTTTAATTTATTTCAATTTCTTTGAATTTTTTTCTTTATATTTTCTTTTGGGGTTTTTCAGTTCTTTATTGTTGTTTTTGATTTAAAAGTTTTAATTTATATTTTATTTATTTACATAATTTTTTATATTTATGTCAAAATTTTTGTATTTTTAATTTTATATTTCCATTTTTTTATACTTGTATGTGTTAATATTTTCATATTTTTTATTTCCATATACCTACAGTCGTGTCTGGATATAGTGAATTAATTATTGCAAGGCCTGTTCACAATATTGAGGTTGCTTCAATTTTTAGAGCCTCCATGTCAACATTTAGGTGTTCACTATATCGAAGTGTTCACTATATTGGGGGTTCACTATACCCAGA
This sequence comes from Melieria crassipennis, assembly GCA_963668005.1. Classification (NCBI taxonomy): domain Eukaryota; kingdom Metazoa; phylum Arthropoda; class Insecta; order Diptera; family Ulidiidae; genus Melieria; species Melieria crassipennis. The sequence goes on along the minus strand of OY764962.1, from coordinate 74,602,922 downwards.
CACGACTGTATTTATCATTTCATAGTATTTTTGTATTTTAATATTTTATATTTTTATAGTTTTAAATTGTAAACATTTTGAACAATTTTATATTCCCATAATTTGATAATTTTAATTTCTTTATTTTTATACTTGTATGTATATTTTTCTATTATTTGCTTTAAAAGTTTTTGAAATTTTTTTGTGTTACGTTTTTTTATATTTTTGTTTAAGTTTATATTTTTATATTCTTTACTTTAAGAGTTCTAAAGATCTTTTTATTTTTACATTTCATTTTATTTTATTTTATTTTATTTTATTTTATTTTATTTTATTTTATTTTATTTTATTTTATTTTATTTTATTTTATTTTATTTTATTTTATTTTACTTTAATTCATTTTATTTTATTTCATTTCATTTCATTTCATTTCATTTCATTTCGTTTAATTTAATTTAATTTAATTTAATTTAATTTAATTTAATTTAATTTAATTTAATTTAATTTAATTTAATTTAATTTAATTTAATTCAATTTAATTTAATTTAATTTAATTTAATTTAATTTAATTTAATTTAATTTAATTTAATTTAATTTAATTTAATTTAATTTAATTTAATTTAATTTAATTTAATTTAATTTAATTTAATTTAATTTAATTTAATTTAATTTAATTTAATTTAATTTAATTTAATTTAATTTAATTTAATTTAATTTAATTTAATTTAATTTAATTTAATTTAATTTAATTTAATTTAATTTAATTTAATTTAATTTAATTTAATTTAATTTAATTTAATTTAATTTAATTTAATTTAATTTAATTTAATTTAATTTAATTTAATTTAATTTAATTTAATTTAATTTAATTTAATTTAATTTAATTTAATTTAATTTAATTTAATTTAATTTAATTTAATTTAATTTAATTTAATTTAATTTAATTTAATTTAATTTAATTTAATTTAATTTAATTTAATTTAATTTAATTTAATTTAATTTAATTTAATTTAATTTAATTTAATTTAATTTAATTTAATTTAATTTAATTTAATTTAATTTAATTTAATTTAATTTAATTTAATTTAATTTAATTTAATTTAATTTAATTTAATTTAATTTAATTTAATTTAATTTAATTTAATTTAATTTAATTTAATTTAATTTAATTTAATTTAATTTAATTTAATTTAATTTAATTTAATTTAATTTAATTTAATTTAATTTAATTTAATTTAATTTAATTTAATTTAATTTAATTTAATTTAATTTAATTTAATTTAATTTTACTTTACTTTATTTAATTTAATTTAATTTAATTTAATTTAATTTAATTTTATTTTATTTTATTTTATTTTATTTTATTTTATTTTATTTTATTTTATTTTATTTTATTTTATTTTATTTTATTTTATTTTATTTTACTTTATTTTATTTTATTTTATTTTATTTTATTTTATTTTATTTTATTTTATTTTATTTTATTTTATTTTATTTTATTTTATTTTATTTTATTTTATTTTATTTTATTTTATTTTATTTTATTTTATTTTATTTTATTTTATTTTATTTTATTTTATTTTATTTTATTTTATTTTATTTTATTTTATTTTATTTTATTTTATTTTATTTGTACGATTATTAGACTCCTTAAGGGTTACATATTATATATCGGTTGTTTAACAACAAGATACATAAAACTATTGCAGGTACATGATATTATTTTAAACATATATACACAATTTAACTTTCAATACTTAAAACCGAACGAACAATTGACGTTGTTGACAATATAACTGCTTTTTGTATAGTCAAAAATTTGTCCGCTAATTGAAGCCTCTCCAGTGTCGTCATTAATGTTTTGGGCACTACCCCTGTCGATGAAATGATGATTGGTACAACCACTACCTTGTCAAGTTGCCACATCTGTTTCAGTTCTTGGGCCAGTTGCTGATATTTCCTGCTTTTTTCCGCGATACAGTCCTGTAGGTTGTGTGTGTTGGGAACTCCGATGTCAATTAGATGTGCGTTATTTGTCACCTTTTCGAGCAGGATAACATCCGGTCTGTTGTGCGGAACATTCCTATCCGTCAATACTGTGCGATCCCAATAAATCTTGAACTCGTCATTTTCTAGCACTGCACTGGGCGTATATTTATAATATGGTAGTTCTTCTGTTAGCAGCTTGGTGCGTATTGCAAGGCTTTGGTGCACAATTTTTGCAACGTTGTTATGGCGCGTCAAGTACTCAGTGGCCGCTAACATTACACATGCTCCAGTGATGTGATGTATCGTTTCCGGTTGTTGTTGGCATTTCCGGCATTTGTCGTTGTTAATTTCAGCGCGTGCAATATATTTTAAGTAATTTCTGGTTGCAATAACCTGGTCCTGGATCGCGAGCATGAGTCCTTCAGTTTCCGCATAAATGCCCGCTTGTTTGAGCCACAGATTTGAGGCGGGGGCGTCGATATCGGCTTGACTTAATGCATGTGGATGTCTGCCATGCAACGATTTCATCTTCCATTCTTCTAATAACTTGTCGATGCGCATGCTGTCTGTTACTTCGTCTTGGGGTGTCGCATTTTTTAGGTTCAGTGGCGTATATTTGTCATCGGCTTTGCATACCGCTATGTGTAACGCAGTGTCCTGTTGTAGAAAATATCGGCGCAAGTTTGAGATTTGCTTTTTGCAAAGCTGCTGAATGTCTATTAATCCACGGCCTCCTAAGCTTCTGGGTAGGTTTATTCGCTCGATTGCTGACTTTGGGTGGTGTGCTCCATACTTTGTAAGCAAAGTGCGCGTCGCTCTCTTGACGCTTTCCAATTCCGTGTCGGACCATTTCAATATTCCGAACGTATATGTTAGCACCGGAACAGCATACGTGTTTATTGCTTTAAACAAGTTTTTCCCGTTAAGGCGCGATTTTAAGAGAGCCTTAATTCTGTGCAGAAAGCAGTCCGTAACATTCCGTATCATGGTATTATGATGGATTCTCCTTGTTTGCATGATGCCTAAATATTTGTAGGCATCATCAGCATTTATTTTATTTTATTTTATTTTATTTTATTTTATTTTATTTGATTTTATTTGATTTGATTTGATTTGATTTGATTTGATTTGATTTGATTTGATTTGATTTGATTTGATTTGATTTGATTTGATTTGATTTGATTTGATTTGATTTGATTTGATTTGATTTGATTTGATTTGATTTGATTTGATTTGATTTGATTTGATTTGATTTGATTTGATTTGATTTGATTTGATTTGATTTGATTTGATTTGATTTGATTTGATTTGATTTGATTTGATTTGATTTGATTTGATTTGATTTGATTTGATTTGATTTGATTTGATTTGATTTGATTTGATTTGATTTGATTTGATTTGATTTGATTTGATTTGATTTGATTTGATTTGATTTGATTTGATTTGATTTGATTTGATTTGATTTGATTTGATTTGATTTGATTTGATTTGATTTGATTTGATTTGATTTGATTTGATTTGATTTGATTTGATTTGATTTGATTTGATTTGATTTGATTTGATTTGATTTGATTTGATTTGATTTGATTTGATTTGATTTGATTTGATTTGATTTGATTTGATTTGATTTGATTTGATTTGATTTGATTTGATTTGATTTGATTTGATTTGATTTGATTTGATTTGATTTGATTTGATTTGATTTGATTTGATTTGATTTGATTTGATTTGATTTGATTTGATTTGATTTGATTTGATTTGATTTGATTTGATTTGATTTGATTTGATTTGATTTGATTTGATTTGATTTGATTTGATTTGATTTGATTTGATTTGATTTGATTTGATTTGATTTGATTTGATTTGATTTGATTTGATTTGATTTGATTTGATTTGATTTGATTTGATTTGATTTGATTTGATTTGATTTGATTTGATTTGATTTGATTTGATTTGATTTGATTTGATTTGATTTGATTTGATTTGATTTGATTTGATTTGATTTGATTTGATTTGATTTGATTTGATTTGATTTGATTTGATTTGATTTGATTTGATTTGATTTGATTTGATTTGATTTGATTTGATTTGATTTGATTTGATTTGATTTGATTTGATTTGATTTGATTTGATTTGATTTGATTTGATTTGATTTGATTTGATATTATTTTATTTTATTTTATTTTATTTTATTTTATTTTATTTTATTATAGTATAGTATTTTGCTTATGTTTTATCTCAAACTCTGTATTTCTTATAATTTTTGTTATTTTTTTCTGACCCAGTTCTTTCGTGTTTATGTTTTCCATATTTTCCTTCCCATTTTCTTTGCGCCACACTCCGACTAGAGGAAAGAATACGGACCGTTTTATGAATTCATATATTTAATTTATATTTAACGTCGTACCCAGTGCAAACTCATTGTATACTTTCTCGCCGCTCCAACATTTGCTACTTGTGTTCTTAACCGCGTTTACATGTCATGCTGTTTGCTTTCCTCTGTTATTATACCGACTTGATTACAAATTTTTCAACTCCCATCTTTTCAACGACTTTCTCTAATATACCTTCGTCTCTTACAACCGTCAGCCGCTCTTCGTACCCTCCTTCGTGGACGCTTAATTACCAGTTGGTGTAAATGTGTCCATCTGCCCATTGGCCTGTCTAAGAAAATGTACCTACATAATAGTATTTTCGAGTACAACAAATAATTAAAACTAAACGTCGTTCGTGTCGTACACACCCACCTTCCTCGCAATCTCCGTCTCGTTTGCTTCTCGCCGCCTGAGGCGCCCACGCGACAATACAATTCAAGGCACCAGAAAACAGTTGCTTAACGTTTATATCGCGTTTAAATTGTGCTAAGTGAAAAAATACTAAAACAACTACATCCACAACAACAACAACAACAACAACAGCAGTTATTAGTGACAATAGCCGCATACAAAAATTTCAAAGGAAAATGTTTCATTTTCAACGGCCGCAACTGGCATCGCTTGATTTGGCGTACACAAAGCCGTTGTGCACATTTGCGCCTAAAAGCACCATAACTACGCTCAAAGGTGAGACGCACACACACACACACACACGAATAGCTAGTGGCCATTCTTGTTAGCTGCAGGCTGAAAGTGATGGTGTGATGGAAATGAACGGTTGGTGTTTTGTTGGTGGCCAGTTGAGCTGCGCAGACAACTGGAATGAGAGGCGCGTACGTAGCACATTTATTCGTGAGTTGTTTAGGTTTCGACTGTTTCGTTGCATGCTTTTAGGGTTGAGTCACTTTTTTGTTTACTAGTTCGTTTGTGTGGAAAGTAAAAAAAAAATGCTTTTTCTTTGGTGTTCTCGTCTATTTTCGGCATTTGGCAGCAACAAAGGGTTTTACGCGCCACACGCCTACCGGCGCCAACTCTAACGTTGTTTTGTGTGTATGGGTGTGTGTGTGTGTTTGCGGTGGCAGCATGTATATGTATACATTCAGTCATGCATTTTGGGGCATGGTAATTTTATTTAATAATAGGGCATTCGGTCGTAGTTCATTATTATTTTTATTGTTATTAATTACGTAATAGCCGTACAAGTTGTTGTTGTATCTATTGCTGTTGTTGTTGTTATTGTGGCTGCGTTTTTAGTCGACCAAGTTTTGGCTGGTGCTTCTACTGCTGCATAACGACCCTTTGGACGACCATTAGCTGCTTTTGTTTCACTCAACTTTACTATTCAAGCGGCTTCAATATGAAAATGAAAATATTTAATGGCTCGCAGCAATTCAAAGGGAGGAAAGTGAAGCGGAAATATTCCAAAACACGCAAATGGTTACAGATTTTCGTTAGATTTTTGTAAGAAAGAAATATCAAATTTTGCGCTTGATTACAAATGCTTTTGTCACACATCCATCGACACCTCACTGCTTCTGCCCTCTGAGCAGAAAACGTTCGGTTTGGCGCAGTTTGGCTGATGATTGCTATTTCTAAGAATATTTGGTATAATAGTCATTTATTAGATAGTTATTTATTTGTGTAAAGGGGGCCTACTTTAAAGCCTACTTTTAGGCAATGTGGTAAGTATTGAGTTGGTAAAAAGTTGTCGAAAATATTTATAAAAAATCTATGGCCAAAATAATTTTTTATGATTTCAATGAATTCTTTGACTTGCCAGGTAAATAACAAATATAAGAAATGTTGAATATTTTAAGGTCACACGGCCTTGGAAATTTTTGTAAGTTCAAACTTTGCATACCTTTAGGCTTCCAATAGAATTTTCTGAAATAAAATGTACAAATTTTGAATTTAAAAATTTTAAAGTTTATGAAAATATCATAAAGACATATCAAAAAAATAACAAAAATGTCTGGAATTTAATGACCCTCATTGGATTCATTCGTTGGAAACAGCATTTTTTGAAAATATTTAGAAAAAATCTATAGCCCAAAAAAATTTTCATGATTTTAGTGAACTCATTGAACTGCTGGGTAGGTACCAAATAATCGAATTTTGCATATTTTTAGGCCGCGCAAAATACTGAAATTAAAAATTAGCATATTTTAAAACGTCGATTTAATTTTTCTGAAAAAGATGTACAAATTTTGAATTTAAAAAATTTTAAACCGGATAAGAATACTGTAAAGAAATATTAAAAACATAAATAAAGTTTCTATAATTTTAATAAAGAAATTCAATAATAAATAAATATAAAAATTCAAATTAAAACAAGGGACATTTATTTCAAACTATCCTAAAGATATATCTAAGTAAATAAATATATAAATTAATTTGAAATTGAAAAATAAATAAAAAAAATCAATAAATAAAAAACTTAATTAAATTATTAGTTCATTAATAAATTAAAATTAAAAAAGTAAATAAATAAAAAATCAATTAAGAAATAAATAAAAAAAATTATAAATAAATAAAATGTCTAAATAAATAAATAAAAAGTAATTGAATAATAATATAAATAAAAATTCAAATTAAAACAAGCAAAAGTTATTTGAAACTATCCTAAAGATACACCTAAGTAAATAAATAGATAATTAAATAAATAATAAAATAAAAAGAAATGAATAAATAGATAATTAAATAAATAAATAATAAATTAAATATAAATATTAAATAAATAAATAATTAAATACAAATAAATAAATAAATAAATTGAAAACTAAACTAATTAATTAATTAAATAATAAATTAATTAATTAATAGAAAAATAAATACATAAAAATATAAATAATTAAATAAATAAATAAACAAAATAATTTTTTTTTATTTTTATTTCATTTACTGCTTTAAACGTATCGTTTGTAGCAGGGGTTTCACTTAAAGAACTATTAAGCAGGTATAGTGCAAAAAGATGTCGGAACAATAAGATATGAAATAATTTACATGATATGAAGTACTTTACAAGGTATATATACAACAAAGTGAATATCTATATGGTACAACAATAAGATATGAAATAATTTACATGATATGAAGTACTTTACAAGGTATACTTATATACAACAAAGTGAATATCTATATGGTACAACAATATGGTAGTCGTATTTACAACAGTATGGTTTGGCATAATATAGATGTTTGTGTAATGTTATTCATTTAACAAGGTTGCTCTTGATCTAAGGCTGTTTACAATATAATAGTACAACATTTTGATCGGGTACGGGGCATGGCAATTTTCCAATGCATTTAAGTGGTCATTTGTTTGGGCAAGGTAGCTCTGTACGTATCGCCTTCTAATTGCAAGGAAACTCGGACACTCTAGGAGAAAATGTTGTAGAGTTTCAAGTGTATTTAGGTTGCACAACTTACAAATATTATTTTGATCAATTTTATAAATTAAGCCTTTAATGCAAAACCTTAGAACGTATTTGGTTGACAAGCGAAGTTGGGCGAAAACATTGCTCATATAAAATTGGTTGCGGTGAAATAAGTAAGCTGCTACCTTATCATCAAGTGCCCTAAGTAACTTACAGTTAAGAGAAGAAGTACTTGCGCAGCTGAGTACATCTTGAAATTTCAGGTGGCGGTCGAAGCGTTCGAAAGCAACTGGTTTCATGCTTAGCCAGTTTTCTGCATTTAGAGATTCCCACATATTTTTTAAACCAATTTTATCCAGGAAACAGTTAAACTGAGTAACCCAATTGTATTCCATTTGTGCCACTGAGGACTGCTGGAGATGAGATAATCTAAGAAGGGCGATTTTTGGTAAACGGTTTTGATCCATTTGAAGCACTTTGATAATGTAGTTCCAGGCGGCTTTAAAAATCTTTGAGGCAACTTTATATAGACCCAGCTCAAGTCTTAGATGTGCATTTGGAGTAGCTTTTGGTAATGCAAGAAGTTTTTTGAAGTACGTAGTTTGGACAATCTCCAATTGGTCGGTGTACCTTAAGCCCCAGACTTGGGCCGCGTATAAAAGAGACGAAGAGATAACATTATCAAAGAGTTTGACTCTTCCATCCCAAGAATCTGCTTTGCAATTGCTTAAGGTCTGTAGAGCCGCGCCTAATGCAACTCTACCCTTTTTGATGGCCGAATCAGTCGCGCATTTCCCTAGTGCCGAGCTGGAAAAAGTTACTCCTAGATACGTGTAGTTCTTTACTATATCCAGCTTTTGTTTATGAAAGTAGAAGTTTTCTGATGAGGATTTCCCTCCTTTCCTGAAATGAATAATTTGGTTTTTTTTGTATTTATCAGGAGCTGATTTTTTTCGCAGTATATCTCTAGAGCAACTAGGATTTTTCTTAAGATTACTGGGGACCTTGCGAGTGCCACAGCATCGTCCGCAAAAAGCAGTAAAAGTAGGTCAGTTTCCCCGTCAATGTTTATGCCTTCTATACCTCTCTCCCGCAGAGCTTCCTCAAAATCCGAGATAAAAAGAATGAAGAGAAGGGGACTAAGAATTTCGCCCTGAAGTACGCCTTCAGTTACTGGAATGGACTTTGAGTCAATGCCGTTTTTTCTAATCACAAACGAGGCACGATCGTATATCGCTTTCACTATATGGATAAATCTCGCGCTAACTCCTTTTGCATAGAGTTTTTGCCATAATAAATCATGTTCAACTGAATCAAAGGCTCGCCGGAAGTCAATGAATAGAGCAAGGGCAGACGTTTTTTGGTGCCTCAGATGGAGCTGAATAGCAGATTGCAAGACGAAGATGTTGTCGATACAACTTCTTTTGCTTCGAAAACCGTTCTGCGATTCCGGAATTGCCCCTTTTATATTTGCCCAAGCGGCAAGCCTCTTAGATAAAATTTGCGTGAAAATTTTGGCTATGGAGTTACAGAGCGCAATGCCTCTGTAGTTTAAAGGTATGTTTTGATCCCCGTTTTTATGGAATAGAACCAGTGACGAGCACGACCACGCATCTGGAGTTATTCCGAAAGTTAGTACGTTATTGAAGAAACGGTGGAGGAAACTTATGCCTTCAGGGGGTAGGAATTTGTAAAACTCACTTTTAACCATGTCGAGACCGGGGGATTTATTGTTTTTGCAGCCCTGTAAAGCAAGTATAATCTCAGCGTGTGTAATTTCCGAGTCTAGGGAGGGGTCGAACGTACCACAGAAGGATAGGTGCGTGTCAACACGGGGCGGATAAATGCTAGCATAAAATTTTTCCCAATTCGATAGCTTTATCGGGTTGGGTATAAACTGTCTTTTGTTACATGACCGGATTACACCCCAGAAATCCATCGGGTTCTTGACATTAGCAAATTTGTTTTTTAGGTCTGCATAGTAATCTTCCTTTTTGCTGAGCAGAAGTTTTTTATAATGGCGCTTTAGGGAGTATAAGATTGATGCCTTTTCTGGATCAAAATTTGATTCTTTGCATGATTTTAGAGAATTTTTTAAATCTTTTTTACTGTTAAGAAGCTCCTGGTCAAACCATGGGCTCTTAAAAATTTTTGAGTGCCTAGTAGGTACGTGTTTAATAAGGTCCAGCTCTTTGGCAGCATTTTTTATGTGTACTAAAAGATGGTCGTTTTGTCGGTTTATTAGTGTAAAAGGACTGTCACCAGGAAGAACAGGGGGAAAACGTAGTTCTTTTAATAATATGGCATACTCAGACGCTTTTTGGGCATTCCACTTCATCACCTGCCTACTAGCGCCTTCAGGCTGCATCGAGCTCCCGGAACCAGGATCATTCCTTACGTTAGGGAACGAAAGAATGAGCAATATGGGAAAGTGATCTGAGCCCGTTGCTTCATATATGACCTGGAGGTTGGATATGACGGGTAGGGCAGCTAAATTTGCCCAAACTAGGTCTATGGTGCTCGTACCGTTGCTGTTTGAGAATGTAAAGTTTCCTGAATAATCGCCCGGGGTACGACCATTTAGTAGAAATAAGTTGTTTTTTTCCATAAAGTTACATACAAGTTTGCCGCGCGCATTTAAGATTTTATCTTGGGAATCTCTTATTTTGTGTAGGTTGCAATCTAATTCCGGGAAGGCGTCGCCATTTGATTCCAAGCCCACTCGCGCGTTGAAATCACCCCCAATAATGATTGGAATGGTACCATGTTTGACTGATAGCTCATCGATAAGAGTTTCTAGTGATTCAAGTACAATAGCAATATCGTATGATGGCTTAAGATATACCGACCCGATCAAAATTTTACAACCGTTTATAATAATTGAGGAAAAAATCCAATAGGAAGAAATTACTTCTACAGTAAACTTAACGTTTTTATGAAAAAGACTGAGCAGGCCACCGCTGGCCCTGCCTGTTGACTTCTCCCTTGTTGCAATAGATGATAGGCGGCTGAAACCATTCCATGGAGAGGCTAGGTGTACAGGATCTGACTCGAGCCAAGTTTCACTGAGACCGACGAACTGCACATCTTCAAGAGCGAGAGTTTCAGGAGTTTCATTAAGGAGGTTTGATATGCCATGGACATTCCAGAAAGCAATCTTAAGGTCAGTTCTAAATGAAGATTTGCACGCTGGTTTGTTCGTCGGTTCTATGCGGACCGAACATCTGTTTAGTTTTTTGGGAGGGCTTTCAATAGCAGTTGGTTAAAATCGGTGCATATATGCTGATAACAAGTTTCGTATAATTGTTTTAGTAGATGCATTGCGTCTTCGCGACCAGAAACTAGTTTCTTTTCACTGTTCCATCTTAGCCAGTTGTTAGCAATTCTAATACGATCTTCTCTTACAATTACGCTGTGGAGCGAGCTCACTGATTGTATTTCTTTCTTTAGTTGCAACATCGCTTTCTTGTTTAGCTGTTTATCGCCATTTAGATCACGTTCGATATAGACCGCTGAGCCAGATAATTTACTCGTGTTTTTGAGGATATACTCAATGGATTCATCCGAGTCGAATTCAGCTATGACCGCCAGTTTCCCATTGCGCTCAAATAACTTCCTTACTGCTTTAATAGCGCTGGGTGCCTGAAGGGATAACATGCCATTGACTACACGCTTTACTTCAGACAGGGGTGACTTATTCGCATCCAGGCCTTTGAAGATGAGATTTTTCCTTTTTAATTGATCCTCTAAGTTCTTTTGCTGTCTTTATCCCTTTCCAATTTTAATGCTTCTAAGTTTTGCTTTAACTCATGGTTTTGCTTCTTTAAAGCAGTGATTGTATCATTCATATTATCAAGTTTCGCCATGATTTCCCGATTTGATTCTTTTATAATTCTCATCAGCTCATCAACATTCAACTCTGCAACTTTTTGTCTTCTTGTTAGTTTTACGTCAAAACCCTCCGGGGAGGTTTCAGACAACGATCTTTTTGGCGTTGAATTCGGCATTTTGACCGTGGCGAAATAATGAAGTTTGCTAGTTTGATTCGTTCGTACCAACCTCGGCTAGACGTTGAAACCGCACGAATAATCCGATGAAGTAAGGCTAATACGGCAACACCACAAGAGTAGTGCACCTTGGATTGACTACCCGACGGTAGATGGCGTTGAATAGATATAAGTGATGCAACTGATTTGCGGCCCGCAGCCGCCAAACTCACCCAGCCGCTATAGAGCATGCACCGCAGTGATGCCACGCCAGCCGTGGAAAAGATCGGTTGTGGTACTTCCAGTTCGCGCAATTTCACAGCAAAATGGCAACACTGTTTTCCAATAAGAGCTTTCCACTTACGAGAAGATGGCGCTAGGCGTAAGCGCTAGTTGTTGTTGTGTCAGTTTTGGCGCGAGTAACTCCAACGTCGCCAACACCTCTGCCCAAACAACATGCACTGGCACTCCCCTGGCACACCTCCCGGAGTCGGGGCGAACTGCACCCAGCACCGAGCCACAGCTGAACGCCCCGCAAAACAGCACGGGCTTCCACAGCAGAGCAGCAACGCGCGGCAGCAGCGCAGGCGGCGCCAGCAGAGGGAGCAGCGCCGGGAAGCAGCACCAGCAGCGATGAGGGACGACAGGCACCACGGAGCCAAATTCACCGTCCAGCACACGGAATCCACTTGACTTCACTTTCCTGATGGACCGAGCGGCGTCCTAGGCAGAACCTCTGCCTTTGGATCGCAAACACTGCCTACTTTTATTATTTTAAGACAGAAATTCGGGAGCAAAAAAAACTCTGGAATGTTACTCGACCAATGTTGCCAACCCTTAAATAAATAATTAAATAAATAAATAAACAAAATAATAAAAAAATGTCTAGAGTTTTATAAAAGCCATTTGAATTAAATTTAAAATTTAAAAAACCTTATTTTTAAGAGGTCTGAACACCTTTTCATGTGTCTCACTTCAACCATTTAGAACAGATTTCAAGAAAAAAATTCTTACCTTGGCTTTGGGCTCCCTATACATGCTGACCCACTTCATTTTTAAACGAGTCTGAATGTCTTAAAAGTTTCCAACCTAACAAAATTTCAAGACATTTTTCTTCGAATTTATTTATTTTTTTCTACATAGTCTCGTTTTAAGTCTACACGCTTTTTCTAGCGATACTCTTCTCCCTTTAATTGGTACAAAACTATCAAACTTTCTGATTTCTCAAACCTAAATCTTGATTCAATTTGTGAGAAACACGTTCTTTGGGCATAGTTTTGGCCTCTGCCATCTCTCTCACTGGTGAACTTGAGTCATGTTATTGTCAGTCGTTGCAGCTAAAGGATGTCCCGAGCTTTCATATTCTCTCAAGTTGGTGCTACCACGTTTTAATTCAGTTGCTCAAAATTTCATTTCAAGTTATGGCCAATGTGGCTTCCTCAATACGACCTACACAATATTCACATTTATTTAGACAGAAATTATGAATTAAGTATTCTGCCTTAGTATCTACTACAACAAAATTTGTCTGTACTGGCTCCCAACACCGTTGCAACCAACTCGCTGGTCACCTTTTTTGATTTGTTTGTTCTCAAAAGGCATAACAACCCACTGCAAGTCTCGCTAATTTCACCGTTTTAAAAAATTGCCTTCACCCCTTCACAATTGTCGGCAACCTTGCAAAAATGTCGTCCGTAATTTTATTGCCCAAATACTTCCGTTTCGATTTTATATTTTTCAAATATTTTTTTTTACATTTTTCCTATAACATTCACTAATAAGTCTGGTCACGCAGCGTCAAAACTGACCATTAGTCTTAACCATAGCAACATATCTAACTATAAATTCAATTATTTCATGTGTGTTCCACTTAAATTCATTTACTTTTTGTTTTTTTTTTGCATTTTCCCTGACTTTTGCTATGTTGGAAATTTATAGCAAAAGCAAATAACAAGAACAACTGACAGGGCGGTGATTTATTGTTGCTTGTAATGCAGTTTGATTGCAGTCACAGACCAGCCTACGGGTATAGTGAACAAAAATAAACCATACACATTCGTATAAGTATGAGCTAACTGCGCCTAAATGCACGCCAGCCGTGTGGCTTCGAATCGTGTCGAATCGCATTTGCATGCACACAACGGCGGAAAAACACACAAAGCTTAGTGGAATTTCAGGCTTTTTGAGTGTTTCGCTGCGTTTCGCTTTTGGCCAAAGTAAATTCTACAAAACACAGTTTAGCTATGGCGCGTTTTCATTGCATACTTTTAGGCTGTTGCACTTTGCAGAAATGTCTGTTTGTTGTTTTTGTGTTTTTTTGCTCACCTACTCGTGCGCCAGCGCGAGCGTTAACGTATTGCGTGCGCGTTCAGCAGCGGAAACAATTTCCAACGAGGCGAACGTAGCGATTTTTTTTAAATTTGTTTTTTGTTTTGTGAATACTTTTGCTTGGAGGCGTCTAACGCTGCGCTCTGAGCGCACATACGAGCTTTTTTGCTGATTGTGTTCATAGGGAGTCATATGTATAAGTGCGCGTGTGTGTGTGTGCGTGTGTGCTGATATCTTATCGAGTTTTAGTAGATAGATACCCTCATAGGTATATATGTGTTTCTAATGCAGCAAAGACTGACTTTGAGTTCACTAAAATCATTAGCACAAATAAAACAGTGCATTTTTAAATTTTAAATCATTGCGCCCAAAAGTATGCAACGAATAATTTTTCAAAATTTTTTTAAAACTACCTTCAATTAGTCAACTAAACATAACTAAAACACTCATTCTAAACACTCAACTAAAACACTAAAGCATTGCGCAAAAAAGTATGCAACGAAAATTGTTTAACACTTTTTACATTACATTCGATTAGCTCAGTAAACATAAGTAAAACACTTGTTGTAAATACTCAACTAAAACAGTTTTTGCGTCAAAAAGTATGCAACGAAAACTTTTAAAAATTTTTTTAATTAAGAACCTTTGATTAGTTGACCAAACATAACTAAAACGCTCTTTCTAAGCACTCAACTAAAACAATCATTGCGTCCAAAAATATGCAACGATATGCAAAGGTATTTTTAATTACCTTTGCTTAGTTAACTACAAATAAAAAACACTTAGTTTAAACACAACAGAAACTCACTGCGCCAAAAAGTATGCAATGAGAAAATTTTCACATTTTTTTAAATTATCTTGGATTAAATTAACTAAGCAAAACTGAAACACTGCATTTTTTAATTTTAAGTCTTTGCATCAAAAAGTATGCAACGATTTTTTTCAGGTTAATTTCTATATGTTTAATTAATGTGCCGCCATATTTAAGATATAGATAGGTTTTTGTAATGTAGCCAGGATTGACTTTTAGTTCTCCAAATTCGTTAGCACAAATAGAACAATGCGTTTTTAACTCATCCTGCAAAAAGTATGCAACGAAAAATTTTTCATATTTTTTTAAAGTATCTTTGATGTGTTTAATAATTTTTTAATTTTAAGTATTTGCGCCAAAAAGTATGCAACGATTTAAATTTTTTTGTTTAAAATTAATTTCCATATGTTTAATTAATGTGCTGACATATTGAAGCAACAGCACTTTGCCCTTGTTTTTCGCTCTTGCTCTCTTTCTCTCACTTACCACGTCTATGTTCGCCAACAGTTTTCTGCATATCCAACATTCCTGTGGAATCTGAAACCTTCACACCACTAGATTGTACCAACTCCGTCTCCCTCTGTCTCCCCCTCCCTCCACTATTCGATTTGTAACTCATAGAACTAATTTAATTAATAAAGTTTCCGCTTAACAATGCCCCAAAGACGCATTTAACGAGCACTTAAATGAAATTAATTGCTTTCACTCACCAACCGCCAACCGGCCATGGCCGCAGCACAGTTGAGTGGCCATTCGCCACCGAACTTGTGCAACAAATTCTTTTAGCATGGCGCTATTGTTGCTGGTACTTTCGTGTTAGCCGTTGTTGTTGTAGTATTGTTACATTTCGCCATAGTCGCATCGCAAAAATGGCCAAAGCAACAAAACACAAGTAAAATTAAAAAAAAACTTAACATTTTAGGGAGGAAAAATGTCAGACGTACAAAGTAATGACGAAGGTGACATGTTGAGCTTGTCAAAGTGTACCAAAAAAAAATAAAAACCCCAAATACCAAAACAAAATAAAATCGACAAAAATTGAAACGACAGCAAAAACGAGCAACTAGAGTTAAAGGAGAAACGAAAAATTGTACAAAGCAATAAAAACAACAGGGGTCAATATTAAACAAGGAAGCACAAGAACCAGAAGAAGAAGAAGAAGAAGTGAAAGCAAAAACGGATATAGGTGAAGGAATAGAAAGAAAGGGAAAGAAGAAATTGAACAAAATCAGCAGTCGTTAGCCACAATGGCAGCGCCCCATGGAGCGTCAAAATTGTGTTGCCAGTCGCACTGAGGGCAAATAATGCGCACAAGGGACGCACATGGTTGGATATTGAAAAGCTGTTTCCCCCAAAATTGTAACGTGACAATAAAAATGCGCTTTAATTGCGCAAACTTTTACACTCTCAACGTGGCTGTTTTATTTTTGTTGGCCGCTTACCAATGCTTTTCAGATTAGTTCAATTTTTTTTTAAATTTTTTTTACGCGGAAATGACAATGAAACGCACTTCAATGAGATTTTTTTGGCATAATATTCTTTTGCAATATTTTTTTAGTATTTCTTATTTTTAAGAATTTCCATTGCCACATATTGTTGCGCTCATTTTCATATTCCTTTGCACGTAATAATGGTTCAGTTGCCATTAAATTCCCTTAGCATGCTTAATGCGCCTGTAATGCTGCAACAACAAAAATTTTAAAAATTTGTAATAATTTTTCTTTTATGGGGGCGTAAAGCTAAGCACATACGATGTGCTTGAAATGGTCAGCGTCGCATGGTGGGGTGGAGCGGCAGGAACAGAGGCAAAAAAATGGTTGTAATTAAATGTTAATTATTTTTCGAGCATATTATGGCAGATAAAGCGCAAAGTTGGCGCATTTATTTGGCACAGTGAAAAATACGCCCCAAGATAGGATACAATTTATGCTTGTAAAGTTGTTACAAATCGTATTTACTTGGAGAATACAAAATAAGTTAAGACCTTTTTAATGTCGTTGAAAGCTTATTCGCTGAGACATATTTAAAACTGTAAGGAAATGTAAGAAAATTGAACGAAATAGCTGAGAGGAAGTTCATTTCGGGCATCATTAAGATAAAGTTACTGATAATTAAAATGTATTTATTATAATTGCAAAAATATATTTTTTCAAAAGCAAACAGTTCGAATGTGTTTTTAATGTTGAATGGCAAAGTCTCTAATTTAGATAAAAATCTGAATAATTAAAGAACGAATTAATACGATTTAATCTTTGTTTACACATTGTTACGAAAATGACTTCTCTAAGTTCGTTTTGGATTGTGCTTGAAAATAAAACTACTTCAGTTACTCAGCGCAAACGCAGTCAAAAACCAACAATGGCTTTATTTACATATTTACACTTGTTACTACTTTACACTACTACTATTGCATGCTCCACTTTGTTTGCTCAACACAGACTCGACCCTATGCGCTGCCAATGCTGCTTTTTATACCTGTTTTCTTATCGCGCCGATCTTTCTTGCACATTCTAGTTGTACTCTCTATTGTTCTAGCACAACCCGTCACCTTCGCGAACTATCCTTGCTATATCGGAATTCTAGCCAACCGGCCGTACTCCAAAATGCATGCCTAAAAGTATGCTTGGAAAAGCACTCATGCACAGCACAGAGTGCCTCATCGATGCAATATCATCTGGAAAATTTAGTTGCTTCTTGCCCCTTGATTTTACTTTTTTCCATAACACCTTTAACCTTTAGATGCTTTTGGTCTCCTTAAAAAACACATTTCAGGAAAAAAAAATGTCGCCTCTTCTATAGCATACTTTTAGGTTACCATTAGCTACTTCATGTCTTCTTAAGAAAAAAAGGTTGCCTTTTCTATAGCATACTTTTAGGTTATCATTAGCTGCTTCTTGTCTCATTGAGAAAAAATCTCGTCTCTTTTATAGCATACTTTTAGGTTACTATCAGCTACTTCTTAAACAAAATCTCTCATCTAAAGTCTCTAATTTAGATAAAAATCAAAGTATTAAATGAACGAATTAATACGATTTATTTTTTTTACATATCATCTGAAACCTTGAACTGCTTCTTGTCCCTCGAATTAAGTTTTTTCGTATCAATTTGAACCTTTTGCTTTTTGTTTTCTTTTGAAAAAATCTCGCCATTTGTATAGCATACTTTTAGGTTACCATTATCTGCTTCTTGTCTCTTTTAAAAAAATCTGTAATCTAAATTCTCGAATTTAGATAAAAATTATAATAATTAGAGAAGGAACTAATGCAATTTTACTTTTTTACATATCATCTGGAACCTTTAGCTGCTTCATGTCTCTCAGATTAACTTGTTTTCATATCACATTTAACCTTTAGCTGCTTTTTGTTTCCTTGAGAAAAAATCTCGTCTTTTCTGTAGCATACTTTTAGGTTACCTTATCGTCTCTTTAAGAAAGAAAAATTCCTTTTCTATAGCATACTTTTAGGTCACCATTATATGCACTTCAGCTAAGTCTCCACTGCAACTGTTCTACGATTTTCCATCTCATTCAAATTATTTAACACCAAAATTTTACTACAACATTTAACCGCATTGCAATTTATTTCAACTCATGAAATCTTTAATCGCACTGCTTTCTCTTCACATCGGGAAATGTGGTTTCACTCTAGCCAGTTCGTGTCGTCACAATTTCCATAAATCAAAACACAAAATCAAATGTATTCACATTTCCACTGCACCGCCGCTCTCCTCACCACAAATTGAATTATGCCATCGAATTTAATTTCAACTAAAACAACGCTAAACATTGCACATTTTTAATGGATTCGCAGCAACATGACAACATTTAAACATTCTGTTTAAATGTTTTAAAATTTGTGGCATTCGTTTTGTTGTTTTGCACGACTAATGACAGCGCACCGTTTTATAAATTTGTGTTGCATGTAGCTATAAATTAATTTTCATTTATTTGCAACAATTTATTTGTTTTGTGTTGCTGTTTTTAGCTGTAACACAATGCAGTTAAACATTCGGTTATATTGGCTTTGAAAAGTTCAGAAGGATCCAAAAATGCATCCAAAAATCTTTGAGTCAACGTTCCTTTGTCCAGATGCTTCTCAGTAAAAATATTCATTTGTTTAGATGTTCCTTTAAAATAGTTCATCTGTTCATACGATCGTCTGTCCAGACATGCATGTTTAAGGATATTTCAGTTCAAACTTTGGAAAAGCGCAGCAGAAGGATTTCAATACTCCCTCCGTCCAGACATACGTCCATCCAAACATTCGTTTCTTCAGGCATTAATTCGCTAAAACATCCCTTCATCCGAACGTTTCTCTGCTTAGCTTTCCTTTCCTCTAAAAGTTCATCTATTGATACGAAGGTCCATTTAAATATCTGTCCGTCCAGACGTTCCTTCATCCAAGCATTCATCCGTTCGTATATTTCTCCATTCAGACAGATAGAAGATCCCGTTTTCTTCCCTCTATAAGTTCAACTATTCAGACGAGCATCCGTCCAGACAAGCTTCCCGTCTAGTCGTCTGTCCAGATATTTCTTTGTCGAAACATTCGTTGAACCAACCCCCCCCATCCCGACATTCCTCTGCGCAGGTCTTTTTCTCTCTACATTTCATCTATGTATACATACGAGCATCTATCCACACATACCCCCTCTAGATAACCATCCGTCTTGATGTTTCTCCATCCAAGCATTCTCTCGTTCACATACCTCTCCATCCAGACGTTCCTCTGTCCAGTCGGTGTTTTCTCTAAAAGTTCATATATCCACAAAACCATCCGTTCAGACATGCTTCCCTCCAGACATCTGCCCTTCTTGACGTTTCTTTGTCCAAGCATTCATTCATTTAAACATCCCTCCATTCAGACGTTCCTCTGACCAGCCGTCCTATCCTCTCGTAGTTTATGTATCCATACAAGCGTCTGTCCATACATGCCGTCGTCTAAAGATCCCTCCGTCCGGACGTTCCTTTTCACTAAAGTCCATCTATCTAAACATTCCTTAATGCAGACATTTATCCAACCAAATTTTTATATGTTCTAGCATGCTTCAGTCAAACCTTCGCCCCGCCAAAACGTTCATTTGTTGAGCCATCCGGATGTCTCTACGTCTAAATGTCCCTTCATCATGATCCCATTAGATATTGATCGTTTCTAACGTGCTTCAGACGACATTTCTCTCCACCAAAACATTGACTTATTTAGGCGTTTATGCCTCCGGATAATCCTTTG
Organism: Melieria crassipennis; assembly: GCA_963668005.1. Taxonomy (NCBI): domain Eukaryota; kingdom Metazoa; phylum Arthropoda; class Insecta; order Diptera; family Ulidiidae; genus Melieria; species Melieria crassipennis. The sequence continues at coordinate 74,582,849 of OY764962.1, read as the reverse complement.
TCCAAATGTCCCTCCATTCTGGCGTTCCTTCACTCAAAAGTCCATTTGTCTAAACATTTCTTTACCCAAATGTCCTCCTAATAAAATGTCCGTTCGTCTAAAAGTTCCTTCAGATATTTATCCGAGTAAATCTTGATATGTTCTAACGTGCCTCAGTTAAGCTGTGCCCCTCTACCCAAACATTCACTTGTTGAGACATTGATACGTCCGGATATATCAAACGTGCCTTCACCCAAAAGGCCCTCTGTCTGAACATTTCTTTTCCCAGATATTCCTCTATTCAAGCGTCTATCCGTTCGAACACTCCTTCATGCAGACATTTATCCGACCAAATCTTTATATGTTCTAACATGCTGCAGTCAAGACGTCCCTTCGCCCAAACGTTCATTTGTTGAGACATTCATTCATCCGGATGTCTCAACGTCCAAATGTCTCTTCATCAATATTGATGGAGTTGGAATTGATGGATGGATGGAATTGATCGCACCAAATATTGATCGGTTTTGACGTGCTTCAGTCGAGTCATCTCTACAACAAGACATTCACTTGCTTTGACATTGATCCGTTCGGATATCCCCGTTCCTACATCCGAACCCTCAATCGTCTAGGCATCCCTCCATTCAAATATCCCTCTGTCCGGACGTCCCTCCATTCAAACCATCATTCGCTAAAATATCGGTTCGTTCCAATGTCTCACCATCCAAACCTTAATTTATCCTCCTCTATCAATCTAATCGGAACCCCTGCATTAAACCTTCGTTCATCAAAATATTCTCCGTTTAAACCTCTTTCCATCCAGACTTTCCTCCAATTAAACATGCATTTATCCAAACATCTGTCGGCTCAAACGTCATTCATTCATTAGTCCTGACAACCGCCCATTCAGAGACCATCCTTTCAACCTCCATTCGTCGAAATATCCTCGGTTTAAACGTCTTTCAATACAGACGTCCACACTTCCCTTCAATCAAACTTTCAATCATACAAACATCATTCGTTCCAGACGTTCAGAGACCCTTCCTTAAACCTGTATTTGTCGAAATATTCTCCAATTCTCCATACAAACGTGTTTCCATCCAGACGTTCAAGCCACCACACTTCCCTCCAATCAAACCTTTATACATGCAAACATTTTTCGACCCCAGACATCCCACCATTCAAATCTTCATTTGTCTTGACATCCATTCGTTGAGAAACCCCCTTGTCAACACATTCTCCCTTCAAACTTCTTTCCATCCAGACATTCATGGGACCACAATTCCATCCAATCAAATCTTTATTCATCCAAACATTTTTCAACCCAGACATTCTTCCATTTAAATCTTCATTTATTCTGACGTTCATTCGTTCAGAAATTCTCGCTCAAACCTTCAGACAACTTTCCACCCAGTCGTCCTTCCACTCAGACATTCATCCATCCAACCCACCGTCTACCTACCATTTCGTACGTCAGAAATTCTCCGGAAAGGTGTAAGTATCGGAACAAGCACAAGCAAAATGTTGCTTTTAGTGTATTTTTTTTTAAGCAGCGATTATGTGTCAGTGTGGTTACGTCTGTGTATATTAAATGTTGACATTTTATGTACAGCTTTAATTTTGCGTTTATATAGAGCGACTATATACTTATACCACAAATATCGTTAATGTCAACTGAAATTTATTTTAACAAAACAAAAACAATTATTTTGTTTAATTTTACACAACAAAAACACATTCGTTGACGTCTTCTGACAAACACTTATTTACAAATTATATATTTTGATATATATATTTTATTATATATATTTTTTTTAATATTTTAAAATTTATTTCACATGTATTAAAAATTTTACATTCTTCTGAAACTACAAAAATTCTGCATAATTCTGTTAATAACTTTAAAACACTACTTTACTTTTGATGCACTAAAATTTGTATATAAAAATCATAAAACAAAATTTAAATGCTTTGACTTTTCAGAATACAATAGCAACATCCATGTTTGCGTTTTTTACTTTAAATGCCTGAAATTGTAATACAATTTTGTTGTAGTAATAAAATAAATTTTTACATATGAAAAAAACACAAAGCTGCTGTGTGACTGCTGTCATTTTTATTGCTTTTGTTTTGTTTGTTATATGATTTTGTTGTTTGTTATTGTTATGTTTTGTAGTGGTTTTTGGTTATGGTCTTTTGTTGTTGCTTTTTGTTATTGTTGTTGCTCATAATGTTAGTATTTTACTCCTTGCTGTGTTAGTAGTAAAATGGCAAATTTACATTGTTACATTGTCAATGTGCATTTAATGTGTTCACGTAGACGTGTTGGTAATTAAAAAAAATTTCGAAAATTTAAAAATTAAAAAAAAAAAAATTTTTAAACATTGCTGTTGTGTTTTTTGTGTATGCAGAAAAAATATATTTTTATAAAAACCCTAAAATGATTTGATTTGGATTGGAAATTAGTTGCATGGACAGAGTGAGAAAAATTTGAAAATATTTAAAACTTTTGAAAAGCATTTTTTATTGACATTGAGTTGCGAATGCAAAGTTTTTAGAATGCAAAGTTTTCGTGCACAGTTTTAGAAGGCCTGTGAAATTCAGTTTTAAAAACGCTTTTTGTTTAAGTGAAGATTCAATTTATTTTAGTTGATAAAGTCTGCTACTCTCGATTGCCTCTTTAAGCTTAAATTTTCTCCGAATTCCATTAAGATTTCGAACACTTGAAAACCTCTAAAGAATTGTGAAATCCTCTTCAACTTTAATTTACTTTCCAATTTCAGACTTGAAAACTTTAAAATATTTGTAAAACTGTCTGCAACTTTAATTTACTCAATTTTTGTAAAATTTCAAAAACTTTGAGGCAAATTGAGTCAATTTCTAGGTTAGGTTTGGTTAAGTGAGGTTAGGTTGGCTGCTTGTGATGCTAACACAGGTTAATGGTGACCACAGGTATAGGGAAGGACCCTTCAACTGAGAATACGTTATAAAATGGATAGAGTGGCGCACGCAGGAGGGGTTTTGAGAGTTCAAACCTTACAAATTTCTATTTTTTGCAACCATTTTGGATGGAAAATATGGTTTGAAAAGGTATTGGTATTGGCTTTGAAAGTTGTGTATGAATCTCGTTCAAGTAAAAAGTTGCAGGCGCCACTGAACAAGGCGATATATTAACCCTTTCCGGAAATTCGTGCGATATATCGTACAATTTTTTCGACGATTTTTTATTTGACAGCGAACACACTTTTTATAGAACAGCTTTTTAATTTTCATTAAGTAGGCTGTGTTGTATCATTATATTTAAAAATATAAACCATAATAGCCGTGGCTACACAGTATGAGTGCGTTTCGTAAGCAGCTTGTTGCAAGAATTTGAAAAATCAGCAAATGGTACTTCTGAATAGGAATTTTTAAATATGTAATTCTTTTTGGAACCAAAAAGCGAAACAATTTCAAAGTTTGAATATTAGTTGATTTATAACTAGAACTTACTAAATTGACCATTTTTTGCGTCTAAATATTTTCCCGAATTTAAAAAAAAAAAACTAGAAGAGTTGCAAAGCTTTGTACGATATATCGTACAAATGGAAAGCAAAGGTTGCAAGTTAGGTTTGAATTTTTTTTTAAGTTATAGGTTTGATAACAGATTTTTTGCGTTTGCTTCGCCTGCCACGCCCATCTGTAAAAAACATGAATATTAAAATTCGACTATTCCGCAATTTTCGATTAAAAGTAAGAATTACTAGACGAGTTTCTGTTTTACTGGGCAGACACAGGTTATGTAAGGTTGGACATTCGTACTTGCCACTCCCACCACGATAAAAGGAATCGTCTTTATTCAGTATCTTTCTGTAAAACTACACGAATTTTAATTGATTCTCTGTTTTATTGAGAGGAAAAGGGGTTTGCAACAACAACAACGGTTATATAAGGCCGAATAAATGTGAATCAATTGTTTATATATATATAATTTATATAACTTTCGATCAAAATGAAATCACGTTTTGATTTTTTGTTGTTATAATTTACGTTTTCTATAAAAAAAATCAATGAATTTTTCATAAAACTTCAAAAATCGCAACCAAAAATTCATGAATTTTTACTCCTTTGCGGACCATTGTACGATATATCGTACAAAATTGATGAAGTTGTAATTCTCAACCAAAATGATTTTTTTTTTAATTTTTTTTGTATTTTATTGCTAAAATGTTCAATAAGAGTCAATATTTTGAAGAAAAAATTTGTATCTCAAGAAATGTGGAAATTGACCGAAAATGGTTAATGTCAATGTTGATAGATCACCCGAAAAGGGTATACCAAGATTATGGAGTCTCCACTGTTCCAAGGCTGCAGGGTGGGACATGAGATGCAAAAGTCTTCTTTTTCATTTACAGCGCTCATTTAAAGGGAGACCCAGCCCACTGGGCGTGTCGTTCTATGGGCCAGTGACCAGTTTAAACTGTCATAGTAGAGGCGGTTATTCAGTACAGGAACTTTTTGGTCCTCTTATGGTGGAACAGATCAAATAGTGACCAGTTAAAACTGCCACAGTAGAGGCGGTTATCCAGTTCAAAGTACCAATTTGGTCTTCTTATGGTTGTATAAATCAACTAGAAAAAGGACCCCAAGATAACAGAATATTTACCGGGCCAAGGCTGCACAGTGACATATCATATGAAACATGTTCTCTACTTCATTCAATCGTTCTATTTCTTTTTTTGAAAGAGAGGCCAAGCCCGTCCACTGACCTGTTAAAACTGCTTCAGTAGAAATGATTGGATCACACCCCACGCCCAGAAGCTGTTTGGTCCTCTCCTGCTGTACAACCATAAGAGGACTAAACAGCTTTCAGACTTTTGGGTTCTCTTATGGTGGGACAGATCAACTAGCAGAATGCCTCAAGATGACCGAGTTTCCATTCGGACTGTGTAGGCCAATGGCACTTCGCCATCGTAAGCAGTTAGAATTTCTACAGTAAAGACGAAGCCCAGCAGCTGTTTGGCTGCCTTTGGTTTAGTTTAGGTCAGGTCTGCTTAGAGATCCTCCAGATCACTGGCTCAAACAAAGTAATGTTTCTTTAATAGTACAAACAAAGATTCTGTATTGAAACATTTAGCAATTTTTTCAATTACTGTAATTTTCTGCTCATCAAGCAGTTAGAGCAGGGCGAGCGACAACTTTGGTTTCCTTAAGGCGATATAAACCGAAACTTTAGAGAACACTGCTAAACTTAGACACTCAACCCAACTAAAGTTTTCTACACTCTGCGCCAAGTGCTCGACGCAGATAGAACTTGAGTCATATACGTAATGCACATTACTCATACGCCACATATGGCTGTCATTAGAGCCGAACTCAGCGCCAGCACACAAACAATGCTGCTCTATAACTAATATACTTTATAGTAAATTAAACGCAGCTGTTGCCTGAGCGCCCCCCACCCCCCCCTCCGACACACACACATTCGCACACGCCGGTCAAAGACTGGCAGTGGTGCAGAAAATGTGCGAGCGCTCATTACTTATGCAAAACTTTCATACAAATGTGGCAGATTTTAAATGGTGCACACATTTATGGCAGTTTTCTATACAAGTCTATGTGTTTTAGTGTGTGTGTGTGTTTGTGTCTAACCGGCATAAGCCATTAGCGCGCACATTTGCAGCTTTTGGCGCACAACAATCGGCAAACTGTGCGTGCCATGTGCCTGTGCGCAAATTAATTGAAAATGCGCCAACCACACACACGCACACACACACACACAAACAGACACGCGCAGACTCGCTCACCGCATACGCATAAATTAAAATGAAAGTTTCGCACACTTCTCGTGCTGCGGCAGCGTCAAGACGACAGACAACAATGACAGCGGCGCAATAACCTTTTCAGCTGCGAGCATTGTACGAGACGCGAGACAGCAAACCCACTCGGTGGGCGTCAACACTTCATAATGTCATCAGCAGCCATCGATGTGCGTGGCGTTTGTGTAAGTTACGATACAGCAACGGGTTGGGGGGCGCACAGCGTAGCCGGAAGGGCGGTTGAATGTGCATGTGATTTATTAAAAATTGACAGTGATTGATTGAAAATTGATGTTGTGTTAAACTAGTAAGACGAGTAGTGCGGCAACAGTGTGGAGTTGGACGTAGTTTTTATTGCATGTTGCTGTTTCAAGGATGTGTGCATTAATTTTATGCAATGTTTGGGTTTTTGTTTTGTTTTCATAAAATAATAAAATTAATGTGGGTGTGAAGGCCAATGTAATGGAAAAAAGTTGACAAATTTTGCTCGTCAAAGATTATTTTCCATTAAATTAACGCCCAAATGTAGGCTATGAATTATTTAGTACATTAACTCGTTGAACGGTTAAGTGAAAACAACAGAAAATTAGTGTCCTTTGTAAGTTTGCATACAAAAACAAAAGTAGTAGATACATTTTAAGGTAAAACATTTCAACTACTCGTGTCTACCAAATACAGTATAATCTCGATAATTCGGACACTCGCTAATACGAACAATGCGGTAATCCGGATACGTAATTTATTTCTATTGTAGACTCTGTAATCCGGACACCACATAATTTATTTAACTCAGAAATCGGGACACTCATTTTTGTTGGCTTTTTAACGGGGAGTCCCCGTTTTCTATTTAAATATATGTTTTCATAAAATGCAAAAAATCCAAGTGAAAACCTATATGCTTTCTATTCCTGTCGTATTTGCTGGTTCAGGTGTGAAATAGGAGATTGCATAAATTCAATTATTCAAAATTCAATTAAGGGAAGGCTCCCCTGGATTTGGGCAAAAATAAGGCAAAGTTTGTAATTTTTTTGTGGGATAATGAAAAGGCGTACAAACTTCTGGTTTTGACTATTAAATTCGTCTATTATTTAGGAGTTTAAAAAGTTAAAAAACTTTATGAACTTGACTTTCTAAAAACTTCAAACGCGTTTATCTCGAAACCATTTTTTCCAATCTAACTGAAATCCCCGGACTTGATCTAATGATCCGATTTTCTTCATCTAAAAACTGCTCGAATGTATTTGATTTTCTGTATGCCTTGAACTAACAATTTGCATAAATAGTTATTTATTTTTAATTTTTAAATGTGGTTGAAATTAAAAAAAGGTGCACAAAATTGAACTTTTTACTTCAAATATTCATTGTGCAAGAATTTATCGTTTAAATTTTTTGAGTCTGGTTCAATGCACAGACAATTTTGTTATCTTTAAGTAATGACAATGCTTTTTGATTTCAGTCCACTACAAGAGGCTGCAGGATTACAGTTCTCGAGCGATGTTTGGCGCGCAGAGGCCTACGGAAATCGCCATTTTGTAGCCGCCATTTTGAATTTCATCAAGTTTTTTAACTTTTTAAACTCCTAACTTTTTAAACTCCTAAATAATAGACGAATTTAATAGTCAAAACCGGAAGTTTGTACGCCTTTTCATTATCCCACAAAAAAATTACAAACTTTGCCTTATTTTTGCCCAAATCCAGGGGAGCCTTCCCTTAATTATAAAAATTGTAATTTAACTGTGTAAACTACATCAAATATTAACCCTTTCGCTATTTCGTTGCCATATGGCAACATACAGGTTAGTTAAATATGGTTTAATTCTAAAAAATAATTGCATACTTTTAGGCTTAAAAATTCAAACTGAAAATATCATGCGAATTTAACTGAGTCCGTTCTAAAAGCAATTTTCCTTTCTCGAGACACAAAACAGTATCAGTAAGACCAGTGCCGTACAAAGGGGGAGGGACAGGAGGATTTTGAGCACAACTTTTGAGCCTAATACTATATGAAACCATATTTTTCAGCCACATTTTTTGTAACCAACAGTTATTTGGGAGGTTTGAACCCCCAAAAGCTCATCAATTCTATAGAACACTAATTAGTCGTAAGAACGTTTAAATGACCTTCCGAAAATAGATGGATCTCTGACGAAGGGCAGAGTACTAAATCTTAATTACACTCTGCTATTAAAAGTATACTCGTCCATACTTTATGTTGAGAAGCTTGGACTGACTCATGCACTGGATCACTTTACGGACTATTAAAGGTCTAGTAATTCGATATTGAATGCTACAAGTGCGCTCAGGTGTTTGATACAGAATGACTCCGATATGGCTTAGAAACATTTTTGGAAGAAAGTAAAACGAACTAGTAGAAAAAATGAGCAGGCAGATGAACAAACTAAGAGAGGCTACTTTGTGGACGTCTGCATCCTCTATGGTTGCAAGAATACATTTTTTTGTTGGTCCTTAGAATAGTTTGAATTTTTAGGAAAAATACGAAATTGATAAACTGAATATTTAAGTTTACGGAAGAGAAGTATACACGTTTTCTAATGGTATATCTTGACATAGTAAAGGAAGAAGAAGCAGAAAAATTTAGGGAACTTTTTAATTTGACGTTTTGTGTCAATTTAGATCCTTTTTTATTAATTTTGGCTGAAGTAAATGAAGAAATATTCAAATTTTCGTTATGCGTAAAAAGTTTTATGTTTAAGTAATTATTACAGCCACAACGATGTGGTTGCTCTCATAGAAAAACACTCTAAAATACAGGGTCCGAGTATAAAAATTAAAAAAATTCTTATGGAATGTTGCTAATACAACCACATAGAAGCCTAAGACGTAAAATTTAAAATTTTAAGTTTGCCCAGTAAAAACCTGTAGCGAAAGGGTTAACAATGGCACCTATAGTTAAAAAAAAAGAAACGTCAATTTTAAACGTTGAGCCAGAAAAAAATAAATTCTAAACAAAATAAGTCGAGAAAAGTCACTTCGTCAACTGTCAGTGGAGTTCAATGTAGGCAATTCTACAATTTCTACAAACATGAAACAAAATTTTGCCAAACGAAAATTACTCATTTCTTTCAAAACCCTTAAAAATGTTTATAAAATATTAAAAATTTAATGCTTAAGCAAAAATAATTATATTCCAATAAAAAATAATAAGTTTAATTTGTGTTCCGTAGTATTTTTATCGATTTTTTTTGTAATCTTGTTAATTCGGACATTTCGATATTTCGGACAGTGTTTGGTTTTTAATTGTCCGGATTATCGAGATTATACTGTATGAATGAATGAAAATTTTTGAAATTATGAAATGTCACGTTTGAAGCTTGGGCACATTTTGTTGCATACTTTTAGGATAGTTGCTGTATGAAATTCCCTATAACAACGCACAAGACTGCAACAAAAACCACACACACACACACACACAAAGGAGTTTCAGTAAATATTTGCCCACTTTTGACTTTAGTTTGTTTATGTTGACGCCGACTGCCAAAAATAGCAGAACAGTAAAAAAACAGTAAAGAAAACACAAACGGATGCGGCACATAAAAAGCAACAACAGCACGTCTGCTTTTCAAACAAACAAATTCTATTTCAACTATTTTTCACTTATTCGCACATCTCTTCTTCTTCAATATATGAACTACATGTGTATGTCTATAAATTTTTTTTTTTAATTTTTTTTAAGATTTTATTTGATGCAACATATTTGTACAGAATTCCCGTGCGCGTGTAAATCCGTCTGGCTTCGTTACTCGGCCCTCGTTGCGGTCGTCTGGCATTGGCACACACCACCGCATGTTGGCATGTGGCCCACACATGCTTCACACACACACATACACACACACGCACACAGAGACACACATTTTATTGACTAAGCCAACCAGTCCGCCAACATTTGCACTCATGGCGTTCGCGATTTTTTTGCGGCTGATTGTGGCCGCTGGCGTTTGTCTTTGTGCTTATTTTTTCTTACCATAGAACATATTTGGCATTCACAACAAACAACCAACAAGCTGCTACAACAAACAGCGGAAATCCTTGAAAGTCGCAACAGCAGCAGACACTTTAACTCCGCATTAGAATTGGCCTTGGCTGCTCTCTATGGGCCAATGCTGAAATGGAGTTATTTATTTACGAGTATATATACTATAGATACATGTATTATATATATATGTATATGTGTATACATATATACATTTCAAATAGAAATATTGCGCTGCTGAGTGCACAGCAGCATGCGCCGTTTTGATAAATGTTGCAGATGAGTGCGCTCCGTTTTGACAAAAATCCCTGCTTCGTTTTAAGGATCATCACCTAAGCTGCTGATGTGTTTGTTTTAAACAATTGAAAATTGTTTTATAGATTTAGGAGTATTTTCAGAAGTTCCAAAAGAATATCATTCGTTGCTTAGTGTTGTGGATTAAGTTAGACAGACGTAACTATCCGACCGTAAAGGCCTCACATTGGGTCCTTGGCGATAGAAAATGATGAAATGTAATAGTGATTCAGAATCTTAGTATTTTTGATTGACAAGTTGACAAGTTTGTTGGAAAACCTAGAAATCTCAAATAGTAAATTATAAGAAATAATTATTTATAATAAATAATTGCATACATTTAGGCGCAGCTGAAAAGTTTGTTGGAAAATCTAGAAATATAAAATAGTAAATTATAAAAAAAATTATTTGTAATTAATAATAGCATACCTAAATGTGTTAGGCGCATCCGAGTCGTATTGCATTTTTAGTTTAAAAATATTCACAGTATTATTTTTGGCCTAGACGACAAATGCATTTAAAAACGTATTTTCATAACAAATTTTTAAATGCTGAATATCGAAAACTGTGCATTTTTAAAAGGCAAGAATTTGTTTAAAATGCTTTTTAAGAAAAATATTTTCATTTTTTACTTTCAGCGAACCGAAAACAGTCTATGAAATACAAATTTTTTAGAAACACGCAATGAGCCCATAATTTGTAGGTTAGTTTAATATGGTTTAATCCAAAAAAATAATTGCATACTTTTAGGCTTAGAAATTCAAGCTGAAAATATCATGCAAATTGAACTGAGTCCGTTCTAAAAGCAATTTTCCTTTCTCGGGACACAAAACAGTATAAGTAAGACCACTGCCGTACAAAGGGGGGAGGGCCAGGAGGGTTTTGAGCACAACTTTTGAGCCTAATACTATATGAAACCATATTTTTCAGCCACATTTCTTGTAACCAACAGTTATTTGGAAGGCTCGAACGCCCAAAAGCTCATCAAAAGATTCTATAGAAAACTAATTAGCCGTAAGAACCTTAAGATTACCTTCCGAAAATAGATGGATCTCTGACGAAGGGCAGAGTACTAAATCTTAATTACACTCTGCTATTAAAAGTATACTCGTCCATACTTTATGTTGAGAAGCTTGGACTGACTCATGCACTGGATCACTTTACGGACTATTAAAGGTCTAGTAATTCGATATTGAATGCTACAAGTGCGCTCAAGTGCGAAGAAAGTAAAACGAACTAGTAGAAAAAATGAGCAGGCAGATGAACAAACTAAGAGAGGTTCAAATTTTACTATTCTGTAAGTCCAAATCTGGAATTAAATTACGTCGGTAAATGACGGTTCGGTGGACAATTGAAAGACCTTGAGACACCAAAAGGGCCAGAAAAAATTAACAAGCAGAGAAACTGACTAGGATAGACTTATATTGGACTCTTCTGTAAACCCGAAACTGGAATTGAATTTAGTCAGTAAATGACAGTTTGGTGGACAATTGAATGACCTCGAGATACCAAAAGGAGACAAAGAAATTTAGCAGGCAGATGAACTGACTCACAGGGGCTCAAATTTAAATCTTCTAAAACCCTCTTGGTTCCATTGCTCAATTGCTTTCTTAAATCGTCATCTACAGTTCACAATCCCAATGCGCCTTCCGTGGTGACTCAAGGATGTTCAACTATCAATCAAACCGTCATAATGACATAATAATGTTTGTTATAATGGAGTCAGCAAGAGCCAAAGTGTGTTGTAGTTGAGCCAAAGTCAGCCATGGTGATATTGTTGTAAGCCAAGTTAGCCATTTAAGTCTCTGACTTTGCATTCCTGCCCGTAGACTATAGTTCGAAAATTAGTGGCCAAAATTAAAAGGGAATCTCAAGCCCCACTACAATGGACCTATAGTTGATCTCAATCATAAAAACAAACAAGTCAATGGACGGCGCTGGCGAATAGAAGATGGCAAAGAAGAGAGTGGCCCATGGACTATAAGAATCACAATAATCCATTTGAGAAAACCATTTAAGTAGTAGCGAGGTCGATCAGTTTATTATTTTTGAATCATGAAAGTGTTAAATCATTATCACTTCTATAATAGCGTATTTTTACTCCATAGTCAACAAAAATAACCTCAAAATGTATGCAATTTTTGGAGCCATTATCACATCGTATGTAAGATGAAAACTTATCTTGTTGCACTAGTCTGACGAACGAAATGTCCTTTTAAATGCAAAATATTTAAGCTGTTTGCTTTTGTGTACTAAAACACTTTTCCTTGAAGCATTTTCAGGCCCATTTGCACTCAAACAAAATTATGTTTATACATTTTAAAAATTAATTTTCCATTTCATTTCCTTCTTATATTTGAAGAGTTATAGTAATAGTAGTAGTAGTAGTAAAAATAATAATCATGAATTAAAAATCCCCAACATATTTGCTTGATGCATTTTTGCATTAGTGATTTATTTCAATTGAAACTTAGTCTAAGCCACAACCCAAACTAGCTGAAACCAAAACCAATGTGCTTGTGCTCAACTATGAGGCTGATATTTAGTGCATCAACCGCAGTGATATGTACCACAACAGAAAACTTTAAATATATATATATGGACGCGTGAGAACAAACAAACAATTGTTTCAAAATTCGCATCACAGGCATGTTTTGTTGTAATTCATTGTTGAACAAATGCATTTTTACACTTTGATAAAAATACTCACTACAACAGACATGTTCATAATTTAATATAAACAAAGATTACTAATTTTATAGTAATTATAATTTTTTCTTATTATATTTACTAGACCGATACATTCCTGCTTCTCTCTTTTCAATTTCGCTGCTCAACACGTCCAATATTTTGTCCATTATAAATGCGAGTTGCACATTCTTATTATCGACATCTTCCGTTTCCAATATTTGCTTCAATTCAGTCTTGTAGCCCATAAGTTGATCTTTATATGGTTGGGATTCCCATTCATCAAAGCGTTTTATTAGGTTTCCAATTCGGTCATTGACTAAATTGTTTTCACCTAGAAAACGCTCAAAATTTACCAGTGCATTTCTGATCTCGCTTATATCGTCCATGGTAACGTTATCGAGTTTCTTAAAATCGTTTAATAGTTTCAGCCACGCATTATGCTCGCGATCAGCTGCTGATTTCGCTGGAACAATTTCCTCCACTGCTTTCAATGCGAATTCAATATCTGCCACTGTATTCCTTGCTAGGTGTTGTACGTATGTTACGTCCTGGCTAGGACAACGCTTTACGCAAAAATCTATAGAAAGCTGTAGAAAATACATAAACATTCTGGATACATTTTTTAGGCACAAACGCATATACACACACATATCTCGACCCACAAACAAACATGGCTTAAATGCATTCAACGGGTAACAACACTTTAGCGGCCAAAAGAAAAGCCTTATTTCATTATTAATTATTTATTTTGGGAACATGGAAATTGGAATAGAATTTCTGTTTGAAGAATTGAATTGACATTTATTCAAGTATTCAAAAAACAAAAATTAATTAATTAAAAACTATTAAAACTAAAATACGAAAGCAACGATTTCTCGTAGAGCATAAAATCTTGAACCACAAAACAATCGGTTGTAGAATCAATGTTCGACTGCCAATTGGAAGTTACGTAGGGGTTTTTATGAGCCCATTCGCTAGGACAGGTATTGACTAGCAGCTAGACTCATGCAGTGGACAGTGTGATCCCACGCCTGGACTTGGATCCGCGCACACTAACTTCATAACTCGCAAGGCAGGAATAAGTTCATACAAGTGTGACGAGATATGCTTTCATCAGCATTTTTACCAATGGCTCCAAGATGGACGAAGGCATAGGAGCTGGCCTCCATTTACACCTACCACGGACCCAAAAGTCATTCAGACTGTCGGACTTCCATAGTAATTTGCAAGCAGAGATCTTTTCAATTCGAAAAGCTGCTAAACTAATCCGAGGCAAGGAATTACCACAAACAGATGTCACAAATTTCGTGTTTCGGGCCGACTGGCTCTTTGGTGCACTGGAATCAGTTGCAGTGAAGTTGAATTTTGTTCAGAGTTGCCGTAGCTCACTTCAAGGCACTGGGCCAGGCCACTCGAGAGTGGCAGGAAACGAAGCACTAATTTACTTACAAAGCAAAAAAAGTTGGATATCCAACTTCAATTGAAATAAGTACCTACCTAATTTTTCTTGCCAGCCTCAGAAATCATATTTCAGAAACACATAAATCACATAAAGACTTCAAAAACACTGTTTGAAAAAAACTTTCGTCAAATTGGGCGCTTGTAGTGATGTCAAATATTCTTAGTTCATTTAAGATTTCATCTTCATTGCGACTCGAGTTATGCTTTGTGCATATACAAAATTTTATTAGGTTTAGCAAAAGCTACACCTTATATAAGTATTTACCTGTTCTTCGTTAAGTGTTGCTGCCTCCAACTCCAACACCAACACCAACAACAACAAAAGGCCAAGAGTTTTCATTATACACACACACACGAATTCTTTACTACGACTGAGTCGAAGGCAAAGTGGTCAAGTTGGCTTTCTAAACACAAACTGATTGCCAGCAAAAAGTTTGGCCAGTTTTTATACTGAATTTTTGAGCCAAAGTGCATTGCAAGATTGGCTGCTGATAAGCCCATGCAGCGTCATACCGTTCGTCATTGGCGAATGTGGCAGGCGCTGAAAATGCCACAAAATGTGGCTGCAATTATGGCAAATCTGTTTAAAGCAGTTTGCTAATTGGCATCAGATGAACAAAGCATGGACGTGCTGGAACAGTTGAAAGCACAAATTACGATTGTGAAAAAGTCATGATTTGTTGTTGTTCAGAATAATAACAACAAATTGAAATGTTGTCTACAAATCTGACTGCTTAGATTTCATAATTTTTTTTTTGAGGAAACAAAAATTTGCATTCGATTTGAGTGCCTTAAACTGGAGTTTGTTGAGGACTTTAAGACACAAAAGGTTCTTGTAGTGGGCTGCAGAGAGCGTTGACATGCATGGAACAGGGCCGCTGCACTTGTACCAGGCCACAACTAATTAAAACTAATTTGCAATGGACTGCAAATGAAACTGTTTTAAAAACATATTTGCTTTAATTGTGCCGAGTTGTACAAAACAGTTGTAAATAAATCTGTTAGAAACTGTGCCCAGTGAAAACTGCCCGAAAAAGTCTGTCCAATTTGGGCTTAGTGTAAAAACTGTTGGATTATATTACATTTCGTTAAACTGATTTCAAGCAACTTTGCTCGTCATGATGCAGACATGGTTTTTAAATGCAAACCATTTGCTTTTGAAACAAAATTATGTTTTATTACAAAAATACATTTTTCGTTTTATTCGCTTTGTATATTTGAAGAGATAATGAATGCCAAATATTTTCTTCATATGGCTAACGAGGTCTTTTACTGATCCTTTTATTCATTTCGGGATCAGGAAACATCTCGAATGTGGGGTATAGGCTCCTAAAGTATTCATAATCAGATATTACTATATCGACCCATGGTACATACTCCCGATTGCCGTCTCGCACTGGGAGGCCTTGGATATCTACCATTTGCTCATAGTACCTATTCAACTCCCAGTGAAAAGGCGCGTATCTGTGATCAGCGAAAAATGCGGGGTTATACAAAATCCCTTCTGCTTTTATATCATTTATGATTCGCAACAGCCTGGCTTTTGCTTTTGCTATTTCGATCTTATTGTCCGTCATATTGTCGATCGATTGACCAGTGGTCTCAGGTGTAGTTATAGTTGTCGCTGTAGTTGTAGTTGTAAATGCAGGTGTAGTTGTCGTTGCAGGTGTAGTTGTAGTTATAGTTGTCGTTGCAGGTGCAATTGTAGTTGTAGTTGTATCAGTGGGCACCGTTTTAGCAGTGGACACCGCATTAGTAGGAGAACTCTTTGTAGTTTTCTGAATCGTTTTGGTTGTATCAGCGATGCTAACACCTATACACACACGCACATTATGACCCACATAAAAACAGTGGCGTCTTGGAAACATTTTATTATGAATTGGCTGAAAAAAGCAACAACACCCATAGCAGAGTAATTAATTAAAAAATTAATAAAAATCAAAAATTTGTCAAATTCAAATTATATTCTTTTAATAGTTAGTATCAAAATTTACATGCGCCAAACTTTGAATATCAAAAGCGAAATACTTAAACTCATTTGAAAACTCTCAATCAACAAATTAATTATTACAAAATATTCTGAGGAATTTTGTGGTCGTTTTCATTGTGAGTCGCATTACCAACTTTGCCGGAAAGCTAAAAGCGAATACTGGAAGGAATTCCGTAGGTAGCGAAACTTAGGAAGCTTCTTTCAATCAGCCATACGTGCCTAGTCTCGTGCTATGCTACAGCAGGTCTCTTGCCTGATTGTACCTCGACTGAAATCGATATACAAGGCATGTCTACGGTACAACTACGTGTCAACGAGCTGGAGAGTAGCGAGGGTGGTGTTTATATCGAAGGCCATCTCTACTTATTCCTTTTCAAAACGCTCGAAAAACGTTTACATGTGCATGTGCTAGCCCTTCGGGATAGCGGACACGCAGCGTGCATACATGAAAGGCAAGTCCACTGAGACTGAACTGTACCCACTAGTTACGCACATAGAAGGAGCTCTGGAATTCGAAGAATACGCTCTAGGAGTATTCGTTTATATTGCAGGGGCCTTCAACAACGTAATAACTGATGCTATCCTAGATGGCATCGCATCTCCAGGAATCGAAATAGCTGCTTATCTGTGGATTAAGAGTCTGCTAGGCTATAGAAACATCAGAGCCGAATGGAATGGGAGGTGTCCAGAAGCACTTCGCAGGGAGGAGTCCTAGCACCACTACTTGACAAAATCTTGAAAAGAGGATAAAAGCCATAATAGAAAAGAATAGCTGGCGCAAAGGCATGCAACCTGTTTGCAGGACCCTCAATATTTATACGGATGGCTCTACAATGACGAAGCGAGTTGGAGCAGGGCATTTCTGCCAGAAACTGGACATAGAGCAACATGCAGCATCTTTCAAGCTGAGGTGTTTGCTGTCAGGAAGGCTATGGAGCTCCCCTACATCGACACCACTATTAACATATCAATAAATCTCTACATCGATAGTCAATCTGCCATTATGGCGATAATATCTTCCTGCGTATTATCCCAAAATGTTCTGCAGTGCCGGGTAGCAATAGGAAGGCTTACTGCGACTTGCAAGCTGCATGTATATTGGGTACCTGGTCCCAACGGCATAGAGGGAAATGAGGTAGGAGATGTTATCGCCAAAAGCGGACATCACCTGCCACTGCACGCAAGCGAATACGAGATTCGTTCTCTCGCTCCCAAGATGGGGCTGCAGAGCCATTACAGGCATCTAACGGGGCACTGTCTAACAGCGTCTCGCCCGCAAAAAAGGGCATCACCGAGTCGGATGATTGCAGGAAATGCTGAAAAATTGATGCCAAGCACATTCTCCTGTACGGCTGACTCAAGATTACGACTTACTTACTGAGGGGCCCCGTTCTTTCCTGGGTTAGAGGAGGTCCCCAACCATGACACCAAGTCGCTGTTGAACTTCGCCAAAAACACTCGAATTCTCACCGATCACATTTACGGCGACTGCTCCAACTGGTGCCACTAGAGACCCAAAAGGGTCTATGCGTGGCCTACTTGGCCAACCAGTTTACCTAACCTAACCTACTAACTTTGCATAAAGGAATTTTTATACGCACCTGCGAAACGCTAAGCAACACCAACAACAACAACCAAAGGCAAAATGTTGTCCTCATCACGAAGCAGTCAAGTTGGCTTTCAAAACACAAACTGAGTGCCAGCAAGGAGTTTGTACAATTTTTATACTAAATTTTCTGCATTGAGCGTACAAAATTCCATTGTAATATTGGCTGCTGATAAGCAAATGCAGCGGCATAAAATTTACCTAAATCCAACGAAACAATGACACAAATTATGAAGTGTGACCTATAAAACAGTTTGCTGCATTAATTTAAAATCTGTTTCGGTTACTTGAAAGCAGTAAATGGACGACAAGTTATTCAGAGACACGGGGGCAGTGAGAATAACTTGAGGCCCACCCCCCGCCCCCCTATCTGTAAAAATGTTAAACCAAAAGTAATAAATATGGAAAACAATGCTAAGTGCTCACAGTGGCCGAATTGACAATAGTTTCGTTGTGATTTTTGACTAAAACACAATGCAGTGATGGGGTAGAAAGTGAATTTTTAAATTGATCTACGAACAAATGTTTATGGAAAATATTGCTTATCTCAAGTACTTTCGTTCTATCTAAAGAAATGCTAATACAAAAACTGTGAGAAACAATACTGAGTTCGTTTTATGCCGGTGACTTGTCCAACACACGTCAAATTTTTCTCTTAGAAAGACTCGACCAAGTAACGTTCAAGCTGAGCGACCTACAATTCTAAAACTAAATCAAGGATTACAGTTTTAGTTATTTGAAGGAGTCGCGCTCCTTGCACCTATTCCAGCAAAAGAAAACCACTCGTTGATAAATGAGTTACTTGAAATATCGAAATAATTTAGTTACCATAGCGAACGTGTTATGTAGGTGTGGTCAACCTGAGATAGTCTACGTTTTCATCAATAAAACACAGATTCACAGAAGACGATCCAAAGGACTTGAGTGAGTTAACGGACTAGATCACAAATTATGCCAACTTTGATGTTAAGTTTGCCATACTTTTCCCTTCTAGAAGGGGTGGACGCGTCACACATTAACTTTTACAAAGATACGAATGTACACGAACGGTTCAAAGATGAACTGTGGAGTTGAAGCAAGGATCTACTCCATAAATTTCGTAGTAGAAGGAGCCTTTAGCCTACCAGATCTCTTTAGTGTCTTTCAAACGTTTTCCTCAATAAAACACAGAGTCACGGAGAAGGTTCCAGTGGACTCGTGTGAGGATAACACAGGAGTCCTATCGCATAGAGTCCTATCTGGACGACGCGGGCTATCTCGAATTGTTAGTATATATTAGTATATATATATTGTTAGTATATAGTATATATATTGAGCGAGTTCAACGAACTTGAGACCAGTAAAACAAAACATCGTTACGTAACCATATCGCAATATATATATTATCGCAATATATTATTTATCGCAGTACATATATCATAGTCGAGCTTTGTTAATAACGGGCAATACAGGTGGGCGTGGTCAATGTCAGAAGGACTCAATGAAACATATAATCGTTGAATACCCAAATTGCCTTTTACAAAAAATCTACAGCTAGTTTTTGTCATTGCGGTGGGCGTGGCAGGTAGGCGTGAGCTATTGCGAATAACTTTTACTTACCATATGGTACGTAAACGACAACAACAAACAACGACAAATCATTTGATACCCATATTGCTTTACAAAATTATACCATATTTGAGTTTTGTTACCACACTGGGCGTGAGACGTGGTCGTGGTCAATCTTATATAGCCCAAGTTTTCCTCAATAAAACAATAAAAATTATTTGGCATCAACATTGCTTTATAGACATGTATTGTAGCTCTGTTTCGTTTGTTTAGTAGGCGCAGAAAGTGGGCGTGTCCAATTTTATATAACTTGTATTGTACATAATAATGCGCTGAATCGTTTGATATCCATATCGCCTTACAAAATTATACCGTAGTTGAGTGTTGTCACCATAATGGGCGTAAGGGCTGGGCGTGGTCAATCTTATATAGCCCAATTTCAACTCAATAAGACACAAAATCATTTGGCATCAACATTGCTTTGCAGACATGTATTGCAGCTTTGTGTTGTTGGTTTAGTGGGCGCAGAAACTGGGCATGGTCGATTCTATATAACCTTTATTTGACTCAATGATGCGCTGAATCGTTTGATACCCATATCGCCTTACAAAATTATACCATACTTGAGTTGTGTCACCATTGTGGGCGTAAGCGGTGGGCGTTATATAATTAATGTACTAGTCCCAAAAAATATATAAAAAATCGTTTGGTATTTATTTCATCTGAATCTATTTGGTGGTTTTTGCCTGATTGTGGCTTAAAATAAAAAGTGTCATTAGTTTGTATATATCTAGTAGTATAGATAGAATTATAGATATAGATAAATTTTTTGTTTTATTTGCTTCATATATTTGATGAGTTATAAATAAATGAAAAATCTACGAACCATGAATAATGCGGGATTATCAAGAATTAAAAATGCCAAATATTTGCTTGAAGCGTTTTTCTTTAATGCTTTGACACAGTTGAAACTTAGTCTATGCTACAACCCCAACTAGCTAAAACCAAAACCAAAGTGCTTGTGCTCAATATTGAAAATATTTAATGCATTAATAGTTATTATATGTGCAACAACAAAGAGTTGAATATATTGATATATATATATATATATATGTGACAATTGTTTCAAAACTCGAATCATAGAAATTATTTCTTGAACAATTGCAATTTGTTTACATTAGAAGTGAAGAAAATCATTGAATAGTAATCAGAGTTTAGATGATTCATTCCTATCAAGTTATGTGAATTTTTATTCTCTTGATTTTGCAATTGTATTGCAATTAATTGTCGCCAATTGCAATAAAGGTGAGGAGCTGGTTTTAATTGTTTCCACATGTCTTTACACCACACGTCGAATTGCAATTGTCATTACAAGAATTAAGTTTTCGAATTGCTTCTATGAGATTATTTAACACTTCTGCTAGTTCCTTGATTGGGCTAACCGATTGCTGACAAACTGGAGCCAAGTCTTCAAATAATCTTTCCTGTACCCAAACAAGTTTACCGCGTTTCTCTGCGAGATTTCCCGTTTTCAATATAAGCTTCAAGTCATCTTCGAATTCTTTTAGCTTGATTTGTTGGTCTTCTCCGAAACTTGAACTCTTGCTCCATTTATCAATGTTTCTTATCAAATCTTGCATTCGTCTATTCACTTCTTCTTTTTCCTTTAAAAAGTTGATATACGATGCTATCGTTTCGTAAACGTTCTGAACAAAATCAGGACTTCTTTCGCTTGAAGCTCCGAGATATTTAAGAATTTCATACCAAGCGTTCAGCTCTACATCAGCTGCTGTCTTCACGGGATAAATTAATTCCATGCCAGCTATGACGTTTTCCAGGTATTTTCTTGCTTTTCGTGCTTCATGGCTTATGCCGCCAAACGAGCAGCCCATCCTTTTTTTCATATTTCCCCTCGGGACTTTTTCAATGGGCACCGTTTTATCAGTTGTAACCGCATTAGTTGGAGAACTCTGTGTAGTATTCAAAAATGTTTTGGTTGTATCATTTATGTTCACACATACCCACATACACACATATCTCGATCCACAACAAAACGGGCCACTTTAAACATTTTAATATGAACTGAATAACAAAGAGCAACAACTCTGATAGAGAAATTAACAAATTTATGGAAAAGTAAAAAATTTATAAAAATCAAATTAGATCCTTTTAATAGTTAGTCTCACAGTTTACATGCACAAAACTTTCGACTAACAAATTAATTATTACAAAATATTTTCAGATCATTTGTTGCCATTTTCATTGTGAGTCGCATTGTTCACTTTGAAAAAAATAATTTTTATACGCACCTGCGAAACACTAAGTTTTACTGTCCCTAACACCAACAACAACAACACCGCAAGGCAAAATGTTGTCCTCATTTTATACACACACAAAGTTTTTGGCGATTTAGTTCAGCACGAAGCAGTCAAGTTGGCTTTCAAAACACAAACTGACTGCCAGCAAGGAGTTTGTACAATTTTTATACTAAATTTTCTGCATTGATCGTACAAAATTCCATTGTAATATTGGCTGCTGATAAGCAAATGCAGCCGCATAAAATTTACCTAAATCCAACGAAACAATGGCACAAATGATGAAGTGTGACCTATAAAACAGTTTGCTGCATTAATTTAAAATCTATGTCGGTCACTTGAAAGCAACAAATGCACGACAAGTTATTCAGAGACACGGGGGCAGTGAGAATAACTTGATGGCCGTCTGAGCAGTGGCGCACATAGGATTTCATTTTCGGGGGGAGTGGCGGGCGGTAGCGTAAAACTTTTGAATAACATTCGAAATCATTTTTTGTGCCAGCATTTTTGGTATTTGGGCAGGAGGTTTGAACCCCATAACCCCTCCCCTGTTTGCGCCTGACTATCTGGAAACAAGTTTAAGAAAAATAGTTAATATGAGAAACAATGCTAATTCCCACAGTAACCGAATTGACAATAGTTTCGTTGTGATTATTAACTGAAAGGCAGTGAATTTTAGTGTTGCCAGATACCTGTAATGACTTTCTCCTAAATCTTAAAAAAATACTGCAATTTCCTCCCAAAAGTTAAAAACAACCTCCTAATTTTTTTTTATAATTTGCATCATTTTAAAGGAATTTAACCAGGGACCGAAAATAACTGTTATTTTACAATATTCAAATCAAAAACGCATAACCAAAAAATTGTCGATGGACTTTTTTAAATTAACCATTATGATCGTAAAGGCCTCAGCTTCACGAATATTAAACGCCTTTTAAATTTTAGACTTTTACTATAAAAGTTAAAATTAACTGTTATTTTGTGCCTTTTATTATTTCAGTCCAAAATAACTGTTACTGTTGACTTTTATTTTATCGGTCAAAAATAACAGTTATTTTGTGACTTTTATTTTTCGGTCAAATATGTCGAACAAGTCTTATAGCTGAGAATATGCGGTCTGCTGAGATGAAAAAAATTGTATCAATAGTTTTTTAGTCGGTCAAACGGCCTTTGAAAAAATTCAAATTGCCTGACATATTTGACCGAAAAAATAAAAGTCACAAAATAACTATTATTTTTGACCGATAAAATAAAAGTCAAAAGTAACAGTTATTTTTAGAGGGCACAAAATAACTTTTATTTCTGTCGGTGAAAATAAAAGTTAAAAGATAACAGTTAAAATGTGACTTTTTTTATAAAAACCATAACCGGTACGGTCCCTGAATTTAACTTCTCATATAAAAATAAATACACCAATTTTTTTGACTGAAATCTTTTTTTCTTCATCTTCAGCTTAACAACAAAAACTTAACAAAAACAAAACATTTAACAAATGAATTTGGCGGAATTTCACTCTGACAGCAATAAGTGAGAACAAGATAGAACGAGCTTACATTTGGTAAGATTAAACATTTTTAACACAAAGGAGTGCTTTGGCTATTAAAATAGTTGCGAAAATATGTTTTGTTGCCAGTGTTCCCAATACATCACATACATACTTCGTTATCCAAAAATCTCCCAAAAATCCAAGTTCCGAAAAATCCCCTAACATAAAATTTAAATCTCTTAAACTTTCTCCTAAACAATTTTGCCTCCTAAAAATTCTCCTAAAAGGCCAAGAATCTCCTAAATCTGGGAGGAAATCTCCTGATCTGGCAACACTGGTGAATTTCTATTTGGACGAGTTAGAAAGATGGGAGCATCGCTGGCAGACGTGTAGTTAGACTTGCAAGGAAATTGTTAGATTGCAAACTTTCCACACTACGAAGAGAGACAATTAAGTAATGAGATTGATTTTATTGCCGCGCTTGTGGTAAACGTGCGACCTTGAAATTCCCTTCCCCTTCCCCGGCATCCTTCCCCTCTCCATTGATATATTTACCATCACTCTAGCTTGTTTAGTTCGCCTGCTGTGTCGTGTTGACGTGTAAACGTGTGTTGGTGGTGCTCGTCACAAAAATGGAGAAACGAAATCAAGAGCAACGCGTCGCGATAGCGTTGCGTTTTGATAGCCGTGGAATCGTCCACAAAGAATTTGTTCCATCGGGGCAAACCGTAAATCAAGTCTACTATCGCCAAGTACTCGAAAGATTGCGAAAACGAGTCAACAGGGTGTGCCCAGACATCGCTCGTAACAGGATCCTTCGGACATCCCAGTCGAAGCGTTCCAGAAATGTTACGAAGCATGGAAAACGCGCTGGAATCGTTGTATAGCTATTGTAGCGTTGTATAGGACTACTTTGAACGGGATGGCAGAGTTGTAGAATAATTTTTAAATATACGGTTTTTTTGGAATCAGTCTCATTACTTAATTGTTACACCTCGTATCCTCGTATATAGTCAAATGATTTTTAGCTCATTTGTTCAAATTTCCAGCGCTTGGAATTCGAATCTTTTGACATTTTTTCTATAATATTTAACCCTTAACCTTAACCCTTAACCCTGATGGGGTACCCGGGTACCGCAGTACAAATTATATGAAAATTTCTCAGTTTTTGTTTGCACTGTAAGAAATTTTACTGTTTTTTTTGCAATGAATTGCTCTGCAATTTCGGATCCCCCGTTCATAAAAAGGGGAATACCATTTATACGCTGCTATAAATTCCAATGAAATGTCATTCCACGCGGAATTTTTTGACATTTAAACTTTGAAACAAATTAATTAGTCGTTAGTAATTAGTTTTAATTGCATTGTGAAAGATCGGAACAAATTCGGAAATGAGTTCTTATTCAGCAAGAGCTCGTTCTGAAAGATTTATCCCAGCCGAAATTCAAGATTGATTTGTGTACCCGGGTACCCCATCATACACATAAGGGTTCAAAATTCAATTCCACTTCAGCCACAAACTTCTAATGTCCTGCAACACAAAACTAGCAAAAATCTCAAGCATAGAAAAACCTTGGAGAGAGAGAGAGAGAGCATAAGAGAGGGAGCGCGCTATATTATCAACCACATTATGCGAATGCGAAATGTCATAAAATAAAGAAAACATAAAAAGTGCTGCAGAAAATTTCGAGTGGCATGTGGCAAGTGGCCAATGGTTCGCCAAATGCTGCGTGGCATATTTCACTAATGCGGCATGCAACATATTTGCAACACGTACTCTTAATTAGCACTTCACGGCCGTATGAATGTGTGGCGTCTCACTCGCACGTTTCTCCCATTCGCACTCACAGCATTTCTCTTCTTCTGCTAATAGAAGACTGCCAGAGTTGATTACTTTTGCAAACGTGCTGCATTATTTTACTTATTGTGTTGTTGTTGTTGTTGCTTCAGTTGCTGTCGGCATTGGTTTGGTGCTTCTTCTTCTTCTCTGCTTGCTTGCTTAAAAATATTCTTGATTGTTATTTTCACTAATTTTTGTTTTGTAATTTCAACAGTTGCTGCATATGTGCTGATGGGCAACATAATAACAACAACAACAACAACAGCAATAAGAACAACAGCAATACTACCAAGAACAACAACAACAACAACAGCAATAAGAACAACAACAATACTACCAAGAACAACAACAACAACAGCACACTGCCGCTGACTTTGACGGCAATGACGTTGTTATTGTTGCATATTCTGACACAACTGTCATTGCACTGACTGCAGTGCCACTTGCCACACCAACGTGCAACGTGGCTGCTGCAGAATGTTGCGCGCATTCCCCTCACTTTTGCCCTACAAAACAAACCAACCACTTTTGCTGACGGCAATATTTGGCGCCGCTCACATTGTGCAGCAACAAAGTAAGCGGATACTTGTGCAGTTGTTGCTGTCCGTGTGTGTGTGTGTGTGTGTGTACGGTACGTGCCTTTGCGCGCGTCTCGCAGCTTTTTCCGGCCTGAAGTTAATGGCAAATGTTGCAAACGCTGCAGCACATTGGCACAACTGCTGCCATCACGACTCCCACACCCCAGCCCCCCCGCCCCCCAACTCGATTCACTCGCCTGTGCATTGCAGTCTCGAGCTTTTCTCATAGGTTTCGCTGTGCTTACATTTTGATTTTCACGATCAACGTCAGCACGCTGCAAGCAATAACAATGCATGAAAATGCCAGACGACGCAGTGGGCGAATGCTTGGAAAAATGCATTTTGTCAACGTCATTGACTGTTTGAGCCACTTGGCCGACTCGCCAGTTGACTGACTGACTAGCTGGCTGTCTTAATGAACGAAACAATGAATGAACTCTACACTTTGCTACCTTTTGCACGCAGTAGCATTGTGCCGTATCGGTTGGCCTGGCTTGCCGGTTTGAGCCAGAAGTGTTCATGCGCAAAGCGTACAAAGCGCAATCTGGCGCAACAGCGGAAGAATTCCAAACAACATTTGCACATAATTGCGTCACATGTCGAACTAGCAGGGACCCACAGTTTTGCACGAAGGTTTGAAGTCAATTGAGCCAATAAATCAAGTTCTTCTTAACCCTTTGTTGATCAGATTTCCCGTCAGATTTGTATGACAAAATACTTACATTACTTGCTTTCGCAACATTTTAAGTCCATTGGCGCATTAAGGCATGTTTCCCCATACAAACTCTTAACCCATTGTTGACCCTGTCAGAGTTTTATTTTCGAGAAAATAAAAAACACGTGTCAAATTATTTCTCACTAAGAGTAGTTTCACCCAGTTTGAAGACAAAAGGACCATAAAATCGTATTTCTCCATATAAACTTTTAACCCATTCTTGACCCCGTTCGGTTTTGATTTTCGAAAAAATAAAACACACCTTAACCCATTGTTGCCCCGTTTGATTTTGATTTTCGAAAATTAAAAAATACTTATTGAATTATTTCGCATGTTAAATGCTTTTACTAAGTTTGAAGTCAAAAATTTCATAAAATCTTGTTTCTCCATACAAACGTTTAACCCATTGTTGACCCCGTTTGATTTTGATTTTCGAAAAAATGAAAAACGTGTATCAAATTATTTCACACTAAGAATACTTTCACTAAGTTTGAAGTGAAAAAGTCCATAAAATCTTATTTTTCTATACAAACTCTTAACCCATTGTTGGCCGTTTGATTTCGATTTTTGAAAAAATTAAACATGTGTCGAATTATTTCGCATGTTAAATGCTTTTACTAAGTTTGAAGTCAAAAAGCCCATAAAATCTTGTTTCTCCATACAAACTTTTAACCCATTGTTGACCCCGTTTGATTTTGATTTTCAAAAAAATGAAAAACACGTATCAAATGATTTCTCACTAAAAGTACTTTCACTAAGTTTGAAGTCAAAAGGCCCATAAAATCTTATTTCTCCATACAAACTATTAACCCATTGTTGACCCCTTTCGGTTTTGATTTTTGAAAAATAAAAAACAAGTGCCAAATTATTTCTCACCAAAAGTACTCTCACCAAGTTTGAATTTAACATGCTCATTAATTAATGTTTTTCACAGTTTATCGATATAAATTTTTAACCCAACATTGACTCAACCACAATCAAAAAACCTAAAAAATCATATATCATCATAAAAACTTTTAACCTTTCGTTCACCCCTTTGTTTTTATTAAAAAAAAAGTAAAAACACGTATCAAATTATTTATAATTTCAAGTATTTTCACTAATTTTGAAGTGAATACGCTGTTCGATTCAGGATTTTTTCGTAGTCTGTCTGTATATGGAAAAAACTTAACCCATGGTTAACAACGTTAATTTCGAAAAATTGAAAAGTACATGTCGAATGATTTTTGATTTGGATTATTTTCAGCAAGTTTGAAATCAAGAGACCCTTTAGATGTAATTTCTTCATATAACACCTTAACCCATGTTTTGCCCCTTATTACTCAAAATTTCAAAAAATCCCGTCTTAGCGTAGATTCATTTTTCAAAATGTACCTACAGCTCAAATTTCATAATTGTAGCTTTAACGGTTTGGGCTGAGCGATGATGAATCAGTCAGTCGGTCAGTCCGGACAAACAATTCTTTGTATAGAGATTTTCTTCACTTTTTTTCTTCAAAGATTTCAAGCAAATAATTACAAATTCCAAATACCTTCCAAACATCTCAACTAATACAACAACCAACTCAGTTAAACCGAACTAACTCATAAAAAAAAACAAAAATCCATAAATTTTCAACCACAAAAACAGACAAACTTAAAGTAACAACAACAAGTAGAAAATAAAGCAATAAACAAAAACAAATTACAATAATTATTACTTAGTTTGCCTTCAATCAATGCATTGAACGCTCAACGCTCTCTCACACCAATGTTGCATCGTACAATGGCAACGCCTCAGCGTATGCTACACTTTATGCGCATTGACACACAATTCAGTTTTAATTGACATTTGATTTTCAATTGAAATTGCATTACGTGCTGGCGCTCAATTTGCTGTCATCCGTTGTGTGCCGCTCATCCTTCGTCCATGGACTTGTTTGCTGCAATTACGATGCAGCAAATGTGCAAAAATTTAAATTGTCCTTGTTGTTTGTGTTGTTTGAATGCGCATTCGCTATTTTAGCGCATTTTGGGCCAAAAAGTTTCAAATATTGACAGAGAAATTATCTCGCAGCTACAGCATTCGACGCTGTCCATCATGGGAACATTGAGTGAAAGAAACAAACGAGCCAACAGACAAGCAGATAAAAACAGTGTCAGGGTGTCGGCGTCCGGGTGTCGAAGTGTGGATTTAATGGAAACTAGCGAGCGTGCAAATCAATGAGTTGATGGCCATAATAGGAGGCAAGATATTGTTTAAGCTTTTATTTACTTTGCATTGAAATGTATTTTTCATTTGCCTCTCGCTCTCCGCTCAGTCGAGCGAGCATTGTGCGCATTCGGCGCGCGTGTATTTTGCGCCAATGAATTTTCCATTCACAACTGAATGCAATGCAGTTTATATGTGTTGGTGTGTTTGTGTACTTAAATCGCTGTTGCTGCTGGCCATGGCTGCCAAATTAAACCAAACGCAAATGAATGAAAATCATTTGCGCTGCAGTCGCTCTTATTTACGATGGTCTGCTAAAATAGCTGCAACAACAACAACAAAATGAAAATGCTTGAAAAAAAAAATTATTTACATAAAAGGAAAATATTGATTTAAGCAAATGAAATGAAACAAAATTAAATGCATGAAATTGAACTGAGCTACAATGTTCAGCAAATGCAATGAAATTGTAAAATAAATTCGCGAACTAAAATGTTTGAATTATTTTCGTAATTAGTGTGGAATAATGAGAAAAGATTTAGAGCGTAAAATGATGATACATTTGAATTTTTTGTGATTTATTTTAGAAAAATCATTTCAAAATCAACGATTAGATGTTGAATTTTACATGGAATATTTTAAAGTTGAGGCTTAATTTCGTTTGTTTAAAATATAAAAAATTATATATACGATACATATATTTATTTATTTATATTTTTTTTATATTATTTTTTTTTTTTATTATTAAAAAAAATTTTCACACCGGGAAAAATCCATATGGGCGTGAAACTAGACACCAAACATAGTAATACTGCGTGCACAGTTTTTTATTTCTTCATGCTTTGTCCTTTTAAAAGAACTTTAAAATTTTGAAGGGGATAAAATATAAAAAAAATATAAAAAATACTTAACCTCATTTGAGTATGGCGATATGTATATCAAATGAAAGAAGAAAGGCTCAAGAATTTAAATCATTTTAATTTTGTATTTATTTGTAAAAAAAGGATATGAAAAACGTCCTTTAAAAAGTTTAATCCTTTATATCCTTGAAAATTTACATCGAATTTTCTTGAAAAGTAAGCATGTTAAAACTCCAAATCTCCTTGATCACGTGTCAAAATTTCATTATTCTCGCTTCATTGATTTTGTATATTTTTATTATTTAAAATAGTGATACTCAAATGAATTAGAATTTTTTTATTTCATTAGAATTGCAGCTTCCGCCTTTTTTAATAACTTTCGAACTAATAAAGTTAAAGTAAGAGTTAGTTAGAGTTAGTAATATTTATATTATTATATTTTTCAAAAGTCTTGACGCAGATTTTAAAATCATCATCAGATTTCATATGATGACCAAAGCTGCGCAAAACTTAAACTAACGAAATTTTTTTGTCATTCGTTTCCTAATTTCCACTAATCTCTTGTGTCACTTACTGAACAAATTTCGCCCCCTTATTAGTGACAGCTTTCAGCTGCTGCCAGATGAATTAGTTGCCATGATTTTCAGAGTCCATTGACCAAACTCTTAGCTGCACTTGAATGCTTCTATTTGTCATACAAAAGCTCCCAACTACACTTTGAACATTTTCAAAATGCTTAGCAGCACAAATTTCACTCAACTTGTGCCCATGTTGACCAAAGTACAAATTTCGTTCATTTTCCGGTGCACAACGAAAATGCATGGCATTAAATTTTAGCAACACACTTCGAACGACAGTTGCCAGGCTGACGATGGAAAAAAATTCTGACAGCCTGCAACTAATTAGCACTAAAAGCCATCAAGGCTCACCAGCCAGTCGGTGCACAGTGCAAGCAACGTGGGCCTGCAACAAAATGGCTAAATGTGTGTGTATGTGTGTGTGTGTGAGTGTTAAGGGGGACAAGATGAAAGGTGTAACGAAGCTGACTGGCAGGCGGCAACGCTGGCAGGCAGCTGTCATGCGAGCAAATGTGCGACGAGAGTTCAGTCAGGCGCGTTTCAAACTAAAACAAATGCACACGCACACACAGACAGATATTTGCATTCATGTGTATGTGCAGGTTCATATGAGACTAAATATAATAATGGCCTAAGTTGGTGTATATAGATGACAAAAGTTCCGGAAATACCACAGCGTGAACTGACACATCGGATTAACCGGTTCACCGATGTTGCCTACGCAACACTAATACATGTTTTTTTTCTTTTTTGACTCGAACAAACTTGCTGGGGATGACCCCTATTAATGCGAGGCATTGCGTTGGTTCAGGAAGGATATAAAGGTTAGGATAAAAAACTGATTCGAGTTGATTCGAAACTAATGATTTGAGTTAAATTTTTGACGCTGCTAAATAAATTTGTCAGGTAATTCAGACCACAAGGAATTATGTGGATCACATCTTCTTCAATTGGTTGATGGATTAAAGCATACACTTTTAGGACCAATATACGAACTATATTATTTACTTAAGGCTAACATTGATTCGAAACTAATGATTTGAGTTAAATTTTTGACGCTGCTAAATAAATTTGTCAGGTAATTCAGACCACAAGGAATTATGTGGATCACATCTTCTTCAATTGGTTGATGGATTAAAGCATACACTTTTAGGACCAATATACGAACTATATTATTTACTTTAGGCTAACATTAGGAGAGATGAACGAACAAACAGTCTGGGCTATCTAAATTAATTTTTTCAGATGATTCAGACCATAATGATTTATGCTGAACGCATCTCCTTCAACTAGTAAAGGATTAAATAATGAACCAATAGCACCAATTGACCAACTGCATCTTCCAATTCAGGTCAACAATCGAATGATCGAACAAACAATTCAAATTAATCAATCAACAAATCAATTTTCCTGGTAATTCAGACAAAAAAGATTTGTGCCGATCACATCGATCTTCTGAACAATGACGAATGAACAACTAGAACCTAGTGAGGCAAACAGTCATATGGACGAACGAACAAACAGATAAATCTAAATAAATGTTACGAGTTTTTCAGACTACTTACAAAGATTTTTGATCTATTTTTCTTCTATTTCAGGCTAAAAGTCGAAAGGATGGAACAACAAACGGACGAAGATGAATCAACTGTTTCGAATAATTCAAATGGCAAATAGTTATGCTGACAGTAGTAGCCTCTTCTACTGGTCAATGCCACGCCCAGTGTAGGGAGAAACTAGCATAAACGACAATGCACTGAACTCTGGTAAAAGAAATTCAAAATGTTAAAAAGGACTTAAATAAAGCACTGATGACGGCCAGAGTGTCAGCATGGAAAACCAAAAAAACATACAACCAACAACAAGAAAATATTTTTAAAAAGAAAAAACAACAACAACAACAATAGTAACAACCAATGCCACCATAACAGCAACAACCACATAATGAAAGTCATTGAAAATTGTACATTTCTGCATTCAGTTGTAGTTGTTGTGGGCACCGCTAAGGCTGTTTTTGGCATTATTGTCATTTTTTTGTTGCTGTTGCTGCTGTTGTCGTTTTCACTATTTTCTTACCGCTGAGTGGAACGAGAGTGACAAAAGAAGCTGTCACACAGTTGCTACATTTTTTTCCATACACTTTTTTTCGTTGTAATTCTTGTTAACAGAATGAAATGCCACACACACACACACACACATATTTATATAAAAACTTACATACAACGCTAGATGCACAAACACAAACGCGCTTGTAGTCAGTTGGCCACGTGCACATGTTGCACTGCAGCAGGCTACAATTTGTAGGGTAAATTGGGAGCATATGGCCTTAAAAAATTTTCTATATAATTCGATGAAAATTAAAATTGCATAAAATATTAAAAATCATTTAAAACCTATTTATAAAAAATGTTGTATGTAATCATTTTATTTTGTCAATTTTGTCTATTACCAAAAATGCCTCACTTCCACCTCGCCAATTTTCACTATTTACACACACATGCGTCAGCGCCATTGTTGTTGTTGTATGCTGTGTATGTGTGTGTTTGTATTTTGCATTTTATTTTGTTGCATTTTTGTAAATTTTTTCTTCTTGTTGCTCCGCTGTTCCAACTAATGTCAAACTCTGACAGTCCACGGACAGCTAACATTGTGAGGCTGCTGTGTCAGTCAGTCTTTCGTTGCGCTTCCCTTGTCGCCATTCACACGTTGCCACTCATTGCGAGCCTGGTTTTTTGTGCTGCTTCTCTTTAATTTTCGTTCTAAATAGTTTGCAACAGCACCGCCAAAGCCAGTGACAGCTGCGCGGTAATTAAAAACTGGAAAAAATTCATTCGAAAGAAGGTGAAAAGAAATAACAAAACAAAATGGAATATTTTATACAAAAAAAAATTTGTCACAAAATTAAATTTCTTTTAAACAGAGACAGTGAAATGGGCGCCGAACAAATAAATGTAATTTGGCCGCTGGAAAATGTGATGCTTCGTGGGCATTGACTAAAGTCGTTAGAGGGTATTAAATTTTTTTAAACTTTGAATTTTTTTTATGCATTTTTGAAAATAGTTTTTAGTTATCTCATTGGGCTTAATTTCTAGTATTCACTATTATTTAGTGTAATAAATGCTCGGAACCAAAGTTGTTCACTATGTTTGTGATTGGGGAATTTTCGTCGTGAGGTTGAACGTGGATGCCATCAAGTCGAATGGATGACGACAAGCGAATCAAACTATTGGAGCAAAATTCTATAAGAAACAGTTGTCTTCAGACAATATCGAACCAGACAATTCATTCAACTGACATTCGATCGACACTTGAGGAAAGTGTGAGATTAAGTGGTGACGAACTGTTGAAGCCAGTTTCATTTATAACCATATTTGCAACCCAAAATGTTGGCAACAAATGGATATATGAGGGGTTTGAACCACCTCTGTTCCGATTATCGAGTTTGAACCAACAACGAACTTAATGAACTTTTTAACACTAAGAAGACCATTTTGACGGTTTTTCATTTTTATATATCTGTATTTTCTTTAGTATTTCTATCAACTTTTGCTTTGGTGACTTTTATTTTTTTATTTTAAAAAAATTTATATTTTTTTTTTAATTATTTTGCAAAACATTTGCCAAATTCTATATATATTTCTTGAGATATTAGCGCATATGATATGAAGTCTTTGTTGGTATGGAAAACTTGCGCTCTTTCTGCGTGTTGAAGACATGGACATAGCACAGCGAATTAACATCCATTAAGTATGTAAGTAAGTAAGAAAGTAAAAAGGTAAGTAAATAGTAAGAAAGTCATTAAAAAAGTAAGTATATAAATAAATAATAATAAATAACTGAAAAACAGATTTATTTCTGTGTGAATAAGTAAGTAAATAAGTAAGTAAGTAAGTAAAATAGTAACTAAAAAAGTAAGTAACAGTAAGTAGTAAGAAAGTAAGTAGGTAAGTGGGTAATAGTGCCGACCGAAGGTGGATTTTTGGCCGAAGCAGAATATTCGGCATAACAAAAATATTAGGCCCAAGTCGAATGCTAATAAAAAATCATTTAAGGAAAAACCTGATCAAATTTAGCCGTCCTTTCTCTGTTCATTTTCTTTGTTCCACTTAGGAATTAATAAAAGAGTATATAGGTATATATTAGATGTAATTTTGATTATATACTATATATATATATTTTAATTTCATTTCTTTATATTAATTATAAATAATTAATAATAAATAATTAATTATATATATTATATATATTTTAGTAAAAACAAACAGTCTTAAAAAAATCTAACAATTCAATTGACATAAAATTGATTAGAGATCATTTTTATTAATCTCAATCTTGAGTCCGAAATATCGATAAACCCCGATATTTGATAAAATACTTCGAAACAGAGCAAATTGACTTGCATTACAGGGCGGAAACCTTCGGCTGTTCGGTATTCGGCTATTTTGGCCGAAGCCGAAGATTTAACTTAACTTTAACTTTTCAAAAAGAAATTGCTAAAAAAGACCACAAAATTGCTCCAAAGCTGCTCAGGAGGCTCTGGAAGTGTTAAAATCCATGACCGACCTCCACTACTTTTCTCTTTTGAACATTTTTTCCGAACATACTTAACCCTTATCTCACTCCATAAATGGAATCCCATACAAAACGGTCGTTTTTAAATGAATTGCCTTCCACTGCCTCTGGGTTACCTACAGACGAGCCAAATGCATTCTAATCATCTATCCATATTAACCCCCTATATTCCAATTTTTGTAGAGTACTGTCATTTTTTACTGTCTTACACTGTTTTATCTTGTTTGGTTCAATTCTTTCGACAATTTAAATCATTCAAAAAGTAATGAATATTATTGGAAATTATGAATAATAATTCCTAATAATTATAATTATTGCATATTTTGAATTAAACCCCGTTAACTCAGATTTAATAACTGTAAACTTCATCAACCCATAAGCGCATTACTTACACCGTGCGACAAAAATTAAAAAAATTTTTCACACCGGAAAAAATCCATATGGGCGTGAAACTAGAGACCAAACATAGTAATACTGCGTACTCAGTTTTTTATTTCTACATCCTTTGTCCTTTTAAAAGGACTTCATAATTTCGAAGGAGATAAAAAATGAAAAAAAAAATTTAAAAAAAAAATTAAAAAAATAATAATTAACCTCTTTCGAATATGGCGATATGTATATCAAATGAAAGAGGAAAGGCTCAAGAATTGAAATAAAATTAATGCTTTATCTATTTGTAAAAAAAGTATATCAAAAAGGTCCTTCGAAAATTTTAATCCTTTATATCCATGAAAATTTACATCGGATTTTTTTTAAAAGTAAGTATGTTAAAACCCCAAATCTCCTTGAACACGTGTCAAAATTTCATTATTCTCGCTTCATTGATTTTGTATCTTTTTACTATTTAAAATAATGATAACCAAATAAATTCGAATTTTTGTACTTCATTAGAATTGCAGCTTCCGCCTTTTTTTAATAACATTTGAACTAATAAAGGTAAAGTAATGAAATTTTGTCACGTGATCGGGGAGATTTGGGGCTTTAACATACTTGCTTTTCAAGAAAATTCGATGTAAAGTTTTGAGGATATAAAGGATTAAAATTTTCAAAGGACCTTTTTCATAACCTTTTTTTACAAATAGATAAAAAATCAATTTTATTTAAATTCTCGAGCCTTTCTTCTTTTATTTGATGTACATATCGCCATATTTTAACGAGGTAAAGTATTTTTTATATTTTTTATATTTTGTATCCCCTTCAAAATTTTGAAGTCCTTTTAAAAGGACAAAGGATGTAGAAATGAAAAACTGAGTGCGCAGTATTACTATATTTGGTCTCTAGTTTCACGCACATATGGATTTTTCCCAGTGTGAAAAATGCTGTCGCACGGTGTTATGTAATGACCCAATATGTTTAAAAAACTTACTCATTGCCACTAAAATTCCATAGTCATGTAAATCACACTTGATTACACCTAATTTGAGGTTCAAAGTGTTGTAGTAGAATTACCTGCAAAGAAATTAAATTCCAGATAAAAATTAGCAATATATAAATATTTGCTTTGTAGCTAATAAAAAAATTTTACATTAATAAAATAAAATATAATTAAAAAAAATATATGGAAAAATCTTTAACAAAGAAATTCACACAAAACATCTCATTAGATATTTGCCATCTGCAAATGATGCCAATTTAAATGCTTTAAAAGTTGTCTTTGTCAAGGCACTTGTGCTAAAAAGTAGCACAACAACAACAATAAAAAAAAAGTTTGAAAATTGTGCGCCGAAAAAATTTCTAATCAATCTTCAGAATGCATTCATGCATGCCGCCGCATTACAAGCCCACACACACACACGAACACGAACACACACAGGCGTACAGAAGCAAACGCGCCAACATAATGACGCAAACACAAACACACCTACACATACAAGTAAACAAGCCGCATACTAACAACGCGCACAAACACACACACACATACACAAACATATCGTTTTTATGCTGTCAGCAAGGCAGCGAGGCAGTCGAGCCGGTGCGGCTGGCGCAGTGGCGTTTCGCAATTACAACTTAAGCACACAATCATTATCATAATCCTTAATCGATATTATGGCTTACAGCGGCCAACAACAACAACAATAATAATAACAACAACAACGAAAATAACAAAAGCAACGACAAACAGCAGCGGCAGCAGCTTTTGCTGCATGTCTGGCATACAAATACACACACACATACACAAATATACCAACACACCAACACGCCGACACGCGTACACGTGCACATACATTAACGCGCCAGCCAGAGCGACCCACTTCCGCACAACGATTTCCGGCTTTCATTATGGGACACAGACACTCACTCACTCACTCACTCAACATGAACGCCACATATGTGTGAGTGTGAATTAAAATTCAACAGCTAACGTGCCTTCTTGCCCACTTTTCTACTTTCTTCTCTACTCAGGCCATTGCAATGGCGCCGATTCCATGGACTCTTGTTCGTAGTAGCTCCTACCGGCAATGCTGCCCTCGCTTCCGGTCGCACGCCGCTGAGTCGCTTCAGCTTCAACTCAAGCAAGCCGGCCCTGTTGTGCGCTAATACATGAATCCTTCTCTCCACTGTCCCAAGCACACCCACCCGCCCCCTCCCCTCAGTCGCCTTTTACCTTCGCTCTTTCTCGGTTGCTGCTAATGTCAGCTGAATGCAAAGAAAAATGTGCAAAATAGCACACAAAGTTGATACATATCGAAGCCATAAGCATATATACGAACATACAATGACATCGTGACGCAACGCTGAGGCTTTGTGATGGGTTGTGGAGCGGGGTCGCATTGGAAAGAATCCTTAAGAAGATTTGCACTAAACACAGGATAATCCGTGTTAATGGATGAGCTACAAGCGTAGCGACGTTGCAATGCCCCACAGCGGTTGGCCTGGTCACATTTGTTATTATGACTGATGTTGTTGTTGTTTTTGTTGACGTTGACAGTATCTAGCATTAGCATGGGTGTGTCCTTGGACATTAATAATTTGATATTTTTACATACAAAGCAATCCTTTGCCATGCAAAGCATTCAACGCTGCTTAGATGCGCCAACTGAATGTCGATGTTCGTCGACTTCGTAAGAAGCTTCTGATTTCAAATTGTTGTTTTTGAAAATTATGATTTATTTTATGCTTTCTTGATATTTTTTAATATTAATGCTGCATGAAAAGAATGCATAGATGGTAAAAAAATACACTGAAAAACAAGTAATTGGAAATTGGAAATAGAAATTTCTTTGGTGGCCTCAAAGTTTGCTCACTCTTGGCTCAAAGTTGATTTCATGTGAAGTCACTTAGTTAGTTTAAACCAGTTTGCTATATTTTTTAAATTGTTTGCTACATAAAAAGCTTTCAATATTGTTAAACAAAATACACCAGAAAATAATTAATTTGATCATAGAAATTTATTTAGTGTCCTTGAAAGTTGATTCACTTTTTATCCAAAATTGGTTTCACCCTTCGTTTAGTTAGGTTCAAAAAGGCTGACTTGCTTTAAGCTTTCTTGGTATATTTTTAAAATTTTTTGCTAATATACATAAAAAGCTTTCAATATGGTTAAACAAAATACACCAGAAAATAATTAATTTGATCATAGACATTTATTTATATTAGTGTCCTTGAAAGTTGGTTCACTTTTGATCAAAAGTTGATTTCTTGATCTATTCTTTAATTTTAACTGTGTATGAAAAGCTTTTAATGTTGTTAAACAAAAGAACAATTTATTTGATAATACAAATTTATAACTTTTGTCTTCTTTATCTTCGTTCACTTTTGATCCAAAGTTTGTTTCACCTTTCGTTTAGTTAGGTCCAAAAAGTGCTTTGACTTACTTTAAGCTTTCTTTTTTTTTTAAGTTTAATGGTTCATATACCATTTGAAGTTGTCAAGAAAGAATACACTGAACAACAATTTTGGTCAAATTTAAAGTTGGTTCACTTTTGATTCAAAGTTGGTTTCACCCTTCGTTTAGTTAGATTCAAACAGTCTGACTTACTTTAAGCTTTCTTGATGAAATTTTTTTTTTTAATCTTAACGGTATATAAAAATCGTTCAAAGTTGTAAAACAAATATAGTGAACAATAATTAATTTGATCATAAAAATTTATAAATTAAGTGGTCTTTGAAGTAAATTTCTTCTCAGCTGAAAGTTGGATTCATTCTTCGGGTAGTTAGATTCAACCGGTTTGGCTTATTCTAAATTTGTTTGACCTATTTTGCTAGTCTTTATAGATCTTGATTTATGATTCATGAATCTACCTTCGTTCCCACTTATTATGTACCCATGAATTTACAAATCCCAATTATATATAACTTCTGCTTCCACTAATCCTAATTTATGATTCATGAATCTGCTTCTGATTTCACTGATTCTGATTTGTAATTCATGAATATATAAATCACAATTATTTCTGTCTTCAACTGCTATTCGTGATTCGTGAATCTACTTCTGCTTCCACTGATCCTGATTCGTCATTCATGAGTCTACTTTTGCTTCCAATGATCTTGATTTATAATTCATGAATCGAATTCTGTTACCACTGATCCTTATTTGTGACTTTTGAATCTACAAATCATAATTTCTCTGTCTTCAGCTTCAACTTCGGCTTCTAATGACACTAATTTGTGATTCATGAATCTACTTCTGCTTCCACTGATCTTGATTTATGATTCATGAATCGAATTGTGTTACCACTGATCCTGATTTGTGACTTTTGAATCTACAAATCATAATTTCTCTGTCTTCAGCTTCAACTTCGGCTTCCAATGACCCTAATTTGTGATTCATGAATCTACTTCTGCTTCCACTGATCCTGATTTATGATTCATGAATCGAATTCTGCTCCCATTGATTCTGATTTGTGACTTTTGAATCTACAGATCACAGTATCTCTGTCTTCAGCTTCAACTTCTGCTTCCACTGATCCTGATTTGCCATTCATGAATCTATTTCTGCTTCCATTGATCCTGATTTGTCATTCATGAATCTACTTCTGTTTCCACTGATTCATGTATCTACAAATCACAATTCTTTCTGTCTTTAGTTTCAACTTCTGCTTCCAATGATCCTGATTTATGATTCCTGAATCCACTTCTTCTTTCACTGATCCTGATTTGTGACTTATGAATCTTCAAATCACAATCAGAGTTTCAACTTCTGCTTCCCCTGATCCTGATTTATGATTCATGTATTTACAAATAATTTTCATCACCAGCTTCTGCTTTCACTGATACTGATTGTGCTATATGAATCCTGCTATATGAATCAAAATTATCTCTACCTTCTTCCTCAATTTTCCTTCTTTCTCTATCCTTTTTTTAATCATTTTCACAATTAACTCGTTTAAATCTACACCTTTAAACATGAAATTTAAAATATCCTTTGCAACTTTTTACTGTTCCACACACTTCTTGCTGGTTACTTGTTCACCTTTTGCCTAACTTAAATGCAATTCTGTCCTATCTGGCATTTGCTCTCTTCCTTTTGATATGCGTACGTGCAATGTTGCCAGTTGCTCGTTAATAGAAGCAGCAATTTTTACTGTAAACAAATTTAATGTCCTTAATGTTCCTTAATTTTACTTGGCAAACGTTTTGTCGCCTTTACAAGCGAAACGTGTCGCACCACGCTCGACACAGCTGAATGGCAAAGAAATCAGGTGAAACAAAATGATGTCATACAAACACAAACACAAATACAAATATATGCGCCATACCACTTGTACAAACAAGCGCAACAACATATACGAACGTCGCTTAACACATGCAAAAAAGAAATTCAGTCGCAACAGAAAGCGACAGCAAACGAAGCGCATATCACGTTCGCACTTTATTCCAAAGGATAATGAAGGCATTTACCTGGCTCGAGTGTAAATGGAAAATAGAAATGTGTGCTTGTATGTGTGTTTGTGTATGAGCTTGCGTTTGTATGAGTGTGTTTGTATGTGAGTGAGCGTGTGAATTTGTTTTTGTGAGTGTGAGTGTGAGTGTGTTTGTTGCTGCATATGAAAAGTCGAAAAGTATCAAAGCCAATGCAAAGTGAGCGGAATGAGATTTTCATTGCACATTGCAATGCTGACAATTGTTGAGTATAAATTCTTGGCGTATTTGTTGAAAATTTGAGAATAATTGAAAGAATTTATGGCGAATAAGAAGTGACGCGAAAGAAATCGCGTGGTTGGTTTGTTGGCTGATGCGTTTAGGGCTTTAAAAAAAAAGATGGGAAAACTGGCAATTGACGCGATTTTTTGCGATTCTTTGGTGTCAGTTCAAGTGGGTTAATGGTTGTGTAAAAGTTGTTGTAACTGTCAATGAAAGGATAACGGGAGATTTTTGAGAGATTTCAAAGTATGGTATTTATGATACAATTTAATGGGTTTATAAAGAGCAAAATTCTGCTTCACAGTTGCAACAAATGAGTGATTACACTACTCGACACGAAAAATGCTCCTAAAAATAAAATTATTTTTTAGACTAATCTTCGGCTGCTGAACACGAAACTGAAAATCAAAAAAATTTCTTAAGAAGCGTTTTCGAAAAAGCTTCGAAAAACACGTTTTTCTCCTCTTATTTCAGTTATGATTCAGTTATGACATATCTCCTAAACCAAGCATCAGGCTAACACAAGTGGCCCATCGTTTAGAAGGTAATTAACTAACCTTTCCAACGATATATAGATTGTCCAAATGAGATGAGATGGGAAAGTGGTCGAAAAATTAATTTTTTTACAATTTTCATCGTCAGTAACTTCCCCAAATCTCATCTGATTTGGACAATCTATTTATCGTTGGTTAGATAATTATTTTCTGAACGACGGGCCATTTGTGTTAGTCGGATTGTTGGTTTACGAGAAATGTGCTCATAATTAAAATAAGAGGGAAAAATCGTGTTTTTCGAAGATTTTTCGAAAACGCTTCTTAAGAAAATTTTTGGATTTTCAGTTTCGTGTTCAGCAGCCGAAGATTAGTCTAAAAAATACTTTTGTTTTTAGGAGCACGCGATGAACACATTTTTTGTCGAGTGGTGTTATAGACTTGAATTACAAGTCAGGAAAATCGTTGATTAGAAAATCGTTGGTTTCAAACTGAAATCAGTCAAGATTAACTATTTGAAAGTTATTGTTGTCTAGTCATCACATTTTTACTATTTAATTTCTTCAACGAATTCATTTCAATTACACAAATTTTTGCCCTGCAATTATGGCACATAAATTCCAACATTTATAAACGTCATCAACAATAATAACAACAACAAATTCCAACTGGCATTGCAATTGCAAACATGTGCACATTCATGCTAATAAATTTGTATGTATTTGTTTTTGTATTCGAATATATTTTGCCATGTCACTCATACGCCCCATTAGGCGACAAATATAAAAGGCGGCAGTAACGACAAATCTGCGCTGCAGCCGTTATTGAATTAAATGATTGGCCATAAAAACGACAAGTTTACACTGCACACCCGATGGCTGGGCGGCTAGTAGCTGCCGCAACTAGCAGCGTGCACCGCAAGCGCCATTAATGACAGCAAAAGCATTTAAACGTTTCATGCGCGCACACACACACACACACACAACAGCAACAACAATGCAAAAGTAATGCATGCATCAATGTAACTGCATCAATTAATAAAAGCAAATAAATTTACCACCACAGCAACAACGACTACATGTGTACATTTACGTGTGTGTGTGTTTGTGTATATGTGTGCACAATTGCCATTTCCTTCGGTCATTTCTTCTCGCACACGCTCACATATGGCACCAGCGGTCCGGTGCCGTTGGCCAGCACATTGCATGACTTGCATGCCAACACACCACAGCGACATCAGTGGCCTTTTGGCTGTCGTTATTGTTGTTGTTGTTGTTTTTGTATTTGCCGCCAGCACTAAAGCGCAAATATGTTGGATACAAAAACGAAATTTTCTCACGCGACTTTTAAACGTATGTCCCACGCTCGACACGCCTCCGACCTACGGCTCTGAGCTTGTCTGTCTGTCCATGCGTCCTTTAGTCCGTTTGCATGTCGCCGCACACTGCATTCGCGCGCTTAACGTTGCCAGCACGCGCAACAAACGCCCACTACTCTCTAGCTCACTCCCGTACCCTATCCTCCCTCCGTCCATTGTCCAGCACCCTCGATCGTTCGTCTACAAAATGCGTTGTAATTGCCGCCCATTAGAGACTCCAACGCTGTCAAATGCCGCCACACAATGACCAGCCAACGCGGCAACGGCCAGCCGAATCCGTTGCCGCCAACTTGCGACAAGTCAGTCCCTCGTGCATTGTATATGTGTGTGTGTTTTATTGTATGCAAAATGCAACTAAATTGTTGTGTGGCAGTCAAAAGAGTGGGCGACCCGTAATTGGTAGCCATCGCCGATACATGCCATCAGCATGCACCATTGTTTTCTTTTTCGATTTGTTGTTGTTGTTTCACTATTGATGGGCGTCGATGCAGTGCACGTGGCAGCTACGTTGGGCATACGACGAACTGCACGTAGAGACGAACGCATACATAAGTGGCTGCGTCGCTGTTCGTTCGGCACAAAATGAAATATTAATGACAAAAGTGATTTTTAAGTAAGGTTCATGATTACGTTGACATTTTTCAACAATTTTGCAATTTCGATTTTCTACTTAGGGCGCTCGCTTCTGGCTATTATTAGAGTTTCATCGTTGCAGTTTAAATGATTTTTAGACAATTTTGTTGTTGCAGTTTAAATGACTTTTAGACAATTTGGTTGTTGTTCAAGTTGTTATTGTTATTTTAAGACATTGAAAATGATGAAAGGTTAATAAATTGCCATGAAAATTGCAAGGAAATTGTTTTTCGATTATTTTTTCTGAACTTATTTTTAAGTTTTGTTATTCCTTATTTAATTTAAAACAAATTTGAGACTTTTAATTGAAAAAAATTATAATAATATTTCACCTTAATAGACAATGTTAGTGTTTTATTTATTTCTAAACCTTTTTTATTTTATTTTATTTTAATTTATTTTATTTTATTTTATTTTATTTAATTTTATTTAATTTTATTTAATTTTATTTTATTTTATTTAATTTTATTTAATTTTATTTTATTTTATTTTATTTTATTTTATTTTATTTTATTTTATTTAATTTTATTTAATTTTATTTAATTTTATTTAAATTGATTTAATTTTATTTAATTTTATTTAATTTTATTTAAATTTATTTAATTTTATTTAATTTTATTTAATTTATTTTAATTTTATTTAATTTTATTTTATTGAATTTAATTTCATTTTATTTTATTTTATTTTATTTTATTTTATTTTGTCTTATTGTATTTTATTTTATTTTATTTAATTTAATTTTATTTTATTTTATTTTATTTAATTTTATTTAATTTTATTTAATTTTATTTAATTTTATTTTATTTTATTTTATTTTATTTTATTTTATTTTATTTTATTTTCTTTTATTTAGTTTTATTTTATTTAATTTTATTTTATTTTATTTTATTTTATTTTATTTAAGTTTATTTTATTTTATTTAATTTTATTTAATTTTATTTAATTTTATTTAATTTATTTTAATTTTATTTAATTTTATTAAATTTTATTTTATTGAATTTAATTTAATTTCATTTTATTTTATTTTATTTTGTCTTATTGTATTTTATTTTATTTTATTTTTTTATTTTATTTTATTTTATTTTATTTTATTTTATTTTATATTATTTGATTTTATTTTATTTTATTTGACGTTATTTTATTTTATTTCATTTTATTTTATTTTATTTTATTTTATTTTATTTTATTTTATTTTATTTTATTTTATTTTATTTTATTTTATTTTATTTTATTTTATTTTATTTTATTTTATTTTATTTTATTTTATTTTATTTTATTTTATTTTATTTTATTTTATTTTATTTTATTTTATTTTATTTTATTTTATTGTATTGTATTTTATTTTATTTTATTTTATTTTATTTCATTGTATTTTATTTTACTTTATTTTATTGTATTTTATTTTATTTTATTTTATTTTATTTTATTTTTTTGTTTTATTATTATTTATTATTATTTAATGACAAACCCACTGCAAGCAGCATTAAACCCATACCGCCACAAAAACTTAATCCCTTGAGAACCAA
The DNA here is from genome assembly GCA_963668005.1 of Melieria crassipennis. Classification (NCBI taxonomy): domain Eukaryota; kingdom Metazoa; phylum Arthropoda; class Insecta; order Diptera; family Ulidiidae; genus Melieria; species Melieria crassipennis. Next base: position 74,538,251 of record OY764962.1, on the reverse strand, counting down.
CCACAAATGTTATATTTATTTTTAGAAAAATGTATTTCTCTTTATTTCAACTACAACTAAGTCATGAGTATCTCTAAAAATTACAACTATTGTTAGGTTCAGTCTTACTGATTTTTTTAAAACTATGTATATATTTTTTGGCAGAAAAACGCCCCGACTCTATTATGTATTAGATGCTGAAGATTCTCAAAGCGATAAATATTTTCGTTTTTCCATTTTACTTAAGTGCCTACAAAAATTTGCCTAAGCTCTCTAAATTATGAAGCATTGTGCTGACATCTCTAACCGACGCCACACCATTTCGATTACGCACAACTTCAGCACTCCCAGATAAACGCACTCAGCCGTTTTAGCTTTCACTCACCCCAACACACTTTTCTTCACACTCACGCACACTTCTCTACACACTCACTCGCACTTACACTCAATGCGTTTGGCAACAATAACTCAAAGACTTAATGCGCCAACAGACGTGGCCGCAATTCGCTAGACACTTTATCCATAAAGCTCAACTGAGACAATAACAACAAAAGCTATTACAACAACAACATGAACGCTGGCAAGTCAAGCATTCAGAAAAATCGTACCAGACATTTTCAATAAATTAACTGTCAAACCAGACCATAGGAAAAATGTATGAAACGAAAACCGCAAACATAAATATGCGGAGATACGTTTCAATGATATGAAAGGAGCTACAAATAGATGCAGAGAAAATTGAAAAAATAAAAAGACGAAAGAAAAATTAAACGAAGGAGACACAAAATAGAAAATGGGTTAAATAAGACAAGAAAACAAATAACAGACATTTGTAGCTAATAATAACAACAGAATAGCACTTAGTTAGGTTAGATTGGATGGTTGCTTTGGTATGAGACACATTTAGACAACAACAAGAGTCATCAGCCATGAATGAATGATCACTTCGTTGCTATAGGAATGGATTTTTCTGAAAAGTTTTTGGCATATATTATAAATACTAAGTATTTTGAACATTCATCGAAATAAATCTGTAAAATATGGCATATTTTCTCTTTGTCGGTGTCAATTTTTGATTAGCGCTCGAACAAAACTAAGTCATGCAATGACAAAACTGTCTGAAAAGTTTCTTTAGTATGAAATTGTATCTTTCAAACGCTATCTGTAAAATTTGATCCTATTCTATTATGATGCGCGTTTCAACAAACTTAATCAAGCAATAACAAAACTGTCTTATGTATTTTCTCTTTGTTAGTGTCCTCTTTTGATAGAAAAAATCTCAAACAAAACTATGTCAAGCAGTAACCAAACTGTCTGAAAAGTTTCTTTAGTATGAAATTTTATCTTTCAAATGCTATCTCTAAAATTGTATGTATTTTCTCTTTGTTAGTATCCTATTTGGACAGAAAAAAGCTCAAACAAAACTGAGTCAAGCAGTAACCAAACTGTCTGAAAAGTTTCTTTAGTATAAAATTTGATCTTTCAAATGCTATATCTAAAATTGTATGCATTTTCCTTTGTTAGTATCCTATTTGGACAGAAAAAAGCTCAAACAAAACTGTGTCAGCAATGACAAAACTGTCTGAAAAGTTTCTTTAGTATGAAATTTGATCTTTCAAATGCTATTTCTAAAATTGTATGTATTTTCTCTTTGTTAGTATCCTATTTGGACAGAAAAAAGCTCAAACAAAACTGAGTCAAACAGTAACCAAACTGTCTGAAAAGTTTCTTTAGTATGAAATTTGATCTTTCAAATGCTATATCTAAAATTGTATGCATTTTCCTTTGTTAGTATCTTATTTGGACAGAAAAAAGCTCAAACAAAACTGTGTCAGCAATGACAAAACTGTCTGAAAAGTTTCTTTAGTATGGAATATTTTCTTCCAAACACTATCTGTAAAATTTGAGGCTTTTTTCTTTGCTAGTATCCTAGTTTGATGCGCGCTCAAACAAAACTGAATCAAGCAATCACAAATAGTCTGAAAAGTTTCTTTAGTACAAAATAGTATCTTTCTAATGCCATCTAATTTAATCCCAATAACTCTTATACAACCCGAGATAGGGAGAACTAAATCTAACTAATCTATTTCTTTTTACTAAAAGAAAACTTAAAAATCAAATAAATGTAAAATATAATAATTGAAATATAAAAAAAAATTAATGTCAAATAAAAGAAAACTTAAAAATCAAATAAATGTAAAATATAATAATTGAAATATAAAAAAAAATTAATGTCAAATTAATAAAGTGTAATTTTTTTCAAACTAAACTAAAAAATTGTATATTTTTTTATGTTTTATTTTTTTATATGAATTAGTAATTATAATATGATAATTGATATATAAAAAAATTTATTGTAAAAACTACAAAGTTTTTATTTTATTAAAATAGCATAGCAAATTTTTAGCAACAACATCACTTGGCAAATGCCAACCTGAACTTTAAATAAATAAACGCACTTCTGATACTTTTGACACATTTGTTGTTGTTGTGTCCACCATACATATATGGGGCATGCTATCGAATACCAACGCTGCAGGCAGCCATAAATTCTCTCAATAATTTTTTTGTTACTAAAACTAACACAAGCCAACAGCTACACACCGTTGCAGAAAAATGCACATTTGTTTTATCACACCGATACAAGTGTGGCCATGAAACAATTTCTGCGGAATTTTTATGCATATTTCTAGTGGCCCAAAGCAAAAAAATTGCACATTTTGCGTATTGAGGAAAAACAAAAACTATAAAAAAAACATTAAAATTGCTCACGTTGTTCCAGAATGTCCATCAATAATGAATTTGTATGCTGCGCTGTGCATATTCCTACACAGATATAAACCAACCGATAGCAGAGATTTTGGCCAATGCAGTGAAATGCTGTGAAAATGCAGCGAGTAAAAAAAAAATCAGAATGGCGCCGCATCGCAGCAAATGGTACACAATTTTGAATATTTAAATAAAATGCAATTTGGCGCTTTGCTCTTAACTCAACTCGAATTTGTTGTTTTGGGTTTTTTTTTGTTTTACTTGGCATTGCATAAATTGGGCCAAATGCGTGGCTGCGGCATTTGACGTTCTTTTTTCCTTTGTGTTGTTTAAATTTTGTGTTTTGCTATTTGCTGTGTATGCACAAAATTCAATAAAGTCTCCAAATATAATCCAATTGACAATTATTGGCGCATAGAGAGCAAGCTATAGAAAGTATTAAATCAAAAATTTAAAAATAATGCAGCATTCTAGGCGCATTTGATTTGACAGATCCAAACTAAAGCATTAATAAACGATAAAATGTTGGGTTTTTCTAAAAGTTTGACAATTAAGAAATAAATCATTGATGTTGAAAAATGTTAATGTTTAAACGAATATAAAGTGTGCAGTTTTAAGGTTAGAAGGTTTTTAGAGGTTAGGTACAAAGTTGTTAAACTTCTCCATAAATATTAAAATATAATTTCTGTACTGTATTATCTTGACAGCTACTTGACAGCTGCTTTGACAGTTAATTCCTGTGTAAAGTTACATCGCTAAAAAACTTTTATTTATTTGAATATAAAATGACATGAAATTGTTAAAAAAAAAATTACAGAAAGTAAAAAAATGACTATTAAATATTCAGTTAAATTTATTGAAAAACGTTCAGCTTATGTTTTGAATTAGCTACAGGAATTTTCTGTTTTAAGGTTAGAAGGTTTTTCGAGGTTAAGTAAAACTGTGTTAAACTTTTCCATAAACATTAAAATATTATTTCTAAAAAATAGTCACACTGGCTGTTCGGTATTGTACTCTCGAGACAGCTACTTGACAGCTGCTTTGACAGTTAATTCCTGTGTAAAGTTACAACGCTAAAAAATTCTCAATTATTTGAATATAAATGACATGAAATTGTAAAAAAAAAGTAACAGAAAGTAAAAAAATGACCATTAAATATTCAATTAAATTTATTGAAAAAAATTTCAGCTTATGTTTTAAATTTGCTGCAGCAATTTCCTCTTCATGAAGTGCCGACTGCATGCATTATGAATGTGTAATTAAAATTGGCTGGCTTCTCTTTTAATTTCCTTTATGCATTTTCACCTTGGCTGCTTAGCTGGAAAAACACCTTCTTTCTTTCCCTCCTTCCGTCCTTCCTTTTATCCTTTGCCTGGCGCACTTAACGCTCGAGTCAGCAGCTGACTGCTTTGCTTCTCCTCTGTTTGTTGCTACATTTTCGCTTGAGTTATGTTTATAATTTTTAGTTTTCGAATTTTTACGCTTCTACTCAGCCGCATTACATTCCGCGTATTTAGGCTTAGAAGTGGCTGTGGCTGTTGCTGCCGGCTGAACTTTTGCGGTTGTCGCTTGGCTGGCTGGCTGACTGACTGCTCGGTTTTATATGCCCCGACGGTGAGACCACAAGTTTTGCCGCAATCTTTCGTTGGCCTTTTGAGCACAGCCGCAGTCGGCGTTTGGCTGGTGGGTTGGCTGACTGGCTGCCACTTGGAAAAATTGCTAAAACTATGAGTGAGTTAAGGTAAAATTTTGTTTTACTTTATATTTGGCTATTTGTTGCATAGTGACGTTCAAAAGGACGTTGTGTGCCTCTCGTTGGGCGGAAAAATTACTTGGTTTAGTATTTTAAAGTCTGTGTTGGGGATTCAAGAATTAGTTGGGTGGTTTTATAGAAGCGCGAATAAATTATTGGAATGGAGTGAAAGGATATATGGAAAAGAAGATAGATGAATGTTTGAACGAATAGAGAGATGAAATAATCTGTAGAAGGTCAGCAAATACGGATTGGATCAAACGATGGAACGAAAAAATATGCACAAGTAGTATGAAGGAATGCAAAGTAACCAGAGAATGAGTAAATGGAAAGGCTCATGAAGGATGTAGCGGGATATGTAGAAGAAGATCAAATATTCAAGAATAGCTAGATTGATGAACGAGTCGGAAAAGTACAAAGGTCTGAAAAGTTGCCAGCCTAACAAAGATTTACTTAGAAAAATTGTCCTTCAAATTATTGTTATTTTTCTATATCTCTTGGTCTACTTGCTGATCTAACAACACTTCTGTAAGTTTATTGTCCTAGAGTCCCAAATAAGAACAAATACTGCATATAAAAAAAACTGAAATTTTGGTGATTCCGTTTCAGAAGAGACGCAAATAGATTCCCTACCTTCCGTTGCCATTTTCATTTTGAGGTCGGAAACTTTTCAGACCACCTTCGTACTAATAGATGGCTAAATGAAACTATAAATTCATATATAAAGAGATCTTAAATCGTCAGAAGTATAGATTGACCGGTAAATTCACAAAGATTAAATATAAAACTTTTCAGACCACCTTCGTACTCATAGATGATTAAATAAAATTAGAAAATCATAGATAAAGAGATCTTGAATGATCAGAATTATAGATTGGCCGGTGAATTGACAAAGAAGATTGGATGAATCTGTATGAACGGGTAAAGAGAATGATTGAGATGTGGATATATGATCTAAAAAATGGTTTGACGTGAAAGTAGAAAAGCATTGTGAAGTAGAAATATTCGAGCAAATGTTTAATGGTTGGATGGACGAATTCAGAGATGGATTGAAATTCAGATAATTCAGTATAAAACTGTGTTTGATATGATGTACGGAGGAGTACCGAGATGAATTTAGATGCGAATAGATGATTGTAAAAATGGTTTGATGTGATGTACGGACGAGTAGAGAGATGAATTAAGATCCAAAAATATACAGCCAAAGTTTTGATGGAAAAGCATGGAAAGCATTATGAAGTAGTCGAACAAATGTTGTTTGACGATTGAATGGATCTGTATGAACGAGTAGAGAGATGAATTGCGATGTGGATAGATGAGTGTAAGAATTGCTTGATGTGATGTATTGTCAAAAAGAGAGATGGATTGAGATGTGAATAGACGATCGTAAAAAATGGTTTGACGTAAAAGTAGAAAATCATTGGTCCAGCAAATGTTTAATGGTTGGATGGACGAATTCAGAGATGGATTGAAATTCAGATAATTCAGTATAAAACTGTGTTTGATATGATGTACGAAGGAGTACCGAGATGAATTTAGATGCGAATAGATGATTGTAAAAATGGTTTGATGTGATGTACGAACGAGTAGGGAGATGGATGGAAATGGGAATAGATGATTGTACAAAAATTTATGAATTTAAATTTATAAAGCATTTAGAAGTAGCAATGGTCGAGCAAATGTTTTGTGAATGCACGAATAGAGAGATGGACTGAAATACAAATAATTGAGTGTAAAACTTGTTGAACGTGATTTATGAAAAGATGGATTGAACAAATGGTTTGATGGATAACAATGCATGGCAAAGTAACAATGGTCGAGTAAATAATGATTGGATGGATCTGTATGGACGAGCAGAGAGACGAATAGAGATGCGGATAGATGATTGTAGGACATAGTTTGATGGATAAAAGAGCGTTAAACAAATGTTTGATACTTGAATGGACAAGTGAAGAGATGGAATCAGATGCTTTTAGATGATTGTAGGCCATGGTTTAATGGATAAAGAAGCATTGTAAAACAAAGAGTAGTGATATGGATTGAGTAGAAATGGTTTGATGGATAGAAAAGCATTGTGAAGTAAAAATGGACAAGCAAATATTTGATGTTTGAAGGGATCTGCATGGACCAGTAAATAGATAGATTGAGACGTCGATGGGTGATTGTAAGACATTGTTTGAGGGATAGAAGAGCATTAAGAACTAAAAATGGGCTAGTAAATGTTTGATGATTGGATGCATCTGCAGGAACTAATGAAGAGATAGATTGAGTGGCATATAGATGATTGTAAGGCATGGTTTGATTAACCCATATCGGCCCAATGTTCGATTAATCGAACAGTAAATTTTAGCATTTTCCAAAAATTTTTTTGGGCTGTTCTTTAACTTTAAACGCGCACTTCTTGCATGATATGATGGTATGATGTATTTTGTATAATACAAAATAAATATATCCATTTCTCACACCCCTTTCCTGTTGTAGGAATTCCCCAAACAAAAGGTAATTTTTGACATAAATTTAAAAGTATCGAAAAACATAAAAAAACAATAATATTAAAAAAAGTAATTATGCAGTCTTGTTACAAATTGATCAAGCTCTTAAAAACATTTTTACACTTTTCGCATAAAACCAATATTATAGTCAGAATATATATTTATAGTCAGGTGTTCGATTAATCGAACGCTGGGCGCTAGTTCCTATTTCTTTTATATTCGAATCAAACGATTTTATTTGCAATATCTTTGTCGCAGCAACAGTTTCAAAGTGAACATTGAACGGCGACCATGGTTTCCAATTTGACGACCGTAATAAGATTTTGATTTCTGGTTGGCAGGACAACAGCGAAGTCACGTTTGCAACGAACTTCGACCAAATCTTACCAACAGTACCTACAAAAAGATGGAAGTAACCGAAAACAAATGCTGGGAAAATTGTTGCACCTGGTCGCTTTGTCAACTATAACCAACCGCAACTGTTGAAGGATTATAGCAGAGGGATGGATGGGGTGGATTATGATAATGCTGCGCAGAACTATTATATTGCTATTCGATCTAAGAAATGGTATTGACCATTATTTATATCTGTTTTAAACTCAGCCATTGTTAACGCATGGAAACTTACTGCTTCAATCGTCGTTATTATAAGAAAAATATTCTTCATCAAAAAGACTTTCGGGCGGAGGTTGCTTACTCCCTCATAATGACCCGGATGAAGGAGAATCAGCTAGTGATAGCGCCGAAGGGAGTTTATTTGAGGTTCAATCAGGGTTTTCAAAGAAGGTTCAACCAAAACACCTTCCCCCGAACAAAGGGGCAACATCTTATTATAACAGAAAACAATAAGAAATGGAGATGCAAGACTTGCCATAAACCTATTTCGTATTTGTGTAAGAGATGTAACGTTGCACTTCACACTCATTGTTTTGAACCATATCATATAGAAAAAAATATGGAATAAGCTGTGAATTTATAGTACTGGTCAATGGTCAGTTATTTATTTAGTATCAACTCAATGCATACATCAATCATACAAAAAAATGCCAAGTGGTGCCCAGCGTTCGATTAATCGAACACCAAATATCTCGAAAACTAAAAATCGGAAAATTGTTTTGACCCCAAATGAATTCTCCGACCTCTTTTAACGCTAAAAAAGAATGTTTCATTTGAATATTGACAAAAAAAATATCTCTGGGCCGATATGGGTTAACAAAAAGCATTGTTGTGAAATAAAAATAGACAAGCAAAGTTTTGATGTTTGCAAGGATCTGCACGAAAGAGTAGATAAATGGATTGAAATGCACATAGCTGATTGCAAAACATGGTTTAATGCATAAAAACCATTTTCAAATAAAATTTAACAAGCCAATGTTTGATGACTGAGTGAATCACTAAGTCATGATTGGATAAAACTCACTCTGTTCTATCTGTTTTTAGAAATTAAAATCAAACAAATTGATGAGAAAATCACGTGACATATTAATCATTGGGGCCACAAAATCAAATTAGGCTAATATAAAAAAACAAAAAAAAAATAAGACAAATATCAGAGAGACAAATACATACAGAGACAAGCAGAGATAAACAGACAGACCGATGAACTGACAAGCGCAGACGCGCACAATACATCAACTGTGCCAATACTTCAATCCAATCCAATGCTAACCAATTCAATTCCAGCCAAACTGCCACTTACTGTAGAGTCAAGTTGTGCATTCGACCCTCGCACACAACTTCGCGCTACACATCTGGCAGTTGAGCGCTGCCAAGTTGGCACCGTAAAACCACAAATGCTGGCTAAAAAGTTTGTTGGCGTGATGTGAAGCCAGGCGCCGGCACAGGCGCCAAGCAGTATGCAATAAATCTTATTCACACATACACGAAACGCGGCGAGACATGCTTTCCATTTGTGGTGCGTTAACTTGGTAGCACCAAGTAGACAAGAAGCAAAAGGAAAGTACAACAAAAACATAACAAAAATATAAAAATAAAAAAATATATAAAAAATAAGAAAAAAAATATATGAAAAAAAAAAAAAAAAATAAATGAAAAATATACAAAAAAATATACAAAAAATAAATAAGCAGAAAATACAATAAGAATGGGAATGAAAGAAACTGAAAGCAGTCCGAAAAAGCACAATCAGAGCAAGAGAAAGAGTTTCAGTTTTGGGGCATTTTACACACCCACACATACGAACGTACATCAGTGCGCAAAGCAGCCGCCAACATTTTGTACCAAAACCAATGTGGCGATTTACGAGCGCACTTTTGTAGACAACCAAACCTCTATGCGGCATTGCGGGCCGAACGCTTTATGCGGCTAAGCATAATTTGATTTTTCACCCATACCAACCGAACTGTTGCCGAACGCTGTTGTCGCCGAAATTGAAAGCCACCAAAGCGACATAATTTTTTACTTTCGAAACCGCTGCGGCTGGATTGTGTGTCGACTTAGACGCGCGAACGCACGCAGCTGCAGCTGTGGATTATACGCAAACCAACGCACCACGAATTGACAAATAAAATAAAATAAAATCAAATTCAAAATGGAAGCTGACGCCGAAGAGGCAAATGAAAACAAGCTCAGAAAGGCATAAAAATGACTTTCAAATATCAGCAAACACACACACACAAACGCATGTGAGTGTGTCACGCGTATGTACAAACATATACATATATATGTATTTATATGTATATATGTATATACATGTGGCGCACGTATAGGCACGCACTAAAAGCGAATTAAAGTAATAAATTAGTTTATTGTACAAAAAACGTTGGTCGTTGTCTGTGTTGCGTATACGCCGCGTTGGGTCGCCTTGTATTTTGGCAGCGATTTACATGCGTTTACATGCATGTGTACACATATTTATAACGGCATGCGTGCTTTTTTACACATGTGTGTGTGTGTGTGTATATGTTTTGTATTTGTTTGTATTTGTGTTTGTTTGTGTGTGTGTGCGCGCATCGTTAACTTTACGCACGCTTCGCATTCCCCTCTGGTGTGCGTTCCAAGCTTAGGCGCCTTATTTCGTTGACTTTATGTGTTATGCGTAGCATACTTTTAGGCGTTTGACATTTTTGGTTACTTTTTTGTTTCGAGTTTGATTTTCTTTTTTTGTTTTCTTTGCCATTGATTGCATTTACTGTCTCGCGCCGCTTGACTTGTGTGTGTTAAGCCAAAAATATTGCATATAAATTGTGTCAGCAGACGATAACTTTTTAAGTGGGTGTAGGAAGTAGGATTGGCTTGAGTGGCATGTAAAATAGGTTTTTTTTTTCGATTTTCTATTGGATTGTTTTGTGGTAAGTTCGGCTAGAATATTATTTGTTGGCGTTTTGACAGCGCATTAAAGAAAGAAACTCGTAACGGCCTTGCGTTGGTTTCAAACTTTTTATTATTGTGCGTTTATATATTTTTAGAGAATTTTAAGTGAGAGAAAATTTTAAACTATAGTCAAAACATGAACTTTTCTGATAAGTGTTTATGTTTTTTTTTTCTACAGTAAATTGCCTTTTAAACACTTCAAAGAGAGAAAGAGAAAAAATTGTGTATGCATTTTTAGAGAAATTCAAGTAATAGTAAATTTCAAACTTAAGTCAAAATATGAACTTTTCTGATATGTATTTATGTTTTTTACTTCTAAAGTAAATTGACTTTAAAACACTTCAAAGAGAGAAAGAGAAACAAAATTGTGTATGTATTTTTAGAGAATTTTAAGTGAGAGACATTTTTAAATTGAAGTCAAAAGAAAATTTCTTCTAAAGTAAATTGTTTTCTAAACACTTTAGGGCGAGAGAAAATGTGTATGTATTTTTAGAAAGTTTAAAGTTATTCAGAACATGTTATGGTCAAAATATGAACTTTTCTTATATGTATTTATGACTTTTCTTCTGCAGTAAATTGTCTTTTAAACATTTTAGAGAAAGAGAGAAAATGTTTGAAAAGAAATATGAACTTTTCTGCTATGTTCTTCTTCTTAGGTGATTTGTTTTATAGTCACTTTAAAAAGAGAAAATGTTCAACTAATCCAAAATATTAATTGTTCTGCTTTGTGCTATGTATCTATGAATCTTTTTCGTTAGTGAATTTTTTTTAATCTCTGTAAAGAAAGAGAAACAAAATGTTTTACTAAACATAAAATGAATATTTTTACATAATAATCTGAATCTCATCTTGTAAAAGTGCCTTCGAGTTATATTAAATTTCATTAGAAAGATAAGAAACTAATACTAAATAAAAATACTAAAGAAACTTTTCAGACAGTTTTGTCAGTGCTTGACTCTTAAGTTATGTTTAAGCTTTTGTTTGTCAAAATAGCATACCAATTCTGAAACATGAACTGAGTTCTTAAAAAAAAAAACACAATTGTTATTTTAATTAGTTCAAATTAACACAAGTGCGCTGTATATTAGCATATTTTTTCTCTTTCTCAATTAAGTTGAAAATATTTTTAATTACATTTTTGTTATCACACACTTGAAGTCTATGGCGCTACTTAAATTCGTCTAGACTGTTGTTCTATAATTAGCAGAAAATCAAAATTCACTGCCACACGCAAATTATGTCAGCGTGTGTTTTTGTTGTGTTATTTGTTTGCATTTGCCAATTGAGTAGCGGGCAATTCTTAACGCCAGCAGCCGCACCGATGACTAAATACTTTGGCATCTGGTACTCAGCAAAGCAACATCTCAATAAAGAATTGTTGTAAGTGCTATGGCCAAGCAGAGCACAAAGTACTTTGTAGTATTTTATTCGACTCAGTAGTACTCAGTTGAACTGTAATGTTTGTTGTTTTGCATGTTATTTAAGCTAAAAAACAAAATTGAGTGTAGAATGCCTCATGCATTCAGCCATCGTTTGTTTTGCTCATTTTCTATGCACTTTTCTATAAATATTCGATGCAGAAACTTTTAAATGCCAGCGAAATGTGAAAATAAAGTAGGACAACCAGAAACAGTACCAATGCGGCAGTGAGTCATTTCATAAAATGCTTATTTCTGGTAGATTTTATATGCGAATAGTTCATAAACTTGGAGAATATTTAATAGGAATAAGTATTAGTTCGAAGGCAGATTAATGAAAAAAACATCTTCTAAGGAATGTACGGAAGGAAGTCTAAGAAAGTTCTATTCGATAAAAAATGTTCATAATTTTAAAAAAATATCTTCATTTGTTTACTTACTAATTGAAGTATAAAAAAATAAATAAATAAGTAAATAAAAAAATTAATAAATAAATAAATAACTAAATAAAGAAATAATTCTTAAATAATTAAATAAATATATAAATAAATAAACAAATAAAATAATAAATAATAATAATAAATAAATAAATAAATATATACATCAATAAATAAATAACTAAAAAACTAAATAAATAAATAATTCAATAAATAACTAACTTACTATATAAATAAACAAATACATAAATAAATAAATAAAATAAATAAACAAATAAATAAATACATAAATTAACAAATAAAGAAATAAATAAGTAAATAAATAATAAATAAAAAATACATCAATAAATAAATTAATAAATAAATCATTAAATAAATAAATTAATAAATAAATAATAAAATTAGTAAATGAATAAATAATTCAATAAATAACTAACTAAATAAATAAACAAATACATAAATAAATAAATAAAATAAATAAATAAACATATAAATATATAAATAAACAAATAAATAAATAAATAAGTAAATAAATAATAAATAAAAAATACATCAATAAATAAATTAATAAATAAATAATTAAATAATTAAATAAATAAATAACTAAATAAATAAATAAATAAATAAATAAATAAAACAATAGATAATATTTATATATAAATAAATAAATATATACATCAATAAATAAATAAGTAACTAAATAATTAAATAAATAACTAAATAAATAAATTAATAAACAAATACATAAATAAATAAATAAAATATCATAAATAAATATACAAATAAATAAATAAAATAAATTAATAAAAAATAAATAAAAAAATAAACAAATAAATAAATACATAAATAAACAAATAAATAAATAAGTAAATAAATAATACATAAAAAATACATCAATAAATAAATAAATAAATAAATAAATAATTAAATAAATAAATAAATAAATAATTAAATAAAGTAATATATAAATAAACAAATAAAACAATAGATCATAATTATAAATAAATAAATAAATATATAATTGAATAATTGACTGGCACGACAGCCCGCTTACGCGAGACTAAGGCCTAGCTTCCCGCAACTACCCGTGTTGTGCGTGTGAATTTGTACGCGGGTTGAAGGGACCTACAGTTTAATGCCGGTTCCGAACGGCAGGTTGGGAGCTCTTTCATAAGCAATTTTTACTCTCAGAGGTTTGCCATTTCCAGCTGAGAGGACAGCCACCGAAAGAGAAAACGAGTTTTCCCGTTATTTTTTTTTTAGGTGTTATTACAGGCAGTATTTGAACCTGAGGTTGCTGCCTGCGACTCGCGGTCCAACGCACTAACCAACTGAGCCACGGCGGCTGCCGTGATGTGATGTAAATAAATATATACATCAATAAATAAATAACTGACTAAATAAATAATAATAAATAAATAAAAAATACATCAATAAATAAATAAATAAAAAAATAAATAAATAAATTAATTAATTAATAAATAAATAAACAAATAAAACAATAGGTAATAATTATAAATAAATAAATATATACATCAATAAATAAATAACTAACTAAATAAATAAATAAATAATTAAATAAATAACTAAATAAATAACTAAATAAATAAATTAATAAACAAATACATAAATAAATAAATAAAATAAATAAATATACAAATAAATAAATAAAATAAATAAATAAACAAATAAATAAACAAATAAATAAATACATAAATAAACAAATAAATAAATAAATAAGTCAATAAATAATAAATAAAAAATACATCAATAAATAAATAAATAATTAAAGAAAGTAATAAATAAATAAACAAATAATACAATAGATAATAATTATAAATAAATAAATAAATAAATACATCAATTAATAAATAACTGACTAAATAAATAATAATAAATAAATAAAAAATACATCAATAAATAAATAAATAAATAAATAAATAATTAAATCAATTAATAAATAAATAAACAAATAAAACAATAGGTAATAATTATAAATAAATAAATATATACATCAATAAATAAATAACTAACTAAATAAATAAATAAATAATTAAATAAATAACTAAATAAGTAAATTAATAAACAAATAAATCAAATAAATAAATTTACAAATAAATAAATAAATTTAATAAAATAAATAAATAAACAAATAAATAAATACGTAAATACACAAATAAATAAGTAATCAAACTAAATTAAATTTCCTTACTATCGAAATATTTTATTAAATTTATAGTCAACCATCGTATGGTCAATGACTTTAAAGTCATCAAGCGAACCACTTCAGCGTGGCTACAAAAAATTATGTAGCCATCAAGGAAATTGAACAAAAAACCCAGCATGCATTGGGGAAAAATCGAAAAGATAAAAGAGAATAAAAACCAAAAAAACAGAAAGCCACCACGTAAATGTTGCACAATCAAAAACGCAACTGCACACGTCTCAACTTTCAAGTTGCAACAACTGTATGCAGCATGCCGCATGCTGCACAATGCACGGTGCACGAGAAATTGACGGTCCCGCAGATGCTTGACGTCTGCTTGGTGGTAAACTTGCCTTGTTATGTTGTCACGTCTGGTTGGCAGCACAGAGCAATGCACACACACACACACATATGCAAGCACACATCAGTTGCATGCCGCATGTGCATGTATACACATTCACATACAGCACGACTCCATTACAATTTATTTGACGTGGCATCAAAAAGAAATGCCACAAATTTCAATTGTAAATGTCAAGATCAGCCGAACGACGCTGCCTGCGAGTTTACACTTGCATTTCTTTTATTCAAGTGAAAAAGCGAGACAAAAAATAGCTTTAGCAGAAAATTGCCAGCAGAAGTTATCGTGGTAACAAAAAATTTCGCTTGCCACTGCAATTGCTGACAATATTTTTCGTTTGGTTTTGTTTGTTATTGTTTTTGATGGCAGCTGTTGCGCTTGTTGCATGCCATAATACGAATATATTGGCAACAGCTTGACTGCGATATTACTAATAGATATGTACAGTTTAGAGCAAAGTTGAGCGTTCAACAATTTGCTTCATGTTACGTATACGACTGGATGCACCAGACGTACATATACGTGAAGGATTTATTTCCATTGAATAAAATTCAACATGTAGTTATATAAATGGGTCATACGAGTAGTAAACCACTGTTAATTAAAAAGAATTCTTTGAAAAATTTTAATTGAACAGACAATTTTTACTAAATTTTTAAAGCCTTGGTTTTTCATATTTTTTTTTAAGGCATAAACACCGAATAGAAAACAAACCAAACTATTTCATCTAAAACACATTGCTTTCCTACGTTTTGTTTTTTTCATTTGACCCTTGAAGGTCAAACATTCACTTATAATAAAAAAAGCAACAAACGCCAAGTCGCAAATTTCTACATTTTTCTACCGAAAAGTTCATGCTAAATTTTTTTTTGCTATTTCTTTTATGAGTTTCTGATATTGTAACAATTATTTTATTTTTCTTTTGCATACAACTTTTAATCGTTTAGCATTTGTGTTTTTTTTTTATAATTTTGTTTTTGTTTATCATTTTCCATGTTTGCGCAAAAGTTTACTTTTCGACTTTTCATGTTGCAGCAGCTGACTCTAACATTGACTGAAACATTTGTGAACTCGTCGTGGCTGTTGCTGTGCGTTATCGACAGAAACAGCATTTGGTAGAGACGCCCGCTGCCGTTTCTGCTTATCCGCATACCGAACTAACAGCCAACAAAGATACCAACACAAACAAAGAATCGCTGTGGAGAGATAAACAGCGCAACAGAAGTGGCACAAAGTATGCAGCGCCATGAAGAAATTCTTCACGTGGCACATTAAAATTGCAAAATACGACAGCTTGCAGACGTTATTTGTTAGGCGGCATTAATTTTTGAACAGCTGTTTTGGGTTCGAATTCAGTCAAAAGAGGAGAGAAAGGAGTTCAGTTAAAGTATAAAAAAAAATTAGAAGAAAAGTATTAACTAGAAGATAAGAATTCAACCTACTGCTGGATATGAATCTATGAAGATATCGTAAAGTGATTCTTAACCGTAGATCGAACTTTGTATCAAAAATGATACATTTGAGTTTTTATTTTATGATAACTTTTTTCAGGATATAATTAACTGAACCACTCTTTGTGACTTTGTTTGTTTTGGGATTATGTTTGATTCAAACCATATTTCAAACTTTTTTAAAAAGTAGGCCTTGAGAAATTTGAAAACTTTATAATTCTCTCCTTTGTATCACTTTTGATACATATGGCATTTTGAACATTTCTCTGCCGCAGTGAATGTTATTTGTGTTCTGATTGTTGGCATTGTTGCACGTTTTTTGTTAGAAGTGTTAAAAAAAATTCGTCGTTTACTTATCGGAGCAATGTCGGGTCCAAGATTCTTGACTTTGGAGGAACTGGTTAATGACGTACTGGAAAACAGTTCAGAGGACGAAGTCGAAGATGAAGTCGAAGACGAAGTCGAAGACGTTTCTAACATTGAAACAGATACAGAAAGCGATTCATCTGAGGGTAATGAGGATATTGACAGCAACCCGGGTGTGGACCAGTTGTATATAGCGAAAGACGGCACTATTTGGAGCGACAAACCATACGCTAGCGGTCGGTTTAGAAAGGAAAATGTTACAAATTTGCGCCCAGGTAGGAACAATTTTTGTTTTGTCAGTGTAGTAGAATTTAGGTAAATGTTTTCTAGGTGTAACTAGAGCAGCATCAAGTAGAGTGAACACCATTCGGGATTCATTTCTATTATATTTTCCACCATCAATAACGAAAATTATAATTGAAAATTCCAACAAGTATGGAAGAGACGTACATGGCGACCACCATATTGACATTGATGAAGAACTATTTCACGCTTACTTAGCAATTTTGTTATTGGCCGGTGTCTATAAGTAAATATCATAACAGTGTTATATTTAGATATATGCATATCTACCTATATCATCGATTTGTATTTTTAACAGATCCAAAAATGAAACATTGCATGATTTATTCGATGAGACTTGTGGGCGACCAATATTTCGAGCAGTTATGTCTGAAAAAATATTTCTGTACGTGCACAAAATTATTCGCTTTGACGATGTGCTAAGTCGACGTAACCAAAGAAGTGATGACAAATTTGCGCCGATTCGTTACCTTTGGGATAAATGGGTTGAGCTACTTCCCACCTTTTACAATCCTCATGATTCCGTGACTGTTGATGAACAATTACTTGGATTTCATGGCCGTTGCAAGTTCCGGCAGTACATTCCCTCAAAACCCGAACGATATGGCATAAAGTTTTGGCTTATTGTTGATTCGAATACCTGCTACGTATGGAAAATACAGCCATACTTAGGGAAAGTGTGTCCGGAGTTCCTGAGCGAAATCAAGGAGAATGTGTGGTTTTAGATTTGGTTGATGGTCTGAAAGGTTACAACGTAACGATGGACAACTTTTTTTCGTCGCACAGTCTCGGCCAGAAGTTATTACAGAAGAATATGACAATGGTTGGAACAATGAGAAGAAATAAAAAATCGATTCCTCCTAAATTGTTGATTTGCAAAAAGATTCCGCGTTATGAATCCGCTTTTGCATTTACTCCTGATACTACTCTCGTTTCATATATCAGCCACAAAAACAAATGCACCATTGTCATGAGCACAATGCATCACAGTGCTAATGCTGCCAACGATGCAAAGAAGTTGCCGGAAATTATTTCTTTTTACAACTCAACGAAAGGAGGTGTGGATACAGTTGACAAAATGTTGGGCTGCTATAGCTGTAAGCGTAAAAGTAATCGTTGGAGTATGGCGGTATTTTCCAATATAATCGATATTTCGGCATTGAATGCTTACATAGTTTACAACGACATCGATCCCAACTGGAAACAAACAAAAAAGCATACAAAACGTAAGTGTTTTTTGCATGAGCTTGCAATTTCGTTGGATTCACCTTATATGCAAAACAGAAAGCAACTTCCAAGGAACGATGCATCTAAGGTGTTGCTTTCGAAACTTTCAGATGACAATTTTTCTAATACTGAAAATAAAGAGACTGGGCCTGCACAACAACTGCCAATTGATAAGTCGCCCAAAAAAAACAGAGCAAGATGCCAGGAATGCTATTTTTCTGGTATGAACAAAAATAAATGGACGTCTTTATTTTGCTACTTATGTAAAAAACCCTATTGTAAAGACAAACATGTAAAAAATATATGCATAGATTGCACTAACAAGTGTTAACTTCAAATATAAACACATTTTTAACATAATAACCGAAATTTCTAATTTTTCCATATGAATTCTAGTATGTATCAAAAATGATACAAAGGATAGGATTTTAAAATTTTTTTGAAGCTCGATCTACGGTTAAGCTGGAAAAAAACTTGAAGGCAGATTTAAAACCAATGCTGATTGAATTCTGGATTGTCAAACAACCACTGCTCATCCAACATATTTTAAGTTTTGGTGCGTACCTTTTGAAAAAAACACAAACCAATTCCTTACGTTTCGTTGACAAGAGCTGCCATCTTCAAGTTAAAGTCGAAAGCTTTTCAGACCTTTCAGCCTCGTAAGTTAACCACAATGAGCTGCTAATTCTGTGTCCTTTAGAATCAACTTCTAATAGGTTAATTTCTCAGTTGATTCTCACATCAATCCATCAGCCGTTGATATAAACAAAAAAACTATCATTCAAAGCTATTTGACTTAAGCTATTAAAATAACTTTTTGTTGACATCTTGCCTACTTTTAGGCATCACAGCACGACCTTAACAATGTAGAGAATGACGCAAAAATATTGTAGTTGTATATTTTTCACTATTAAGAAACCTTGCCTACTTTTAGGCTTCCCAGCGTGAACTAAATAAAATTAAAAATTGTCCAAAAAACATTGAAGTAGTAAAGGTATTTTGTTTTTTTTAACTCAAAACTTTAATAAAAAATCTTGTCTACTTTTAGGTTCACCAGCGCAAACTAAATAAAACACAGAATTGCCACCGCTTTGGGCACGAGCAGGACCCCAACTGCGAGCTCTGCGGTGTTCCAGAAACCGCAGAACATGCGTTTTTTGTATGCCCACGCTTCGAGAGTCAGAGGTGGACAATGAACACGGCGCTGGGCTCTACCGCCACGCCAGAGAATGTGGTCGAGCTGATGACGACTACCAGCGAGCACTGGAGCGCGGCATGCTGCATGGCTGCTCAAGTGATACAACAGCTTCGCATTAGCGAACAAAACAGGCGGAGACTCGAGCGCCACTCAGAAACCGGAGAGAGGTAACGAAACGGACAAACCTCTACGACTGAGACAAACAGATAAATAGGAGAACTGTGACAACTGACAAAGACTTTCGAGCTAACGCTCAATTCCGCCTCCTGACGAAATGCCTGACGGTAGTACCGGGGGGATAAACCGGACATGTGAGAGATGGTTTTAGTGAGGTTAAAGTCCCACACTGACGGGGTTTTGGCTTTTGATGCTTTCCATCTCTATAAAAAAAAAAAAAAAAAAAAAAAAAAAAAAAACAGAATTGCCAAAAAATGACAGTAATTGTGTGTTTTTTCTTGATATTTTTCAGATTCTAATCTCTAATAAGGGACGTTGCCTACATTTAGGTGTCGCAGGATGACCCAAAGATGGCACAGAATGACCCAAAGGAATTGTAGTTGCATATTTCTTATTAATTTTTGTCCAGATTTTACACTCTAATAATAAACTTTTTGTACTTTCAGGCTCCTCAAGGCGACCTAAATAAACCAAAGAATCGCTCAAAAAGTTATAGTGTAATATTTCTTATTCTTTTTTCCAAATTTTGCACTTTACATAGAATCTTTGTGTACTTTTAAGCTCCCCAGCCTGACTCACATAAGGCACAAAATGACCCACAAAATTTTAGTTGCATATTTGTTCTTGATTTTTTTTCCAGATTTTAAACTTTTATAAGAAACTGTTTTGTACTTTTAGGCTCCCCAAGGCAAAGTTATAATGTTATATTTATTTTTTCCCCAGAATTTACACTCTACTTAGGAGCCCTGTGTACTTTTAGGCTCCCCAACGCGACCCACATAAGACACAGAATCGCATAAAGATGTTGTTGTTGTAATTTTTATTAATTTTTTTCCAAATTCTAAACTCTAAACAAAAACATTGTCTACTTTTAGGCACCCCAGCACAACCTAAACGAGGCACAAAATCACCCAACAAATTTTGGTTGCATATTTTTTTCTATTGATTTTTCCAAATTCAAAACTCTATAAAAAATGAAATATATTAAAAAAAAGTAACAACAACACACAATAAAATCATTCTTATAAATAAATTTAAGCATTTATGTTTCCTATTGTCTCACTCACTGTTTTACGTGTCAGCCACTTCAATTTTACGCCCCAAAGTATGCAACGAGTTGAATTTTTCTGCAACATTTCAGTTCCACTGGTCCACAGCTGCGTCTACATCGATTTTGTTTGCTCACCCCCTATTGTTGTTGCTATTATTTACGCTTGTTATTGTTTTCGTTGTTGTTGTTATATGCTGCCGTCATAAATAAAGATTTTGCTATGTTGCCATACTTTCAAATTTTTTCTTTTTGGCCACATAAAA
Source organism: Melieria crassipennis (assembly GCA_963668005.1). Taxonomy (NCBI): domain Eukaryota; kingdom Metazoa; phylum Arthropoda; class Insecta; order Diptera; family Ulidiidae; genus Melieria; species Melieria crassipennis. The sequence goes on along the minus strand of OY764962.1, from coordinate 74,517,467 downwards.
CAGCCGAAGCGGCTTTACACACCAGCCAGCAAATAAAACGAAAGTAAAAAGCACAAACAAAAAAAACAACAAATACTCGTATGTAACAACAATTCTCAAAACAACAATAACAACAAATAAAATAGCATCACAGCCAACGCCGCCACAATCATCATCAGCATCATCATCACCATCATCATTGTCTTCATGGCCAACAGCATTGGCGGACTGCAACAACAAGAGCAACAACAACAATAGTCAAAATAACAATAACAACAACCATAAATGCCATTTATATGAAAATCTACCAATTCAAAGCAACACAGCTGGTGCCATGTACTGCACCAACGCTTGCACCGGCCAATTCGTGCGGGTGGCAACACCGTCAAACCCCAAAGTGCACCATAACCGCTAAGTGAGCAACTTAGCTGACCTAAATCAAACATGCTAATGCCCGATTTGCAACGCCACCAACACCAACACCAACAACAACAACAAACGCCACAATAGCACAAGTACAATAAAACAAATAGCAACGAATGAGCACAGTGCCAACAGTCAGCCATGTTGTTACTGGCTTACAAAGCGTTGCCACACCGCACACAAAACACACAATTCATATTTTGTCTGCGCGCATTGCGCCGCTCAGCGGCCAACACGAATGCGAAAGGAACTCCAAAAAAATAAAAAATAAATAAAAATTTAAAAATATAAAATGCAACATTCGTTGGCCAACAATGCCAGCAACAACAACAACAACAACTAGTTACAGCCCCAACAGAGAAGGGAGAACTATATAAAAAATGACAGTCACATTCATGCATTTTCGCAACTCTTGTTGTGTTTTCATTTATTTTGATTTTTTCTTTTTTTTCGGCTGTGGAAAAACTGTAAAATTCCGTAAAAACTATGAAACTCTCAATGCGTTTTTATTTTTATTTTCTTTTTTGTTGCTGTCTCCGTTGCGCAACATTCCACAGCCGAAAATTTAAAATTTTTTGTTAAGCCTTTTTTTGACTGTTCGACTGTTATTGTTGTTATTGTTGTCTGTACCAACGCTACTTTTCATCGCCCAACGCACGCATCATTTTTTTGTTTTTGCCAGTTTCTTTTTATTTATTTTTGTTTGTGTACTCCCATTGTGACATTTCTTCGCGGTCGCTTTCAAGCTCGCCACTCATGGCCGCGCTGTGGCTTTCGGTGTGTCGGTGAGCTCATGCAAAGCGCAGTGGCAGTGTTGCTCATTCAATAAATGAATATTTATACTCGAAACAATACAACAGCTACAAAAACACCAACAACAACAACAACCGCAATGACAATGAATCGTATTAAGTGTGGGCAGAGTATGAAAAAATATTTTGGTACGGTTGGGTGTAGTTTCGCATGAAGCGATTCTGCTTCTTTACAGACGAACTTTGACCCTTAGACCTATTTTAGATATTTTTTATTATTTGAGAACAGCTATATTAATGTAGAGTTACTACTAAAGAACAGATGTTGTGGACAGTTTTCAGCAAAGTTGCGCATTCAAAAATTTTTGCTGAATACGACTGGGTGTACCAGACGTAAATGTAAAGAGATATGTAAAGAGATCGTTTCTATTGAATAAAATTCAGTGTGTGAGTAGTAAAACGCAATTTTTATTAATAATAAATAAATAATAATAATAATTCCTAGAAAAATTTTAGTTAAACATACAATTTTTATTGAATTTATAAAGCCTCTGGTTTGTCATATTTTTTTTTGTTAACGTACAAATGTCGAGTGAAAAATATAGTAAACTGTGGCAACTGAAACTTTGGCCCTGTTTACTCGATGCGCGGCGGAGCGGTGGAAAATGAAACGCGATGGTTTTGCGGGTGTTGGGTGGTGTTTATTATTCGACGGGTGAATAACGAATGACAATAGAATAACAATAAACATTGAACGAGAACAACGGCCTAAGCCGGGGAGCATAAATAGGGGGAACATTAGTACAAGAGGACAAGGAAAGGAAGGGATTATAGGTGGGATCGACAGATCACTGAACATCCACAGCACTCATTTAGCCAGGCCCTTAGACCTATTTTTGATATTTTATACTATTTGAAAATAGTTAGATTTGAAACGTTTATTAGAGCTGACAAAGGAGTTATTTTCTGTTAAAATTAGGTAGCAATTTTACTCATAATACAAGGTGTGTTCGAAAGTAAGCATGTTTGGAAATAGTTCAGTCACTTATATGTGACTTGGTGCGTTGGAACGGAACATCCTTTCCTTATCTCCAGCCCGCGTGGAAAAACGGCAGTTATCTAACAAATGTTAGGACTGCCTAGCCTGCAGATCCCTCAACCAGAGATTGACTCAAGAGTGGAGATCATGCTTGAAGGGAGATCATCCTTGAGTAGAGATCATCCTTAACTGGAGATCATCTTTGAGTGCAGATCATCTTTGACTGGAGATCATCTTTGACTGGAGATCATCCTTGAGTACAGATCATCCTTGACTGAAGATCATCCTTGAGTGCAGATCATCTTTGACTGGAGATAATCCTTGAGTGGAGAATATTCTTGAGTGCAGATCATCATTGAGTGGTGATCCGCCTTGACTGAAGATCATCCTTGACTACAGATTATCCTTGACTGAAGATCATCCTTGAGTGCAGATGATCTTTGACTGGAGATCATCATTGACCGAAGACCATCCTTGACTGTAGATTAAGCTTTAGTGGGGATCATCCTTGACTGGAGATCATCCTTGAGTGCAGATCATCTTTGACTGGAGATAATCATTGAGTGGAGAATATTCTTGAGTGCAGATCATCATTGAGTGGTGATCCGCCTTGACTGAAGATCATCCTTGACTACAGATTATCCTTGACTGAAGATCATCCTTGAGTGCAGATCATCTTTGACTGGAGATCATCATTGACCGAAGACCATCCTTGACTGTAGATTAAGCTTTAGTGGGGATCATCCTTGACTGGAGATCAGCATTGAGTGCAGATCATCCTTGATTGGAGATAATTATTGAGTGGAGATTATCCTTGAGTGCACATCATCCTTGATTGGAGATCACCATTGAGTACAGATTATCATTGAGTGCAGATCATCCTTAACAGTAGATCATCCTTAACTGTAGCTCATTCTTGATTTTTGACTGGAAATCATCCTCTACTGGAGATCATCCTTGAGTACAGATCATCCTTGACTGGAGATCCTTGAATACAGATAATCATTGACTGAAGATCATCCTTGAGTGCAGATCATCCTTGATTTGAGATCATCCTTGAGTACAGAACATCCTTGAATGGAGATCATCCTTGAGTGCAGATCATCTTTGACTGGAGATAATCATTGAGTGGAGATTATCCTTGAGTGCATATCATCCTTGACTAGAAATAATCCTTGAGTGCAGATCATTTTTTACTGGAAATCATCCTCTACTGGAGATCATCCTTGAGTACAGAACATTCTTGAATGGAGATCATCCTTGAGTGCAGATCATCTTTGACTGGAGATAATCATTGAGTGGAGATTATCCTTGAGTGCATATCATCCTTGACTAGAGGTAATCCTTTACTAGAGATCATCATTGAGTGCAGATCATCCTTGATTGGAGATCATCATTGATTGGGGATTTTTATACAAAAGTTCTTAGATCAACGCACTGTAATACTTGGTTGTCCAATTCAATCAATGCAATCCAATCAGCTTTCGTTCAAAATTGTTTTTATTCAAATCCTTTTTTCTGAATACATTCAAACCTTCAATACATTCCAACCTTCAAATAATTTTACATGCACTCACCACACTTAATCTTTCCAAAAAACCTTCTACCAAATCTCAGCTTAACCAAATACCAAATCCGAACTAAGCTCGGCAAATGTATTCGCTATTCAGCTTCATTTGCTGCTTTATTTATTTTTACTTGTCAAAAACTTTTTCGTTACAGCCAAAAACGACAACAAAACCCCGACGCATTATAAAAATTAAAACACATTTCATGTGTGGCGCCGGCAACAGCAAAAAATGAAAGGAATCTGCGCTCGAATTCTGCGCCACTCAAACTGTTAATGCCTTTTCAGAAAGCGATTATAAACAATTTACGCCAAAAGCTTAGCGTCTAATCCTTTGCCGCGCCAACAAAAACCGACCGACCAAAGGAAGCAGCAAAGGAAAAACTTTTGCGCAGCGGCATGGCGCAAGTATGTGGACAACTGAGGCGCTGCCTCTGTGTGTGTGCATGTTTATGTCTGTTCATTGTCACATTTACTTGTAAAAGTTTTTGCTTTACCACAACAAAAAAAACGAAAAATAGCGCACAGAAATGGAAAAAGTGATAGTGCAAAGTTTTTGCTGCAACGCAAAGGCGGCCGCATGCGAACATTTGTGTGTGTATGTGTTGGCGAGTGTTGCCTGCCGAAGATATGTGGAAATGTTTAGTGAAAGGGATAATCGAAAAAGAAAGACACAATGCGCGAGTTGCAAGGAAGCAGTGCCGGAAAGTGCGATGAAGTGAGGAACTGCAGCGGCTGAAAGGAGCATGACAGACGACACATGTTGAGCTGAACTTTCAACTGCATGACAACAAAAACAACGTCAAAGAACCACAACGACAGTGTGAGCAGAAGAAGCAGACAAGAAAAGAAGCAAAAATGCAGCGAGCAAACGACAAACACACACACACACACACAAGCCAGGCGTTGGCATTTAATCCTCGAACAAGTGAAAAATGCATGAACCCGATTAAAAGTGCAGACAACGCCAACAAGAACAATGGACAGTAAGAAAATCAACAAAACACCCGAATGCATTCTGCGAGCATAATAAACACACTTAATAGTTGTAGTAGACACGTTGCTGCTGATGAAATTGTTGCTGTTGTTGTAACAGTGGTCGTAAATGACAAAATGAAGAAACAACACAGCAGAAAAGTATGTAGTAAAAAAATTGTAATCGTAGAAATGGTAGTAATAGTAAAAAAACAGCAGTAAAGGCGGCGCCGACAGTGGTTGAAGGAGCAAGAAGTGAGGATGAAAAGTGGAGAAAGGGAAAAGGAGAGAGGAGAGGTGTGGCTGCATATTAAATAGGCGGAAGAAATTGTTGACAGACAACACAGACGGAGACGGAGATGTTGTCGCCAGTGCTATTTGCCATTGAAATGCTGCCAACATCCGGAACGGTTCCTGAGAAACGGAAGTGCACAAGCTTTGGCCAAAGATTGAGAAGAGAATAGGAAAAATATAAGAATTGATTGAAGTGCTGAAAATAGATGGAAGAAGGAGGAGTTGGAGGAGATAAGAAGTAGAAGTAGAAGTGGAAGTAGAAGTAGAAGCAGAAGTAGAAGTAGAGGTAGAATTAGAAGTAGAAGTTGAAGTTGAAGTTGAAACTGAAGTAGAAGTAGAAGTAGAAGTAGAAGTAGAATAGGTGAAGGAATGAGAAAAATAATAGGACTAAGTCTAGGACCGAAAAAGGACTAGGACTAGGACTAGAACTAGAACTAGAACTAGAACTAGAACTAGAACTAGAACTCGAACTAGAACTAGAAAAGAACTAGAACTAGAACTAAAAATAGTAGATAATAGAAATACAACTAGAAATAGAACTAGAACTAGATATAGAACTAGAAATAGAACTAGATCTAGAACTAGAACTAGATCTAGAACTAGACCTAGAACTAAAACTAAAACTAGAAATAGAACTAGAACTAGAACTAGAACTAGATCTAGAACTAGACCTAGAACTAAAACTAAAACTAGAAATAGAACTAGATCTAGAACTAGAACTAGATCTAGAACTAGACCTAGAACTAAAACTAAAACTAGAAACAGAACTAGGACTAGGACTAGAACTAGAACTAGAACTAGAAATAGAAATAGAAATAGAACTAGAACTATAACTAGAACTCGAACTCGAACTAGAACTAGAACTAGAACTAAAACTATAACTAGAAATAGAACTAGAACTAGATCTAGAACTAGAACTAAAACCAGAAATATAAATAGACATAGAAATAGATATAGAAATAGAACTAGAAATATAACTAGAAATAGAACTAGAACTAGAACTATAACTAGTACTAGAACTAGAACTAAAACTAGAAACAGAACTAGATCTAGAACTAGAACCAGAAATAGAAATAGAAATACAAATAGAAATAGAAATAGAACTAGAAATAGAACTAGAACTAGAAATATAACTAGAACTAGAACTAGATCTAGAACTAGAACTAGATCTAGAACTATAACTAGAACTAAAACTAGAAACAGAACTAGGACTAGAACCAGAAATAGAAATAGAACTAGAACTAGAACTAAAACTAAAACTAAAACTAGAACTAGAACTAGAACTAGAACTAGAACTAGAACTAGAACTAAGACTAGGACTAGAACTAGAAGTAGAAGTAGAACTAGGACTAGAAATAGTAATAGAAATACAACTAAAAATAGAACTAGAAATAGAACTAGAACTAGAAATAGAAATAGATCTAGAACTAGAACTAGAACTAGAACTAGACCTAGAACTAGAAATAGAACTAGAACTAGAACCATAACTAGAACTAAAACTAAAACTAAAACTAGAACTAGAACTAGAACTCGAACTAGAAATAGAACTAGAACTAGAACTAGAACTAGAACTAAAACTAAAACTAGAACTAGAACTAGAAACAGAACTAGGACTAGCAGAATAGGGATGTAAATGGGATCGAGAACCAAATGAGGACTTGAAAGGATCCAAAGTGGAAAATGGGAAGCAAACAGACGTTAGTGGTAAGGATGGAGTAGGTTAAAATTGGGCTGAGCAGAAAGAAGAGGAGATGAGGTTTGAGAAGGAGAGGACGTGAGAACGACATAAATGAAAGTAAAGCAAGAAAATGGAAATAACATCAGGAAAGCAGATTTTGTGATTGTCCAATGAAGGTGTAAAAGTGTTGCGTGGATGTCGTAATACCCAGTTTTAGGCTAGGAGGTTTAGGAGGTTTGATAAGAAGGCACTTGAGTAAAAAAATTAAGGACTTGAAGTGCCTCTAAGCGCGTTTCTACTAGATATATATTCGACATTCATTAAATGAATTTAATTTCTTCTATTAGCTGCTAGATATGTTTAATTATTTATCAGGTTTTGATTTAGTTTAAGCGTCTTTTGAGTCCTTCAAATGTTGCTTGATGGACTAGTTGTACTTTTGTTCCAGAACCCGGTTAGACGTCGGTTCCTTTTAACGTGAATATAGAAAATTTCAGCTTTCACCGAAAAATAGCTCAATAATATAATTAAAAATTTTTTGTTTTCACTTAACTCAATCATCGCTCAAGGTGAATGCCCCTACGAACAACGTTGTGTTAATTCCCAAAGGGTAGACGAGTTTAAATTCAGAAGCCACTAAAATACTTATTCTTTTTTATTTTTGTACAAACGAGCCAATCCAGCTGCAAGCATATGCCGCCAAAATTTATTGTGTTAATATATGCAAAAACATGCACACAAACACAAACACATACACACGAGTACTAAGACACACACATACATAGAACAGCGAACAAACAAACAAAGAGCAAAAGGAACAGCTGCCGACAGGCAGACAGACAACGCTTCAAAGTAATAAAACGCCATTTCAATTTTGCATGTTTGTTGGCATTGAGCTGACACCAGAAGCCAACCAACTGCTGGCTGCTGTGTAAACTTTGATGTTGTTGTTTTTCTACTTTTCTTGGCATAGCTGCGGATGCACTCTTTTGTAATGTTCTTCTTAAGATTGTAGATTTCGACTCTTGCATCCAATTGAATGTGTTGCGTTTTGTGCTTAAAGTAGTCCTTTGTAAGGACAATGTAGAGGTAAAGTCACATAGTTGCATGGTTATAAATGTTGCTTATGTTTTTGAACAAATTTATGAGCAGCCGGTTTTAAGTAGTTTTTAATTTTTTTTAATTTTTTTTTAATTTTTTGTATTTTTTTGTATTTTTTTGACATTTTCTTCCCGCAAAAACAAATGTGTGCTTATCGACATTCATTAGCCACAATGCCACGTTTTGTGAGTGCCTTTGATGTGCATTAAAATTAATTAATTAAGCGTTTACCTTTTTTTATTTATATTTTTACAAATTTTAATTAAGCTACGCTTTGTGTTCTTGCACAGCAGCAAGCAGAAAGAGCTCATAAAATTGTATTTAGTGGCATTAATACTCCTACAACTATTCACTGCCAGTCAACTTAAGCAGTCACCGCAAATATAATTTTTTTTTTAATTTTTAATTTTTTTTTTATTTTTTTTATAACAGCGCACACTTAATTAAAAATGAAGTGCATCAAACGCTGTGTGTTTATTTTTTAATTTTTTACTTTACCAACATTTTCATATTTTCACATTTTTGCTCTTTGCCCGAGAGCCAGACACACCTTCACATATCCCATGCCAAATCATAAAAATATGGCAACACCACTACACACATACCACTTGTGTTTTGTATGTAGTGAAGTCAGCAGTCTAACTAGCACATAAAACTGGCACAGCAAAATAGTAGACATAAAAAAATGCCATCAAACAAAAAAACGCAAACCGCACAAAATTTAATCATCAAAAGCGACTCAACACAGGTTCACACGACTTGGCGCTGCACACAGCAGAGTTGCCAAGCGCTTTCATGTTTTTTTTTTTTTTCATGAAATCAGCTTTTACTCTGACATAATATTTTTTTTATTTTTATGTTTTAATTTCTATTTTTGTTTTAATTTTCAGCGCCACTTTTCACCTCTTGCACGGGTTGAACATTGCACTGGCTCGTACTTGGCCACTTGTTGTAAATTTGTGCAATCTCACCCTTTTTGGCTACTGCTGCCCACCTCCCCCCTCTCTTCTTTTTTATCTACTTTGCTGTTTTGCACTTATTTAGCATTTTTTCACATTTTTCGCGCTGCTTTTCTGTGGGCATAAGCACTTTTGCATAGTTTCTATCATATTTTAGCACAGACAGTTGGCATTTTTTTTCATAGCTCTGTTGCGCTGATTATGTTTGTTTACTGTTGCTGTAGTTATTTTTGATTTTTTTTTTGCTGCCGGTGCACAATGAACATGTGCAGTGAAAGTAGATATTTGCACAGTAAAAACGCATACAAATATTTTTTTTTGTGTATTTCAAAAAAATGCGTGAATACCGTAGAGAGATTTCGAAAGCGATAGTAAACAATGGTTTCGATTGAAATGTTTTCAAAGTGTATAATTGTTTTTGTATTTTTTTTTTTTTTTTGATATGAGACTTTCAATGAAACTTGAGAATTGCTTGAGACTTAAAGACACTTTAAAGAGTCATTTATAATGCAATCAATTGGCATTTTGTTCTATTGAAACTAAGAAATTTGAATTTAAAATGTTTAGGTATTTGGCCACATTCCGAATAGGTAGAAGTGGCTCTTTAGGAGCTCAGAGACTGTATAGGCCCATTGTAATACCTCAAAAATTTGCACTCAGACCCCTTTACTCAGAACCCTTTACTCATAAAATCAATCTAAGCTCCTAACAAAGCTGAGTAGATTGGCAACAGTCCCATCGGCAAAAACCTTTGGATCAGTGATGACCGTCCAGTTACTTGCGAGTAGCAGTGGCGCCGATGCTTCCTTATATTCGCTCTAGATTAGTAATAACCATCCTTGTCATCCCAGAGGTTTTGCATGAGTACCTATTACCATGGGAGGAGAAAGGACCCATAAACAGCGAAGGCACTTTAATCTCAACGGATGCGTCCCAATTGGAGTATGGAAAAGGTACAGGTATCTACTGCAGTGAGCTAAGGATTAGCTTAGCAATTCAACTTCCAAATAGATGCAATGTGTTTCACGCGGAAGTATTGGCTATCCAGGAAGCCAGTAAGTTGGCACCACCTTTGAAGAACGTGTCACCATATTTTTCGACAGTCAAGTGGCCCTGAAGGCGCTGGACACACCCATTATTACCCCCAATTGTCTGTAATAACAGGGAGGTTCTCTCAAAATTAGCTCGCCGATCCACAAGTAGACAAGCCCAAAGAGTTTCCGCGCTTGATCAGAGGGATTCAGTGATTCTCTAATAAGCCTCGTCGAGATGGGAATTTCTAAAAACCTTCTAGTCTTTGATCAATGGGATCCGGTAGAAGTTCGCCCTTTAATAAACCTCGTTAGGAGCAAAATCTCTAAGGACAATCTTGTGCATGACTGTCCTGTAATAAGCCTCGTGAGAAGTAAGATCTCTAAGGACCTTCTAGATTTTGATAAAGGAGATCTTTTTGAGGTGTGTCCTGTAATAAGCCTTATCAGAAATTAGATCTCTAAGCACCTCCTAAGTTTTGACCAGGGAATCTGGTGGAGGTCCGCGCTATAATAAGCCTGGTAGAAGTGGAAATCTCTAAAACCTTTTAGCCTTTGGTCAGGTGGATCCGATGTAGGTTCGCGCTCTAATAAACCTCGATCTTCTAGCTCTTATTCAGGAGGATCAAATGGAGACCTGTTGTTAATCAATGGTATCCGGTGGAGGTCCGCCCTTTAATAAACCTCGTTAGGAGCGAGATCTTTGAGAACCCCCTAGATTTTGATAAGGAGGATCTTGTGGAGATCTGTCCTGTAATAAGCCTCGCCAGAAATGAGATCTCTTAGGACCTCCTAGGTTTTGGCCAGGAAATCTGGTGGAGGTCCGCCCTCTAATAAGCCTCGTCGAGATGGAAATCTCTAAAAATCATCTTGCCTTTGATCAATTGGATCCGGTGGAGGTCCGCCCTTTAATAAACCTCGTTAGGAGCGAGATCTTTGAGAACCCCCTAGATTTTGATGAGGGATCTTGTGGAGATCTGTCCTGTAATAAGCCTCATCAAAAATTAGATCTCTAATGACGTTCTAAGTTTTTACCAGGGGATCTGGTAAGCATCGTCGAGATGGAAATCTCTAAAAATCATCTTGCCTTTGATCAATTGCATCCGGTGGAGGTCCGCCCTTTAAAAAACCTCGTTAGGAGCGAGATCTCTAAGAACCTTCTAGCTTTTGATAAGGAGGATCTTGTGGAGGTCTGTCCTGTAATAAGCCTCCTCAGAAATGAGATCTCTTAGGACCTTCTAACTTTTGACCAGGGAATCTGGTGGAGGTCCGCCCTCTAATAAGCCTCGTCGAGATGGAAATCTGTAAAAATCATCTTACCTTTGATCAATTCGATCCGGTGGAGGTCCGCCCTTTAAAAAACCTCGTTAGGAGCGAGATCTCTAAGGACCTCCTAGATTTTGATAAGGGGGATCTTGTGGAGGTCTGTCCTGTAATAAGCCTCCTCAGAAGTGAGTCTCTAAGGACCTTCCAGCTTTTGATCAAGGGGATCAAGGTTTATTAGAAGTGGACATTTACCCACTTCTAATAAACCTTGTCAAGAGCGAGAACTCTAAGAACCTCCTAGCTGTTGTTAGGGGGTTACAGTGGAGGTCCACCCTCCGGTGGAGATCCGCCTTTTAGTGATCTCGTGAGGAGCAAGACCTCTAAGGAACCCCAAGATTTTGATTGGGATCTGGTGGAGGTCCGCCCTCTAATAAACCTCGTCGAGATGAAAATCTCTAAAAACCTTCTTGCCTTGGACCATTGGGATCCGATAGAGGTTTGCGCTCTAATAAACTGCGTCAAGAACGCGATCTCTTAGGACCTTCGAGCACTTGTTCGGGGGGACCAAAAGGAGGTCCGCCTTTTAATAAACATCGTTAGTAGCGAAATCTCTAGGGATCGCATAGGTCTTAATCAAGGGAATCCAGTAGAGCTCTGGCCCCTTATAAAGCTCGTCGATATTGAGATCTCTTAAGACCTTCTAACTAAGGCAAACAGAAAATAGTAGAAACTAGACACATGCAGGATTAACACATCAATTTGGCCAACATGCGACAACAGCAAATCGGTGGAAGTGATCAGTAAAAAACTAGGCGAACTGGCTAAAATTACTGGTGCTTGCACATAAATACAGAAAGAGTGGTTTCAAGTCGATGACATTACCACCACAACCAACCAACGTATCACACAGTGAAAGAAATTTTAAAGCGAAATATGAAAAAAATATAATTTCGTTCATTGAAACTAGAAATATCTGTCAAAAGACGCATTAAACACCTTGCGACAACTTACGATCTCGTATCACACTCTCTTACTCGTATCACACTTTGTGACAACTTATCACACTTTGTGACAACATGTCGCCCTTTGTGACAACATGTCACACTTTGTGACAACATGTCACACTTTGTGAAAAAGTGTCCAAAACGCTTTCATCCTACAAAAAAATAGCACTTTAAGACTTATGTGCTTTGAGACATTGATTTCCACTTTAAACTTAGATTTTCGCTCAATTCAAAATTTCAACCGAAAATTAACTGCATGCATTTTGTAAGCACATATCTTGAGCTGTCATCATTTGTAAGCATTTTTACAAATGCTACACAGCTGATACTCATTTGTTGTTGCTCCAACTAAATGCTTCGTTATTATAATCTTTCTTGCGTTGTAGTTACTGTTGCTTCTATTTTTTAACAATTTTCCACTATTCCTTCATAGTTATCCATTTATCATACTGTACATCTTTCTCTCACTGCCTGAGCTGCTTAAAGAGCTGCAATTTAAAGATTTGTTGCCTCAAACACGGGATACCTTTTTCCCTATCACCATGTACAACACCTTTGCTTTCCTTACGCATTCATCAGTGTCTGCCTGTGCTATCCTAATTGGAGCGTCCTTTTAAATGTCAGACATAGAAAGAACACATCAACAACAACAACAACAACAAGCAAAAACAAATGTACATTTGGTGCCCATGTTTGTGCTCGTATTGCGTGTTGACACTCAAAACGAATGTCTTTGCATTTGTATGTTTATGTGTGTGTGTGTGCGTGTGTGTGTGTGCAGCATTACCCTTTCTTATCCTTAATTTTCTATTTCTGTGCTGTCATTTTATTTTGAGCTTTGTTTTTTCGCTTCGTTTTTCTGCCCTGTAATTTTTATATTCCATCCCTTCTTGCTTATCTTTTGGTCTTTGCATTTGTTCTTTTTTCGTTTTTCTTTAGTTGCTGTTGTCACCTCAACATAAACCAGCACCAATGCGGATAAATTGTTTTGCTGCTGTTGCTGCATCGTTATTGCCGAGCTGCCTTTGCTGCTGTATAATTTTTTGTTGTTGTTGTCTTTTTGTTTTACTTACTTTTTTACTTCCACGTACTTTTGTTGCTGAAATTCCTTTAGTTTTGTTGATCTTTTTGCCGACAACATTTTTCACTTGTCGCCTGCAACAGCAACTAAAGTGTAAACAGCATTAAGAGTGCAAAAACATTGCAAAAATATCAACAATAAAATTGCACAAAAAAAGCAAAAACTATTAGCGTGTTGTGTGCCAACAGTTGGCACAATCACACTCACCAGAAGAAGAAGCATCAGTAAAATTTCGAGCAACCAACAACCGACAGCACATGTTCGCATTGTTATCCTTGCAGATACTTCAGCTCCGACAGACAAGAGCGACGCGCAGTGCGGCACATGTAGCGACTACAACGAATTCTCAATTGGCTGTCATCAGCAACGGCAATAGTAACAGTAGCAACAGCAACAAAAACAACACCAACAACAATAAAAACTATGACAACAACAATGACAGCAATAGTTATTGCAAATGGGCCAACGGCGGCCAGGTGTGTTGTGCGCTGTCGGTTTTCCTTCAGCTTTGTCCCAACTTTTTACTAACAAATACTTTAGGGATTTATCCCGTCGACGCTGCCGCAATCGTTGATATTATTTATGTGCGCACGTGGTTAACCCCAATGATCGAACGCCGGGGCGCGCAGTCACGTGCTGTGCGCTTACACTAAACAATGCCAGTATTTGTAATTATATTGGTCCCAGTCTTGGCACATCTCTACCATTATATCGCTTAACACTGTTTCGTTGGTTTTTTGCTGCCATCGCAAAGGGTTAAGCCGAGGCCAGAGAAAAGCAGTTTGCCGCATCGAGCAAGAAAGAGTGCAGAAAAAACTTAAAACCAACAAGTATTTTCATGCGGTAAGAAAAGATGCTGGTTTGCATGAGTTGTGTTGTTGTTGTTTTTGTTGTTGTTCCGTTTTTCTTGTTGTCATTGTTGTTTTTGCGGTTGATTGTATTAGGCGTTCAGTGAGCATTTTTTATCTTTTAATGGAATTTTAAAATCAAATAATTGGTTGTGTTAAATTGCCAGACAGCGACACAGGCAGACATACAGAAATGCAGACAAACAGACAAGCAGCTTGAAAACCTGTTCGAATGGCAGACAGTTTGGTTTAAAGTGCAATGTAGTCACACAGATAAGTAGTTGGAGAAATCTGCTAGAAACAGCAATGCCCAACAGGAAGTAGACGAATATTGAGGCGTGTGCGGCAACGGGGCGTATGAGCAACATTAGTTACAGGTGAAATCAAATGAATATATAAAAAGTTGTCATGTTGCACAGACTAAAATATGTATGTAGCGGTATGTATGTTCTGAATTGTTAGATAGAAAGAAAGAGCAGCAGACGAATGAACTGGCAGTTGCATGGAATGGCAAAGAAATGTAAGGAAAAGCCAAAAGGCGTTTAGAGTGGACTGTACAGTTGAGTAAAGAGTGCGTACTTGTAGTAAAATACAGATGTAAGTTGGGTGTTTGACTAGGTAGGTGTTTGACAGACTACTCAGAAGAAACTAACGGTTGATTGAATCATCTGAGAGCGTTCGGTTGACCAAAGAAACAATTAAATGATGATGCCAGGTAACTAACTGAATCTATGAAGTATTTACATACTCAAGTTGATGATGACCAAACCAAAGCCATAATTCAATCGAACGGTTATGTAACTATACGGGAGATTGCAGCGAGTTGAAATGTATCAATCAGACAATAGTTAAAAATCACTTAAAACGTCTTGGAGTTGTGAAAAATCTCGATTTTTGGGTTCTACCCAATAACTAAAGAAACAGAATGACCAATTAAGGAAAAATTGCCACAATGCAAGGCCTCATACATTGTGTGAGTTGTAGAAAATTGTTTGAGTTTGGTTGGGAATCAATCGACCATACTTAGCACCATAAGATTTCCAATATTTCAAAGTTTATAACACTTTGAAAGCTAAAACTTTCCCCAAAAATTATGACGTAAAATCGTACTTGATTTAGTTTCTTACTGATAACGACCACAAATTCTATGAGTGCGGAGCCATGGAGTTATCCGAATCCTTGGTCGTGCACCATCAAATAACCAAAATGTCAAAGTTTGCAATATTCTTTCAAAGCTAAAACTGCCCCTAATAATAATAAAAGCTGTCAGGGCATGTTGGAAGTCTAACATAGTTGACTGATTTGGTTGATTAGATTATTTTGATTGATTTCATTGATTTGTTTTATATGATTAATGTGATTGATTTGATTGATGTGATTGATTTTATTGATTCGATTGATTTGATTGATTTGATTGATTTGATTGATTTGATTGATTTGATTGATTTGATTGATTTGATTGATTTGATTCAATTGATTGATTTGATTGATTTGATTGATTTAATTGATTTGATTGATTTGATTGATTTGATTGATTTGATTGATTTGATTGATTTGATTGATTTGATTGATGTTATTGATGTTATTGATTTTATTGATTTGATTGATTTTATTAATTTGATTGATTTTATTGATTTTATTGATTTTATTAATTTGATTGATTTTATTGATTTGATTGATTCGATTGATTTGATTGATTTGATTGATTTGATTGATTTGATTAATTTAATTGATTTAATTGATTTGATATATTGGATTGATTTGATTGATTAGGTTTATTATCTGAGTAATGTAATTTATTTGTTATTTTATTTTATTTATTTTGTTTTTTTAATTTTTTTATTTGAATGATTTTACTAATTATATTGATTTAATCTGTTTGATTTAATTGATTTGATTGATTGGGTTGATTAAAACATTTGAGTGAACTGATTCATTTGATTGAGTTACTTGATTTGGTTATTTTTTTCTAATTTGATTGATTTGATTGCTTGGATTAATTTGATTGATTTGATTGATTGGATTGATCTCTTTAATTTCATTGATTAACTTAATCAATCAAATCAATTTATTTGATTGATTAGGTTAATTAAAAAATCTGACTAATTTCATTGATTTAGTTGTTGTTTTTTTAATTTTATTGATTTGATTGATTGGGTTGATTGAAACATTTGAGCGAATTGATTGATTTGATTGAGTTAATGGATTTGGTAATTATTTTCTAACTTAATTGATTGATTAAAATTATTTGATTTATTTTATTGATTGAAATTATATGATTTATTTGATTAATTTGATTGATTTAATCGTTCAATTGTTCAACTGATTTGATAGACTTGTTTGATTCGACTGAATTTTTGTTAATTTGGTCGATTTGATTGATTTGACTTACTCGATGGATTTGATTGATTTTATTAATCAGAATCCAGACTTATGGAGTTGCCAGAAAGATGACAAAAGTTAAAATGCACAGAAGAAATAACATATCATTGGTTTAAGTTCATTTGTTATATATAAAAAAAAATTCAGTTTTATTTCAAACTACAAAACATAAATTACTATTTTTCCAGCGTAATAGTTGTTATAAAATGTCCAAGGAAAACTCTGGCACATTGAGAGTCAACGGCAAAGAAAGAGACCGAGTCTCTAATTGAAGGACAAAGTTAAGGACTTTCTTGGTCTGACCAACTGAAGAAGGCGCTCACAACGCCGAGGCACCGGAGAACTTTTCGGGAGGCCATAACCTGGTAACGGGATGCTATGGCCAGTTAAAAAAACATTACCCAGGCAGGCGCCCTCAAAAATATTTGAGACATATTGTTCCAGCCAAATCGAAAAGGTTTTACTTATTTATATAAAAAATTTTATTTTGCATATCCTTTTATGACATATCCTTAATCACATTTTATTCCATTTTCCTATTTGTGACTATTGGTGACTAGCCACTACTATAATATTACTAATCTTGATACTAATTTTACACTAGTTTCCATACACAAATTTATAAGACCTTTTCATTTTGATCTCGTTTTGTAATTTTGTATTTTTGGTTTTATTCTAATCTATCTGCTTATTATATTTTCAACTGCTTTCAGTTCACTTCTATCCCCCTTCATCGTCGTTGTTTTACTATTATTTGGCTTTCATTTCCATCTTTCTACTATCTGCTGCTCATGTCGGTTCTGTTCTACTCTCTCTCTATCTTACACTCTCGTTCTCTCTGTCACTCTATCTTTCTCTCTCTCTCACTCTCTCTTTCTCTCTCTATCTCTTCGACGCCAATCCATTATATTTCTATATATTTTCTTACCATTTCCCTCTCACGCCAACTTCACTCAACTTCCGGTCCAAGTTTTTCCGACAATGTTTTGGCTTTAACAATCCTCTTCGTTGCCTTTAAATTGTGGCCTTTAAACCAATATTTGACGCTGTGTGTGTGTATGTGCGCCATATACTTAACTTCAAAAAAGTTCTAATTTAAAATTGAAAACTAGTTTACTCTTGCCGGAATTGACAAAACTGCCCCAATGCACTCACCTCCCCCCTTCCTTCCTGCCTCATCGAGCACTCATTCATTCGAAGCCGTACTTTGCTAGCCAATGGCTGACTAGTTACATGACTGCAACAACGAATATAAAATACAAAACATACACACACACTTACACACACACACACGATTGCCGAGTGCAATTGTGCAACATTTTCAACTACATTTTCTCCATTTTACCTATTTCACTCATTTTCTTGTATTGCTTTACAGCAACAAAAAAATATCAAAATAAAATGGAAAACAAAATGAGTGCAACAACAACAGCAGATCGAGTCAAAAGTGTAAAGAAGCAAATTCATTGAAATGGCATTGAAAGACTTTTCAAGTTTCGTCCAGCAGAAAATCGAATAATGGCGTTGATATTGTAGGAAAATTGAGAAATTGAGTGAATTTTCCTATAACAACAGCAACAACAAGTTTTTATTTAATCCTCTTTCTCAACCAAAAATACAAACACAGACACGCACAGGGACACACACACACAAAATTTACTTTAAGTGCTACTACAAAAATTTCTAGATTTTTCAATTTTAGCTTTTTTTCCATTGGAAAAATTGAGTCAAATTTTGGCTAATATTAGGTTTTTTTTTGCTTGGAGCACACAAAAGCCAAAATGATTTTTGAGTAAAATGCTTATTTACCTTATTTTGGTTGATGCTCATCGAGTTGTGCTCGCAGGCACATTGCAAGTTGGCTGGATTATTCCACAAATTGCCGGTGTTGTCGAAACTGCAAATTGTAGAAAATACATTTTCATTTATTTATGTGCAAAAATTTCAAACATAAACGAAATGTGTGCAACGTATGCAGCAGGAGACGAATCAACAACACTCTTGCAAAGTTCGGAGAGTAGTAAAAGTTTTTGTGAGCAATGCCTAAAGCTTTGCATTTCGTATTTTTCGTTTGCATGTGAGAAGTGCAACAAAAATGTATGTACTAAATTTTTGAAAAAGTAATTTTTGAAAATATAAACTTTTGCCTACCTCAGGCTTATGAAATGAACTCGAGGTGCAAATGCAAATATGAAAAATAAAAACTTGAAAATATCAAAAGAAAGTTGAATTGAACAGCTACATTCGATTTCGGGTTCGAAAGGACTTATGGCAAGATAGAGAAAAGCAATGTAAAAGGTGATACAATAGTAAAACAATAAAGAATCTGGTGTAAAGAAAAGCTGTCAGGTCAAATTAGAAGTCTAACTGATTGATTCCATTAACTAATTAACGTTGATTGATTTCATTAACTAGATGGATTTGACTGATTTGATTAATTTGATTGAATTGATTGATTTGATTGATTTAATTGATTTGATTGATTTTATTGATTTGATTTATTTTATGGATCTGATTGATTTGATTGATTTGATTAATTTGATTGATTTATTGATTGATTTGATTGATTTGATTGATTTGATTGATTTGATTGATTTGATTGATTGGATTGATTTGATTGATTTGATTTGTTTGATTGATTTGATTGATTGGATTGATTTGATTGATTTGATTGACTAGATTGATTTGATTTATTTTATGGATCTGATTGATTTGATTGATTTGGTTGATTGAAAAATTTGATTGATTTTTAATTTGATTGATTTGATTGATTTTTAATTTGATTGATTTATTTGATCGGTTTTATTAATTGGATTGATCAGTTTGATTGATTTGATTTATTTGATTAATTTGATTGATTTAATTGGTTCTATTGATTTGATCTGTTGATTTATTGATTTGACTTTTTTGAATAATTTGATTGATTTAATTGGTTCGATTGACTATTGACTTGTTTAATTTGACTAAATTTTTGTTAAATAATTTCATTGATTGATTGAATTTTATTCATTTGATTGATTTGATTCAAATGTTTGGCTTCATTGATTCAATTGATTGACATTTAATTTTAATGATTTTCTTATTTGATTTCTTTGTTTGATTTTATTAATATAGAGTGAATTAATTAATTCGATTGATGTGATTTATTTGATTGACTTGTTTTTTTTTACTGAATTTTTGTTAAGTTGTTTAATTTGATTGATTCGATTTACTCGATTGATTTAATTATTTTTATTGAGTTGATTTGATTGATCTGTTTGATTTCTTTTATTTAATTGATTGAATTATAATATGATTAATTTCTTTAATTTGATTTTATTTTTTTTATTTTAATTTTGATTAATTTGATTGATTAAATTAATTTAACGTATTTAATTAATTTTTTTAATTTAATTGATTTGATCGATTTGACGGATATGATTGACTTGTTTGATTTTACTGATTTTTTTATTTAATCATCAATCATGATTTGATAATTTTGATTGATTATATCGATTTGATTGATTAATTTGTTGTGATTAATCCGATTAGTTTGATTGATTTTGTTGATTATAGTTATATGTTTGGTTTCATTGATTATAGTTATTTGTTTGGTTTCATTCATTTAATTTATTTATTTGATATGATTGAATTGATTGATTCGATTAACTTGATTGTGTTGATTGAAATTTTCCTGATTATTTTTTTAATTGTAAAAAATATTTTCTTTTAAGCGGGGTGCATTGTCTGGCAAATCAAATGAAAAACGCAAATTTATAGTCGGAAATTTCTAACTCTGGACGTAAATATGAGGTTTGTCTGAAAAGTTTTCTACCTAACAAAGATACAAGAAATTTTTCTTTACATTTACTGTTGTTTTTCTACATAGTATTTTCTACTTTTCCCAGCTATTCTCCCATCTCTTTAACCCTTTCAAATACAGAGTTGGAAATATATCTTCAAACACGTTTTGGTCTAACGTAAGGAAAGTTTCAGTTTTCTCATGCTTAAATCTTGATTCAGTATGTAATAAACACATTCTATAGACATATTTATAGACAGTTCTGTCTGTCTTACTTCAGTTTCACGGTTGTCTAGCTCCATTTGGTGTAGTTGAGCCATGTTAACGTCAATGGTTGCAGTTTTTAGACGTCCAGAATTATGGGCTTCCAGGCTGGCATTAAAATGCAGCTGCCCTAATTTTCACGATGGTAGATATTGAAACAGAGACCCTGTACACATACTTCAACTCGTCTTTAAAACAAATATTTAATGAGTATTCTATGATCGACTTTTGCAATTTTTACAAAAACCTCACATTGACTGACTTAAACCATTATCAAACAACCACTGAGCATTCAAAATGACTAAAATTTGTTTGACTACCTTTCAAAAGAGACTCAAACGGATTCCTCACTTTTTGTTGCCATCTTCATCTTGAGTTCAGAAACTTTTCAGCCAAATCTCGTACTGTTTTGAAATTCTAATATATATCAATGGTCTATGTATCAATCTATCACACAACTATCAGAGCCATCACTTGCTAAAATATTATATCCCCTAAATTGTTAGGAAAATTTAACAAATTTTTTCCAGCAACTTTAAAAATTGCTAGCAACTTTAAAAATTGCTAGCAATTTCATGCAATTCAGCATTTCGCAAATCCTTTAAGTAAGATTTAAACAGCAAAACTTTACAAGCTTCAAGTTTGCACGCAGCGAGCTTAGATAACTATGCTCAATAATGTATATTGTGCACAAATTATATGAAAATATATACAAAATATGGGACCAACAACGCAACAGACAAGACAGCCATGGCTCAATGGAAAACTTTCCACCCCAGTTGCGTTGGCTGTCAACCACCACCCAATGAACTTAAAAGTCCTAAGAAGTTGCAAATTAAAATCCACTTAAGCAGTCACAATTAAATGAAAAGCACGCCACAACAAAGCCAAACATTTCCGCACAACGCACAGTACAGAGCGAACAGAGAACAGGACTCGCAACAGGCACAGCCTGAAGAAGTCGCAAAGACTACACAACGAAATTCTGCGCACATCGAAAACGTGCTGCAGACAAAGCTGACTTGGTTTGGCGACAAATCCGCAGTTAACGTTGGCATTGGCACAGGCAGCGGCAGTCATTGGCCGCGACGGCCGATTCATTCGACGTTAAGGAGTAGTTAAACATTTAAGTCAACGGCTGGTAGCGACAAAAGGAGTAGCAGGAAGTTTGGTGCTAACCCGCAGCAAGTCAGCAGTCAGGATGGCAGCAGAGACTACTTAAGTAAGTAAGGTATAGGATTGTGGTATTTTGAGTGGAATGTAGTACATACATGTGTGTGTGTGTATGCGTGTTTGTGTAAACCTTTGTGTCAATGCCTTCCCTGTGTATGAATTTAGTTCGCCCTCAGTGAACAAAAAATGCCACATTTTTTAGAGGTTGGATTCATTGTGGAAACATAACAAAACAAAACAAAACACCTTTCGGTTGTACCACAGCATGGCACATTCAAGCGCCGCCACACTAACGTGCCAAATAGCACAGCATATGGCCGAATGTTGCGCTTCCTTCAACCCTCCAAGCATTCTTCATCCAAACGGAAATAACAGAAATACTCAACAAAAACTTTTCACTTTATCAAAAGCCAAGCAAGTTGAGCGGAAATTCATCAGCGGCGCATCAAAGCAAGACACACACACACACACACACAAATGCCAACCCAAGCTTCTTAGAAGCGCTTCAGGGCACCGGCTGTTCTATGCTCAAATGTTTCGATGCTAAATAATCAACAAAAGTTGCCATTTAAAGTCAAAATTTGCCACTTGGTTCATTAACAGTTTCGCTCTTATTTACTTTATACAAACATAGTTTTTTTTTCATTTCTATTTCTATTTTTTTTATTTTTATTTTTTTATTTTTATTAAGTATTGATTAGCCAATGAATACAAAAAAAATTCGTATAGGCTAAGTTGAAGCTACTTATAAAAAAGATTTAACGAATAAATGAAACGATTTTTTGAAACTGAAAAATCAATCTCAACATTTTTGGAGATTCTATTGAACTCAATTAAGGCTCTGGTGATAGGTGCATTTCGCGCATACAGAGCCCTCAAAACACCAACATGGAAGAGCTCTGAGTAACGAAGAGATCTAGCTGGAATATTCAGAAAAATCCTCTCTAGGAGTGTGGACAAAGGAAGGATTGTTCTCCTACTTTGCAAAGATTTTCTATACCATTAAAAAGTGGTTTGAAGTGGCACAGCAAAAATTGCAACACGCTTTTCAAAAATATTTTCACACACCTTGCTACAGTTAAACTTTTGCTACAACAACAATTAACACAACATTCCGCGGCTCCTTTTGTACTTTTAACAACAACAACTTGCAATCAAATAACCCCGAACTACCATCAGACAATCCACAAAGTGTAGGTTCGCGTCTACAACTTCAATGCAGCCACATTTGCGCCGCCTGGCAACAGGAAAATTACGTAAATTGTAAAAAAATACTTGCCGCAACAGTCGAAACGTGCGTTCAACGGAAATGGCTGAAGCCAAAACTTAAGTGCAGCAATGATAACTGGCACTAACTGCATTTGGTGAAGGCCAAAGGCAGCTGGTTTTTTTGTTTTCTTTTCACGTTGCGCGCATTCTTGGCAAATGTGCCAAATATTTGTGGCATTGTAGGTGTGTAACTTATGTATTTGTTAGGTGGCTGGAACTGTCTATGTATGCGTGCAGGCACAACAACTGCAAGAAGGCGCATGAATTCACCAATGTAACTCATACGCCATGGAGGCCGCACAAATTTCGTTTTACTTGTTCAGTGTTTCAAGTTGAATGCTTAAGCAATTTGCATATTGAAAACATTTCATAAAATTGCTGTACTTAAGACAATTGTTCTTGTTGTTTTTGTTGTTTTACTTGGTCGACTGAAGCAAAGGTTGTTGCATTTACTTGCAGCTTATCTAACTTTGAAGTTGTGTTTTAATTCAAAGTGAAAGTTTTTCAATAAAGTTTTTTATTATAATTTTGTTTTGTATTCGATTTTCGTCTAAGTAAATTAGAATAGATAAGTTTAAGAAAGAAAATCAATATGTATTCTTCAAGAAATATTCATAATAAGTTTACTGCACCTTCGTTCAGTTTCAAGTTCTCTAACTTTAATCTATAATATTTAAATAATTAAATAATTCCAATACTTAAATAATGAAAGTGAAAGCAAAGCAGGCTAAGAAAAGTGGTCAGTAAATGCATAATTTTTCTTCAAAGCCTGAGCAGACAATGAAATACTTCGCATTCATTTTCTGCCCTCGGTTTGGGTTTTAGGTCCTTTGATTTTATTCTATGCGAATAAACCACGTATCAGATGGGTCCTATTTTGATAATTTTTTTCTAAGTATACCAAAGATTATAAACCACAACAAAATGAAAGCAAAGCAGGCATCGAAAAGTGTTTAGTCGAATCATTAGATTCGTCAAGATTCCTGTCGCACATGACTGAAATGGCGGATGTAAAATTTTTGAATCTACTTTCCTTCACAAAAAAATCCAACCGGCTTGCTTTAGATTGATTAATTAAATTTGGTATTTTCTTTTGTACCAGGCAAACTAGCAAAGGAAAGGACGAACAGACATGACTAAGTAGTCATATATGAACATTTCTGTAGCAAAAATGACTTCAACATCTATACATAACAGCCAGAATGGACCTTCTGTAAGTCCATTTCATGGCTCTCTCTCACATTCATCCATCCATACTAGCCAAAACAGCTTTTTGAAAAAGGACTTTTTGGCTTTCTCCCACATCCATTCATCCATTCATACATAGCAGCCAAAACAGCTATTTTAGAGACGATTCTCTCGGCTTTCTGTCACATCTATTCAGCCATAACAGCTGTTTAAGAAACGACTGTCTCAGTTTCTTTCAAATTTATCGATCTATTCATCGATACTAGCCCTACCAGCTCTTTGACAGATGATTTTCTCGGCTTTGTCTCACATTCAACCACCCATTCATCCATACCAGCCATAACAAATATTTTAAAGAAGATTTTCGCGGCTTTCTGTCATATCTATTCAGCCGGAACAGCTGTTTGAGAGACGATTTTCTAGCTTTCTCTCACTTCCATCCATTCATCCATACCAGCCAGAACAGCTGTTTGAGAAATGATTGTCTCAGTTTTCTCTCAAATCTATCGATCCATTCATCCATAATACCCAGAATAGCTGTTTGAAAGACTTGGCTTTCTCTCACATCCAATCATTCATACCAGCCAGAATAGCTGTTTGAGAGAATTGGCTTTCTCTCACATCCAATCATTCATACCAGCCAGAATAGCTGTTTGAGAGAGGATTTTCTTGGCTTTCTCTCACATCCATTCATCCACACCAGCCCGACCAGCTCTTTGAGAGAGAATTTTCTCGGTTTTCCATTAATCCATCCATACCAGCCAGAACAGCTCTTTGAGAGATCAATTTAGAGCTCTCTGCACCTACTCGTGTATTGTACAACTTTATAAATACTCTTCATATAACTTTATATCCATGGAAATGATTTTATTTTACTCTTAAAAGTTCGCTACATCCCACTGTGATTCGTTCCATAGACAAAATTCCAAAAATTTATAGTTTCAGAATTCAACAATTTTGATGTCATTTGAAAGGTAAAACTCCAACTAAGAAAACCCTAAAAAATCTGTGTCAAAAATTAATTAGTGTCTGTGCAAAAGCGGCTCAAAGTTGAAACTTTTTTCCACAAAAAATGTATTTTCTGTTTTTTAGTCTATTGCGTAAAAAAAATTAAAAAAATACATTTTAATTTAATTTAATATAGATTACGAAATGATGTGGCCATTTTCGCTTTCAATGATTTCTCAAAATTTGCAAAGTTGAGGCTTTACTTCACTTTTAATTTAAAATATTTCTTTAAATTAAAAATCTGAAAATTGGCAGAGGAAAATATTTAAAAAGTATGTGGAAGTATGTTCCTGGATTTTTTTTATTTTAAGAAACATTCCTTCTTTATCGGATAATGTAATTATATCCTCCGATATCTTCCGATCTTAGAAAATAATTCAATTTGAAAAGTGGTCTAAACACGTATTTTTCGACAAAATTTATTTTTTTCATCCCTAAAAGTATGCAATCAGCATGAAAAATGGAGAAAACTGCAAAAAAGCAAAACGTCCGTCTATTATTATAATTTTTATTGCAAAACTAATGGGTCCTAAGACAATCTCTGTTACTTTTTGCAATTATCAATGTTGACGTTACCGATTAAATGTAAAGTCTTAAAAAGCGAGCCAACACACTCGTTGCTATAGCTCACCAAAAATAACGAAAATTGCAAATTTAAGTCTCAGACATTGCCAAACTACAAAAGTTTAGGAAAAACAAAATGGAGATTTCAATTCAGCAGACCATGATTAATTAGTATACCAAATTTCATGAAGAACGGACCACACCTTCTAATTTTGTCCCGCGGTTGTATGGAGTCGAATCACTGTGCATCCCGCTAAAACGGCTATTCTGAAGAAAAACCTTCCTTTAGCTTGCTGCTATTTGACTATTCATTCCAATACATTTTTAAATTTTACACCAAAGTTAATATTTCCTCAATTCATCTCACTTCAAGTGCAGCGTTGACATAACAACACTTGTGTCAAACTCTACAATTTTCAAGCATAACAATGACAATTTGTAACATTTCCACTAATTGTATATTACTCATACCACATGTTGTACGCTCAGTGACAGTGTGTCGCTATTACAGCGCTTGCAACGCACCGCAACAATGCCAACATAATTTCTATTATAATTGTGTGAAAAATCCTTTTAATTAAAATCTCGCATACACACACATATACACACATACATATATACGCCCGAATATGTAGCATACAGAAATGTATATTCAACTGCTTGTCAAAAAAGCAAAGCATTCAACTGGCAACTGACGCCTCATGCCCACCAACACTCCATAAGCAACAGTGGTAGCCAGCATTGGTAGCTACACTCACACACACACACACACACAAATATAGACACACAGATAAGCAGCTAACTCTACGTTTGCCAGCAGTTGACACAAAAGTTGACAGACACAGCCAAACAGTGCGAGACAGTGTGTGTGTGTGCTTTGTAAGCGTTTGCGCTTTTCGGTAGAGCAGCAGCGCGTCCTTGCAACCATGATCCGCTACTTGCAACTTAAGCACCTCGTAATGCGCGCGTGTTGCATGCAATTGTTCTATTCACTTTATTTTTGTGCTTTAGCATTCATTTTTATTTGTGTCATTTATGTGTGTGTGTGTGTGTGTGTGTGTAGAAGAGCGCAAAATCCCCTAATTAAATGTAAATTATAAAACGCTCAACAGTAGCGGCATGCCGACCTGAATGCGGATTGACATGGCAGCGTCGCTTGAGGCCAAGCCACACAGCGGCTCACAGTGTCGCGAGTGTGGCCGAAAATGGTAAAAATCAATGTTACGAAATGACTAAAATGAATATGACAATCGACAGATAATATCTCAACTAAGAAAAATCCGTTATCCGATCTTCAATATCCTACTCCGTTCCATTTTTATGAAGCTTCAAAGTTGATGTTAAAAAATACGCATTCGCTCCAAGTTTGTGGGTAATTCTTTATGTTGAATGAAAAATCAAATAAAAATATAATTTATATACTAATATAGTCATGTTATATATTAAATAAAACTTTGGAATTTTCCCTATATGGTAGTACTATTTTTTGGTTTGTGCTTTGAAATAAATGTGAAATCCCGTTACATTGAAAAATTACGTTTTTCGGTTTGCTTCTAAAAAAGAACCAAAAGTTTGGTGGAAAAAAGTTTAAAAAACGTCAAAAAACACTTTTTTAGTTCCAACCCTAAATTACTCAGAAAAGTATGTATTAACATAATCCGGAGTAATTTTTTGCCTTTAAGTGCCTATTTGGTTGTTATTCACATTTTTCTGGTGACGCCTTCACTAGAAATACGTGATTTCTTCGAAGTGTGGCGTAAAGCTGAATCCAGAAAGCGGTCAATAAAACTTGATTTTCTTATAAATTTACTTAAAGATAAGACGGGCGTTGATGTTAATCATGAACAAAAGCAAAGTTTGCGTCCCTACCTAAACATTTACTTTTTGCAGTGGCACCTACAGTAAAAAATTTTGATTTTTTCGAAGTATGGCTTCCGACGTTCAATGAAAGTAGCGGCAAAGCAGCTGCTGAAATGATGAGCTGTATTAAGGACAAAGTTGGCACATTGTTCGTATCATCAAATTAGGCAGAATGCCACGCCCACTTTAAAAATCTAAACATTTATACCAAAATATGGTATCACAAGCTGAAAAAATTAAACATGAATTCATAAAGGAAACGTTTTGGCCACTTTATATATATGCTCCAGCTGCCACGCCCACTTTAAGGTTTTAGAAAGCTTACCAATTAAAATTACATCGTGGAACGAGTATCGCACACAGCCTTCTAAAAATTTAGTTTTATTTGTAGTAAAATACGAATATTTTTGAAAGTAGGCGTGGCAGACTGCCCATTTTCTGCTTCATTATTTTAAGCTCAAATACAAAATTTCATAATTCTATGATTAATATTAAGAAAGTTATTTCAATATTACAGTTCCTTTCGTATGGGAGGTGGGCGTGGCAGTATTCCAATTTTAATGATTTTTTGTAAATTTCTTAATTTCCACCACGAAAACAATCTCACCAAGTTTCATCGGAATAGGACAACGCAAAGTATTTTTGGCCACAGCTTATATGGGATCGCGACACTGTGCGGTTGGGTGACGAGCTCTTCGGAGTCGCGCGGGGATGGGACGAAGCGTGAACGCAGATAGGGAGCCAGAATTTGCGTACGCCGAATGCCGGCAGAGTAATGACAATGTCAACTGCTGCGCCACCATTTCTTACATTTTTCTTCCAGACGCCCGCAGCTGCCTTTTGCCATACACAACGTGGCTTCATAGTTTCATTTTATTTTGTTTTTCATTTCAACTCGTTTTGATTTTTTTTATACATTTTTGAACTGGCAGAAGCCAACGCACAGGCTGTGTGTTGCTTTGTTGCTTGCTCTGTCTCTGCGTTGTCTATGTAATTGTCTTCATCTAACTTTGCTCAGCATTACTTGAACGCTGCCAGCATTAGGGCAATGCTGGCATTTTCTTGCTTACTTATTTCAAATGTTTATGGCGCCTGCGAGCGGCTGCGTGGTGCGCACAGTGAGCCGTGTGCAGTTGGTTGACTGTCGGCTTTATTGTTTTCTTATCATTAGCGCCCAAAAAGGCACGCTGGGTCTTGCACTTGGCGGCGCGCAAAAACTTTGTCCTTGGCAATTTTCTGCTAAATTCTTCAATGCAGCCGACAGGAAAACGAGCGCAAGTTTTCAACGGTAAAGACATCTTGCATTGCGTGACGCTGCGTGAAGCATGAAATTAAAGCATAACATGAGACGCACATAAATCCTGGCAATGTCTCTCAGCTAAGCCAATGGTTTGGCTTTTATTTGCCAAAAAAAAAATAATTATAATAAAACAAAAAGGATTCAATTCAGTCAACTTGCATCAAAGTCAATGCTGCAGGCTCGGTTGAGATACTTTTTAAATTATGAATTTTTAATTGAAATTATTTATGTGCATATTTGTGCCAACTTTGACTGATTTCATCATTTCACCACCAATTCAAAACCGCTAAAAGCTAAACGAATGAACAAAAACATTGCCAAATGCTCACAATTTCGGCGCTCATTTCATTTAAAAATAAATTTTCCTAATGACACTGCCCGCTACTGTTTTTTACAGTGCTCATAATAAAAAATTGTTTGCAAATTTGACAAAAAAAGGCTCACTTAATGAGCACAAAACCATGCTGTCCTTTTCAATGCAAAGCAACCACAAATCCTTTACAGTAAAGTGAAAAATTGCAAAACTAAAAACAATCACTGCCACATAGAAACATTGGGAAAAAATACAATTTCGTTATTTATTTTTTTTTGGTACATTGGCAATGACAATTCGTGGGCAAAGTGGGGAGCCAACAAACTATGCTAACTAAACTATTCGACTGTACACACACACACATGCGGCGAATTTGGTGTTGGCTTTGGCTGCTACTTGTTTGAGTTTTTGTCCACCTCTCTCTCTATTTTTCTCTTTCATTCACACTACCTTTTGAACAACAACTTTTGATTGCAAATTAAATTTACCAACTAAACTTGATTGAGTACAAAACTGAACATAAAAAACATTCACTAACATAAAAAATTAACGTTTAGAACAAAAATTGAACGGCAACAGCGAATTTTTTCATCAAATTTTTTTTTTTAGAAGTAAACCTAAATTTTAAAAACACGTATTTTTTTATTTTTTAATTAACTTTTTTGTAAGATTTTTTTATTAAAAATATTTGGTTCCCCATAGGCAACAAAGCAATGAAACTTGTTTTTTTATTGTAATATGTTTAATTGTAAATGAAAATTTTTAAAGCAATTAATGTGTTTATTGTAGCATAATCCTACTCTGCATTTTTCACAAAGTGTTTGTGTGTTTTTTATTAATATTACAATAAGTGCGTGCAACTTTTCGCAAAAACGGTCAAATAAGTGCTGTCAAGTAAAATTTAGCTACTTTTTCTCACTTTTAATGCCAGTATTTCAAAAAAGGAACGTTGCATAGTTTTAAAATAGCAGAAAAGAGTCGTTTTGATAGTTACTTCCGAAATTACGGGCAATTTTACGGTTGGTTGCAGATATGCAACTGTACCATGTAAAGGGTTAATATGGAATTTATAATTTCTTTTCCTTTCATTACGTATTCATAGTCAGAAGTCAGCTTTGATGTTGCAATATTGACAGGGAAAAATTTTTCGAATGATTTTTTTTTATGACATTTAGTTTGAATAGTTTACACATTCAACTATTCAAACTAATTAATATTTAATTAAAAAAATTTTTTATATTTGTTGTTTAATTAATTCATTCACTTTTAATGCAAAACTCTGCCACCGTTCTGGCAGCAAGCAAGCATCAGCATACAAATTCTGCATGCCAAATGTATGACTATTTTTCCTCTCATGTTTTGTTCTCCTCTCATGTTTGTCATTTACCAATGAAATTTCCTACTTTTCAAACCATTATAAAGCAAATACCAACAACAATTTACATCACTCATAAACCTACAAAAATCACTGCCCCTCATTTTGCACCAAATCGACACTGCAACTCCTCAGTCAGCTCCTCCTCCTCCTCCTCATCAACTGAAACACTACGTTGCCCAGCACTGACCAGCACATTCAGCAAACTCCACTTCCAAATAACACCAGTAACGCCTGCTCAATAAACAACAATTGCAGCTACAACAATAGTTGCAGTTGCATGCAGCCGTTTATGCGTTTGTGTGCGTGTCTGGCATCAACCTGTGTGCGGCATTTTGCACACACTTTTCCTCCCGTAAATGTGCGAATAAAAACCACAGTCAACCGAGCGAATATCACATTTGCACAGTCATTGCGTTGGCTTCTCTGCCTCTGCTCACTGCTCTATAATTCCAGTAAAACGTTGCCGTAAATTGCCAAAAATGTACAACTTGCAAAAGCCACAAAAGGTGGCAATGCCAGTGCAGTTATCACAATAACTAAAACAACAACAACAAGTATGCAGTTTACTGCGTGTTAATCGGATTTTTGACGATGAAGAGCACTTGCACATTTGAGTTAAAGTTTTGGTAAATATTAAAAACAAAATTGGAGAATTTATGACTTTGAAAATTTTTATAATGTGATCTAATCAAAACTAGTTAAACCTTGCATTAGCTAAATAATGCATATATTTCAAGCAATCTTACCTGCTATTATTTTCTAAATATTTTTTAAAAGATGTGTTACATACTGTGCCAACACACTGTGACAGTTTGTCCCAAAATACTTTAACAATTTAAAGAAACCTAAACATTGTTTTATTAAAACTTCATAAGCAACATGTAAAACTTCAACCAAAACTTAATGACAAATGTCTTTTACGAGTCGACTAATAGTTTGGGTCAACACACTGTGACAATTTGTCCCAAAATACTTTAGCAATTTAAAGAAACATAAACTTTGTTTTAATTAAAACTTCATAAGCAACATGTGAAACTTCTATTTTCAGTGAAATGAAAATTTTATGCGAATTGACTGTGACAGGTTGTCCCAAAACACTTAAACAATTAAAAAACCACCCAGTTTGTTTTTATCAAAAATTCATAAGCAACATTAGTAACTTCTCTCAAAACTTAATGACAAATATCTGTAACGAGGCGAGTAACACTTTGTCGTGAAATAATTTAATAATTTAAAGAAACCTAAACTTTGTTTTTATTAAAATTTCATAAACTACATGTCACACTTTCGCAACCCTGAAATGAATGTCTTTTTTGAGAGAAGTAAAATTGTATGCCAACACACTGTGACAATTTGTCCCAAAATACTTTAACAATATAAAGTGCCATCACCTTTGTTTTCATCACAAATTCATAAGCAATATGTGAAACTTCTCCCAAATCTGAAAATAATATCTTTTTTGAGACAAGTAACATGTAACTGTGACAGATTGTCCCAAAATACTTTAAAAACTTGAAGAAACAGAAACTTTATTTCCATTAAAACTTCATAAGCAACATGTCAAACTTTTCCCAAGAGTGAAACAAAAATTATATACCAGCACACTGTGACAACATGTCACAAAATACTTTTTCAAGAAGTACCAACTTCATTTTTATTTACAATTCAAAAGCAACATATGAAACTTCTCCCAAAACTAAAACGAATATCGTTTTTGGAACGAGTAAAATTGTGTGTCAATACACTGTGATTATTTGTCCCAAAATAATTTTTCACAAAACACACACTTCGTGTTTATTAGAAATTCATAAGCAACATGGGAAACTTTTAAAATTGACTGACTATAAAAATTTATTTAAATGTGTTATTACAGCTTTGATATAAAATTCAACACTGTGTGACAATTGTGACACTGTCATGTTGACACAAAAATAAAATCTGAAACTTTTTAGAATATTCTTACTTAATTTCAGTTTTTTCTAAATCTCTTCGTTAGGTAATACAACACTGTGTGACAAAATGTGACATTATGTATTACAAATAATAACTTATTTAAGCTCATAATACTTATGTTAGTAACCAGTGTTGTTTTCTGTATACAAATTAAGGAATATTACAAAATGTGGCACTAATCTATAGAATGCGATAGTGTGACACAAAACATTCATATTTAAGCTATTGTTGTAGTATTGTTTTTTAAATGAGTGCTATTTTACTGTTATTAGATCAGCTTTTTTACAAAATATATTATTCTTTATGGAAGTATGACACTATGTCACACTAATAATTTGAAAGATTCAAATAGTTTCATAATTTTGTGCTTTAAATACTGCTCCTTCACAAAATATTAATACTCCGTAATGAAATGTGACACTGTGTCACACAACAAAATGCATAATCAAAACATTTTATATTGTTTTGTTGAATTTTAGATATTTTTGGTGTTATTAGTACAGCTTTAATACAAAATACAATGCCCTTAAATGGAATGTGACACTGTTTCACACAAACAAATGCATACTTAAAGCTTTTAGTGCAGTCTTATTAAATTTCAGATATTTTTGTGTTTTATAAAATATAATGCTCTGAAATGGAATGGGACACTGTGTCACACAAAAAATGCATATTTAAAGCTTTTAATACAGTCTCATTTAATTTGTGGCATATTTTTGTTACTAAGTAGTGTACCTGTTTTATAAAATATAATACTCTGTAATGAAATGTGACACTGTGTCACACAATCGTTTGCTTGTTTTGTACCACTAAACACTTTTGTGTTAAAAATACTGCGTATTTAAAAAATATTAATACTCCGTAATGAAATGTGACACTGTGTCACACTACAAAATAGCATTTTCCAAGCTTTTAATATTTTTTTGTTGAAATTGAGATATTTTTGTGTTATTAGTTTTACAAAATACAAAATATTAGCTGTTTTACAAAATGCAATACTCTGTAATGAAATGTGACACCATTTATATCACACAAACAAATGAACATACAAAGCTTTCAACATAGGTTTCCTAAGTTTGGGCCATTTTTTAGTTATTTTGACAACTTTTTTACAAAATATAATTCTCTGTTATAAAATGGGACACTGTGTCACACAATCGTTTGATTGTTTTAAGCTTATTAAATGCATTTTTTGAGCTTGTGTTCATTTATACATTATTATTGGGTGACTTCTGGAAAAATCTAAAACTTCTTACCAAAATGTGACAACGTGTCACACAAAACATTTAATAAGTTGTTCATTCAAGTGATTTTAAAAATTTTACATTATGTTTGGTGGTATTAAGTAGTCAACCAAATAACACATAAAACACTCTATGACAAACTGTGACACTGTGTCACAAATTTCCAATTCGCACTTTTTAAATTTCCAGTTTTTAAATTTAATTTCTTACAGCTTACTTTAAGATATTATATGTTTTTTTTTTAATTTACTCTACATTTCCCTTTACATATATTTGCCCCATTGTGCCCCTTCATCGACACCAAACAAAGAGCGAGCTCATCGAAATCACTTGAGTGGCTGCAAAATACTCAATCAACACTTGATCAGCACTTCAGAGCACACAATTGCTGAAAATTTCCACAACATTCCAGCGCACATATTTCACATTTCTATGCAGCGCTGCACCACACACACGCCGAACACAAAAGCACAAAAAAAACGTCGAAATTAATAGCAATGAAGAAAATAACAGCGTGAATAAGAGCTGGAACGAAGCAGAATGCCGAACAATGCCAAATAAGCGACTGCACTTTTATAAGCAAGCGGCAGCGTTTCATTTTGCTGACACACAGAAGTGCGACCCTTCCGGTTTGCGCGCCACTGACATGTTGGCAATTCAACAAATTGTCAAAAGCAGCCGCCAGCAATGGCCACCAGCGTCATTGTTTCGTCAAGCAACACACTTCGCACACACACACACACATACAACACTTTGGGGTAATTTCTTGGCAATTGAATTTTTTCTTCTTTATTTTTTTTTTGTTTGGTATTTCTATAAACACTTCTGTGCACTGTGCGGCACTTTGGGTGCTTTTTAATTTCGCACTTTTCAATTTTCAATGGGGGACAAGAAAGAGAGCAGAAGGGGCGAGGGCGAAAAATGTTAAAGGCACACAAAGCAGAAAATGGAAAGCGAATTATTGACAGACGCCAACGTGCGCCGCTGGCGACTTTGAAATGAAAACGCAAACTTAGCACAGTTTCAGGCGCAGTTTTTTTCTGCTGACATTTAATACAAAAATTGAGTGTGAGTACATGTGTCTGTATGTGTCTGTGTGTGTGTGGATGCGTATGAGAGAAAATTCTTGCGGCTGCATTGTTTGTGCATGTGTGATTTCACTGTATGTATGTGTGTGTGCGTGTGTTTGATTATATCGAGCAACACAATGCGGCATGTTCAAACAATCAAACAAAATCGAAGTAAAGCAAATACAATAGAATTGCGTTCAAGCTGAAACAAGCGTGCAAATATACTCGCAGCAGCGCTGTGACCTTCTCCTTTGCCTCATTTTCAGGCATTATTTGCTGCCAAGTATGGCTTTACACACACACACATTCACGCACTTATTTAGCAATAAAATTGTGTGGTAGCTAACGCCTGCTGCTTGCTGCCTGCTAACCTCACCAAAACCACAACCACCACAACCGTCTTTGCTTTGGCCCTTTGCCCTCCTTACACCAACTGCGAGTCCTTTTCCCTCTTTAACTCTGACTGCATGTCGCATCACAACGTTGTCGCGCCAACAATTTAACTCACCCATTCACCCATCCATCCGTCGGCAAACTGCTTCCTACACGCTTTTTATCACAGTTCTTGCTTTCATCTATCATTCTGCTAACCGCATTGCCTTTGAGGTTATGTCAATTACAAGTTTTCGCACTCCCCTGCCACTGGTCGCCGTCGCTGTGTCGCAACGCCTTTAGTGTCAAGCACGCTGCGTGCCTTTGTTAACATTTTAGGGCTCAACTATTGCCGTCTTGCTCTGCCGGCACTGCTGCGAAAACAATGTTTTTGCTCGCCTGCCAAGCGACGTGCAGTGGGGCAGCGGTGGCAAAACTTTGCGGCACACTCCCGCCATCCAGTCGCACCCAATCCACGACACATTCACACCCTCACAGCGCGTCACATTTTTCTTTCATGTTGCTACCACACTCATTCCGATTCCTTTACCGCTGCTAGTCAATGTGTTTGTTTAAGTCGCGTGTGTGTGTGTGTGCGTATGTGTAAGTTTAAGCATTACCCTGGCAAGTGTAAACAGAAAACTTCCTTCACACTCACTCACACACTCACACATGGAAACAATTCGCCACACATAAAAAGCAAATCATTGAAAACCCTCAACGCACAGCGTCGTGTAAAATGAAAGAAAACAACAAGTAAAACAGCAACAGCAAAAAAAATATTTCAAGTCAAACTAAAGCAAGCAAGCAAGTTCAAAACTGATCTTTTCAAATGCACCTAAAATTCTTCTGAACACCAAAAAGGACACTGATTTTGAAATTATCTCCGATAACCACAGTGATCATTTGTATCATTTGGAGTGCCTATTATTTCATTCATAATTCTACAGAAATCGAAAATCTGTACTGACTGACTGACTGTTTGACTGACTGACTGATTCATCATCGCACAGCCCTAACTACTGAAGCTGCAAACATGAAATTTGAACTGCAAATTCACTTTAAAAAATTTACCTCCGCTAAAATGGGGTCCTTTTAAATTCGGAGTCTAAAAGGGCAAAACATGGGTTAAGGTGTTGTTTGAAGAAATGAGGTCTATTGATTTCAAACTTGATAACAATACTCCAAGTCACAAATAATTCAATACATAGGTACATATGTATTTTTATAAATTTTCAAAAATCAAAATCAATGTGTTACATTACAATGGGTTAAGGTTTGTGTATGGAAAGAAAGATGAAAAAACACGAATCGATGGGCCTATAGGACTTCAATATTGGTGCAAACAATTGAAATAAAAAATAATTAAAAAAATGTTTGTTTTTTAATCAAAAACTGACAGAGTCGACGATGGGTTAAGAGTTTTTATAGAGCAACACGAGTTTATGGACCTTTTGACTTTAAATTTGGTGAAAGCACTTCACATGTAAAATAATTTTATACGAATTTTTCAATTTTCCAAAAATTAAAATCTACAGGGTTAAGCAAGGGTTAAAAGTTTGTACGGAAAAATACGATTTTATGGGCTTTTTGACTTCAAACTTGGTGAAAGCACTTCACATGTGAAATAATTCAACACGTATTTTTCAGTATTTCAAAAATCAAAATCTGACGGAGTCAATAATGGGTTAAGGTTTGTATATGGGAAGAAAGATAAAAAAAAACATGAATCGATGAGGCCCATTGACTTCAATATTGATGAGAACCATTGAAATAAAAAATAATTAAACACCAATTATTTATTTTTTCGAAAATCAAAACTTAACAGTGTGAACCAAACCAAGGGTTAAGGTTATTTCCGCGTACGGAAAGACTACGAAAAAACCCTGAACCGATTGGTCAATTGACTTCAAAAAAAAAAAACAATTAAAAACAATTAGAATCAAAAATAATTTGACACGTGTTTCTAATTTTTTCGAAATTTAAACATAAATCGGTAAACCAAAGGTTAAAAATTTGTATGAAGAAATATAATTGTTTGCGCGTCTTAACTTCAAACTTGGTGAAAATATTCTTAGTGAGAAATAATTCGATACGTGTTTTTTATTTTTTCGAAAATACAAAACTGACGGGGTCAACGACGGGTTAATTGTTTATATGGGGAAACTGAAAAAAACATGAATTAATGAGCCTATTGACTTCAAACTTGGTGAAAGTACTCTCAGTGAGAAATAATTCGACATGTGGCTTTCATTTTTTTTTTTTAATCGAAATGTAACGGGATGTATCCCTCGGTTCACCCCTGTAAATTCGTACACGGAAAGACTACGAAAAAATCCTGAACCAATTGGTCTATTAACTTCAAAGTTGGCGAAAACACTTGAAATCAAATATAATTTTACACGTGTTTCTAATTTTTTTTTTTAATCAAAACTTAAAGAGGTGAACAAGGGGTTAAAAGTTTGTATGGAGGAACACGAGTTAATGAACCTTTTGACTTCAAACTTGGTGAAAGCACTTCACATGTGAAATAATTCGATACGTGTTTTTCATTTTTGTGAAAGTCAAAGTCTAAAGGAGTAAGCAAAGGGTTAAAAGTTTGCATGGAGAAACTAAATTGTATGCGCCTTTTGACTTCAAATTTGAGGAAAGCACTTCACATGTGAAATAATTTTATATGAATTTTTCAATTTTTCAAATCAAAATCTAAAGGGTTAAGCAAGGGTTAAAAATTTGTATGGAGAAAAAAATTTTTTGGGCCGTTTGACTTCAAACTTTGTAAAAGATTTGTACAAAACTGACACAGAATGATTGGAAAATGTCACACTAATTTTGTATTACAATAAAATTCGTTCAAACCTGTTAACCCATTTCGTACCTTTAATTCGAAAACGAATCATAAAAAATTAGTAATTTTTGCAGTTGTTTTATGTGTTTTATGTAATACTTAGATCTATTGGCTTTTTAATAAAATATTTGTTTTACATGCTACGCCTTCCTAATTCGATATGGGCGGGAATTGAAAAAACTCATATTTTGGCTTTATTCTTGCATTTTTTTTAAAGTACTTAAAATAACTAGACTTGTGTTAAACCCAATCACAATGATTGAAAAGACAAAATTAGTAATTTTGTACTACAATAAAATACATTAAGATCAGTTCAGACAGGCCACAGAGGGCGACAAAGTGTTAAAAAATCAAATTTCATTTCTTCATTTTCCGTGCCTGTTTTCACCTAATTCCCCCTCCTTTTACAACAATTTTAAAATAAAATCTTTCTCTGTAAAAAAATATTAATTAAAACTAAAATGGCCATTGTGGTAATTTTGACGGTTTTTCATTTTTAAATATCTGTATTTCCTTTAGTATTTCTATCAACTTTTGCTTTGTTGACTTTTAGTTTTTTATTAGGTGCTACAATTAGTTCTACAATTAGGGTTCTATAATTACATTTACCCAAATCCGATGTGTACTTTTCGAGATATCAGCGATTATAATATTTAGTCTTTGTAAATATGGAAAACTTGCGGTCTTTCTAGTGTTAATAGACCTATTAACTTCAAACTCGGTGAAAGTGCTGCAAATGAAAAATAATTTGATAGTTGTTTTTCACTTTTTTAAAAATCAAAATCTGACGGGATCGACAATGGGTTAAAAGTTTGCATGGGAAAACATGATTAAATGGCCCTAAGGACTTCAATATGGCGGATAAGCATTTTTAATGAAGAATAATTATACAAACAATATTTTATTTTTTTCATTAAAATATAACTAGGCCAACAGAGGGTTAAGAGAAGTTTGATTTATTGGGCCCATTTGCTTCAGAGTTGAAGAAAATACTGCAAATTAAAAATAATTCAACGCATGTTTTTCAACGTTCAAAATCCACATCAGACGAGGTAAAAACTTTGTTAGAAGTTTATGTTAAGAAACATAACCTAACATTAGTTAAAATCATAAAGTGAGTAAAGATTATTTCAATAAAATCATAAAAACCATACGAGCCAAGCCATCGAGACCCGCTAGTCACTTATAAAACCAAGTCTATGTTACATCTTCGTCGCATTAGAACCCATTATCAGTGTGTGTGTGTGTGTATGTGTATTCTTACAACATATAACGACAATTAATATTTTATCTTAGATATATTTGCCGTATGGCATCGGCTAGTAAATTACATAAAATTTACGACCTTTCAGCAACACAAAGTTAACCGTTGATATGTGTTCCTTGCACACTCGTTTCATCCTGCAACACATTCGCGTACGAGTATGCGTCGTATAACTCAGTCGTGTTTCGTGTCATATCAACTTTAACGGCAATTAAATGGGGATTTGTAATTTAACGCCTTCTAGTCGATTGAACGCGTTTGCGTGTGAATGTGGCAGTCATAAAAACGTCAGCGTGTACATACTTTTCAGTTCGTCCCAAGGCACGGCGCTACTGTCCAACCCCAAATTGAAAACTTTTTAAAGAAGCTCTTTTTGTTTTCAACTCAAATACGGCAAAAGTTTAAGTTCTGGAGAAAAAAACCGAAACTAACAAATTCTGCGTTAAAAAAAGAGTAAAGAAAGTATTTGATCACTTCGCGTGTTGAGAAATAAAACGTAAATTGCAGCACAGTGGTTGGTGGTCATGGCAAGAGAAAACAGCGACAGAGAAAAACTAATAAAATATTAAAATAAACCATAATTAAGTGGAAAACAATTGAAAATTATGCCAAGTAAATGGAAAATATAAATTGACGCAAATGTGTATTGAATTGGGAAATATAGAAAAGAGCAAAGTGCGTGCAACAAAACGAATGATTTTTTAATTGAGTGGCATACAAAGGGTTCAAAAAGGGTTAGAAGGGTTAAATGTTGTAGAAAAAAAATTGTTAAAAATTCAAAGCAAAAGTTTAGAAAGATCTAAACTTAATGTTATAAAGTTCAGCTTGCTTACTTAAAAACCAATAATATATTATTCTGTCTCTGAATAAAAAAGTAATCTTTTAGTGTGTCCAGGAAAAAACAAAAAAATATTATTCTGCCTCTGAATAGAAAAGTTATCTT
Source organism: Melieria crassipennis (assembly GCA_963668005.1). NCBI lineage: Eukaryota > Metazoa > Arthropoda > Insecta > Diptera > Ulidiidae > Melieria > Melieria crassipennis. The sequence continues at coordinate 74,477,296 of OY764962.1, read as the reverse complement.
CTAGTGTATCCAGGAAAGCCTAAGTCACAAAAGGACCAACCCACTTTTATACTTGGAATGAACTTGCAAACTTGCTCAAACCTTTAGGTTTTAAAAATACATTGAATCCTTGAAAATCATTTCATAGGTTCGGACTCGGTTTTGGTGTTAAGAACCAATTGAATCCTTGAAAGACATTCCATAGATTCGGTCATCCCTAGACTAGATTAATACGAAAGGGGACGTCGGTGTTTTAAGTGTCCGACTTTAACCCTGAGAAGACTACAAAAACTTCTACTTCCATTCCATCTCGACTTTACTGACGTACCGAAGATAAAGCGAAGATTTCGAAGACTTTCCCCTTTCCTTATCGACCTTACTGACCTGTCAAAGGTGAATCTATGTCACTTGATTCATTGATGAATCAAACTGGGTTTGCTTTAATACCTGGGAACTGTATATATAGATTTTCTTCTTTCCATATGGATCTTGCTGACCTGTCAAATATGAAGAGAAGACTCGAGAGACTCGGATGCCCTTTCCTTGGGGTGGAACAATGTCAAAGACGAATTCAGGTCACTTGATTCATTGATGAATCGAACTGGGAGTTGCATATGTAGAGTTTGTAGAGATTCGCAGTATTAGAATAAGTCAGCTATAGGTCAACCGGTCAACTACAGATGAAGTCCTTTAACATGTTTAAAGTCTAATGAATCACACACGAACTTACTGACCTGTTAGATATGAACACAAAACTTCAAAAACTTTCCCCCTTTCCATAAGTATCAACCTTACTGACCTCTCAAAGGTGAATCTATGTCAGTTGATTCGTTGATGAATCAAACTGGGTTTGCTTTAATATCTGGGAACTGCATATACAGATTTTCTTTTTTCCATATGGATCTGATCTTGTTGACCCGTAAAAGATGAAGAGAGGACAGTGTCAAAGATAAATCCAGGTCACTTGATTTATTGACGAATCGAACTGGAAATTGAATATGTAGAGTTTCTAGAGGTTAATTCTAATTCCGCTATTAGAATAAGCCAACTATGGGTGAGCTGGTCAAGCTAGATGAGCCGGATGAAAATATTGAAAGACATGTTCCATATCCAATGAATCATACATGACCTTACTGACCTATCAGATATGAAGAGAAGACTTCAAGGACTTGTATTAACTTTCGATCGTATTAAATCGATCTAACTGACCTGTCAAAGATGAAGAGAAGATTTGGAAGACTGAACCACCCTTTCTATATGGACCTGATTCTTTGATTCATTCATTGATTCATTCATTCATTGACCTGATTCATTGACCTCACTTGATTCATTGATGAAATTCTAATCATGGTATTATAATAATACAACTATAGGTCAACAAATCAACTACAGCTAAGTAATATGTACCAACTTTAATGGTGGTAATTTGTACACTTTCTTGGCTACCCTCACATCCATCCATCCATCTTCAATGAATCATAAATGATCTGACAAACCTGTCAAAGATAAGAGAAGATATAAAACAACTCTCTAAAGATCTCTCTCTCTTAGATCTCCTTTCTATATGGGCCTACAAACCTGGCAAAGATAAATTATTATCACTTGATTCATTGATGAATCAAACTGGGAATTCCCTATGTAGAATTCCGTAGTATTTTTACAATGTAACAATGGGTCAAGGTTGACAAGAATGAATCATATGCGATTCATGTCATTGATTTCTACCATTCGTAGTGTTTTTACAGTATAACAATGGGTCAACTAAGACTTAAGTAAGGTTGTCTCACAGGTTTTCTGTTTGATGAATCATATATGATTCATGCCATTGATTTCTACCATTCGTAGTGTTTTTACAATATAACAATGGGTCAACTAAGACTTAAGTATGGTTGGTATGGTCTCAAAGGTTCCCTGTTTAATGAATCATATGTGATTCATGTCATTGATTTCTATTATTCGTAGTATTTTTGCAGTACAACAATGGGTCAACTAAGACTTAAGTAATGTTGTCTCACAGGTTCACTGTTTGATGAATCATATATGATTCATGTCATTGATTTCTACCATTCGTACTGTGTATGCTGAAATACATAACCACAATTTTGGATACTCATTCTGAGTTAGGGTATCCCATACCTCCCAAGTTGCAAAGTGTATTCGGTAGATTTTGTTGAATCAAAGAGTTGGTAGTGACATTCAAAGTTCGATTGCCCCCCACCTACCCGTAGTAGTATGCAGATATGTCCCACTGTGTCGCTGAAGACATTTGTGTTAATAAAATTATATGTCGAAAATCTACAATATTCAAATTAGTAATTCACACAAACACCAGAGCTGCCATTAAAACCACAACATAAAACTTTAAACAGCAACTCAAATGTGAGTCACATTTTTAATCCATCACAATTGCAACAACATAAACAAAACACATAAATGCGCCTAAAAAGAGACAACAAAAAATTGCAATTTTTTGCTGAGCGTTCGTAGAAATTTATATCAACCACTTACAACGCTGCACTGGGGTAATAAATTTATTCAATGTGGTAACATTTTCCACATGCAAACTGGATAGTAAACAAAAAAAAAACTATTACAAACAAAAAAGGCATTTAAAAAAATAAAATTTTAGCCATTCAGTTGCAAAATTTAGCACTTTGACCTGGTTTTTTTTATAATTAAAAAAAAACAAGACTGCTGATGGTTGGCCACTCCATGAGCGCGCCGTTATGCTGCAAGCGGAAAAAAAAAGATTTTGTGAAAAATGAGAAAAATTTAAACTTTTTAAACGCCAACAAAAATGAATTTTTTTAAATTTCGCGCAGCGCATAAAAGTTTACAAAAAACAAAAAGGGCAACAACTAACTATATACAGTCGTGCGCCCAAAAGTATGCTCTAAATTAAGTTTGCGCATATAAAGCAGTGCGGCGTCGGGTCACACACAATGCCCAGGCGAACAATTAAAATTGTATGTGGTGCATGTGTTTGTGTGTGTGTGTGTTTGTGTATTTGTATGTGTTTGCTTGAGCACGCATGTATGTGTGTGAGTTTGTTTATGAATTATTCAAATTTACGCCACAACATAAACGCAATGAAAATCTAGTACGAAATTAAATTTTCGCCCAAAAATTACACACACATACATATGAAACTTGCTACAAATTCAAGAATTTGAAGAAGAAGGCTTGCCCCCTTTCCCCTTCCCTCACTCACCTGCCATCCGCCAACCAAATTCGCCAATTTCATTTTAACGCTCGCTAATTGCTCGCTCGCAGCAACTAACAACTATTTAAATTATGCGCCTAACTCTATGCAATATTAATGTGCACTTAAATAACGTCGAATGTGTGAAATTGCATTAATTAATTATCAGCGATTTTTCAATGCTTTTATACATTAAATGGAAAATTAAATATTCCTGTTGAAATTTTAATCAAGCGAAAATGTTCGCTGCGCTTTACCCCAAAAAATGTTGCCAACTTTTTTCGGCCTCAATTGAAGTGCGCGCATGTAGTGGTCGCCGGGCAAATATGCAACCCACGCGCCACTTTTAGCCACTTTTCAGTCCATTCTAGACAATTTTAGTTGTACTTAAACATTCACATAGTTAGTACACACAACTCAATTTGTAATTGTGTGCGTGCGTTTTTGAGCCCAAAAACATGCTGCAGGCAGTCTGTGGTGGAAAAAGTTGTGTATGCTTTTTTATATGGAAAATTTCATTAAAACTGTTGTACGTATGCAAATGTACAAATGCGTACAAATATGTACGAGTACATGTGAACATAGTCATACAAAATTGTACATATACGTAAATACATAGTTGTAGCATTGTTGGAAGGATTTTTGGTAGGAAGTGGCAAATTAATTTGTAGAAAATTACGTGCACATTTGGTCATTGTTAAAATTCACCAGCAGCCACATACATACATAAACCCAGCCAGCTGCTGCCGCCCTAATAGCCAACGCCAGCGCCAGCTTAGTTTGCTTGTGTTGGCGTTTAAGCGCCTAAAAGTATGCTATGCTTAATTTGCTCGCTTTGCTTTCGCATATGTGCCGAGTGCCAAACAAATTGGATTAATTCATTGCGGTGTTGATTTTTACTTTTTCAGTGTTGTTGTTGTTTTTGTTGCTGTTTCATGTTAGTATGGCGCTAGTTAGTGTTGAGTTTCGGCGCACAATTGGCCAGTAATGAACGACGAGTTGCTCATTTGCGTGTAGGCGTTAATCACAATTTTGCTGCTACTGCACAAAAAAACAAAATATGACAACTTTTGTACGTTTCGGAATTTTTGTATTTTTCTATTTTATTCTCTGGCTTTTTTGGAGCAAAATTGTATTGGCCTGGTCAATTTGATTACATCATTTGGCAAGTTGTTTTCAGCAGTTCGGTGGAACTTTGCACAGCTAGAGTGCACAGAGAAATGTTCAAACCTGATATCATCTCTTAGCTCAGAACTTAACTTATCAAATATTATAAAAGCAAAAGTTTTTCAAAAAGCTACATTTAAAATTTTTTTTTTATGATTTTAACTTCTCTGAAACTACAAATATCCATTAAACTTAAAACTTCAAGCAACACATTTATTTATGGTTCAGTAAAGTAAAAAAAAAGTAAAGAAAAAATTTATAAAGCATTCTGAATGCAACTTTTCAATGCCAACTTGAACTCAGAACTGAACTTGTCAAATATCCTATAAGCGAAATTGTTCTCTAATTTTAACTCATCTAAAACCAAAAATATCCACTAAACTGAAAACTTCAAGCAACACATTTTATTTATACTTCAGTAAAAAAAAATATGATAAAGCAAAAGTTAATAAAGCATTCCGAATGCAACGTTTCAATGCCAACGGCAAAACGTTTGTGTCTGGCCACAACGAAAAGCACCACTAACCAAACAAAATTGTCACAAATACCGCAACGACACGTAGTGCAAACAATAATGACGACTTAAGAAACACTTCGCCCCCTTCCTTGAGCGTGTTGCGGTCACAAAGTAAGTAAACGTGTTGGTATTAGTAGCAAAAGTGCTAGCAAAACTACTCCGTTCGGTAACAATGAACGCAGTCAAAGTGCAATTTTCGCCGCAACACATTTTTTATATAGTTATATATTTTTTTTTTCTTCTCTAACTTCCAACTTTCTTTCAATTTCGTTTCCGTCGATCTATATTTGCGCAGTGTCCGCCACCGAAATGCAAACAAAGCGGTCGCCCACTTAGAATTGCTCACACACACACACACACACACATACACAGCCACACGCACACAAGCACAGCAAAGCATACATACATACATTGAGGAACTTTGCACAAAGAAATTGTGACAAAAACCAACGCGCAACGTGGGCATTGTGTTAAAAAAAAAATAGAAAGAAAACGCCACCAAAACTGCACGCAATTTGTGTTTGCATTGCAATCGCACTGTTTGCACAGTTGACAGTGCTGGCAATATGGTCATTTGACAATGACAGTGGCGGACTGTGACAGCGCCAGAAAAAGTGGGCAAAACTTTTACGTTCTGTTGCCCCAAAGGTGTGCAACTGTGGTTGAACTGAAAAGGCAACCAGACAGCTGGACAGAGAGAAATGCGCGTGTAGCAATGTGCACGCAGTGTTGCCACAGTGTGTGTGTGTATGTGTGTGACAAATTTTATTTGTATTTTCCTAATGATTTTGTTTTTTCATTTCGTGTAAATATTCAGATCTTTAATTGAACTTTATTAGTATTTCACTCACTATTTTCGTAAAATTTGTCATTTAGTGTAATTAATCAGACAATTGAAATTCAATAGTCAGTAGTCAATTAAAATTTAAATGCAATGTTTCAGTGTGCGTGAATAGTATGTGGAATTTGTTAGGAACGTTATTTGACTACATACAATGGAATTTTGAATGTGGGACACTTTGTCACAAAATTTTGATTATGCCCGAAAGACGAAAAAACAGATAAATTGAGATACAAAAAAACAATTTTACGTGTGTGACACTTTGTCACAAAACTTTATTGGTATCAAATAGTACATGAAATTTGCTAAAAATAGTTAAGATAGTCCAATAATAAATGCTAGTTAAGTTTTCGTCGTCAAAAATGAAATTTCAGCGTGTAACTCTTTGTCACAAAATTTAATCTACATCAAATAGTACGTAAAATTCGTTAGAAATATTTAAGATGGCCAAAAATTACATTTTAGCGTGTGAAACTTTGTGACAAAATTTAATTTTTATCAAATGGTACGTGATATTTGTTAGAAATAGCCGACTTTGACATTTTAGCGTGTGACACTTTGTCACAGAAATTACTTTGTCTCAAGTAGTACGTGAAAATTGCTAGAAATAGTTTAGGTTGTCAAAAGCGAAATTTTAGCATGTCACAAAATTGAAATTGAGTTAAATTATACATCAAATTTATTAGAAGCACAATTGGAGTAGCCAGCACTGAAATCTTGGGCTTATAAAATATTGCCTAAAATGGAATTAATGTTAGGTTAGGTTATGGTGGCTGGGTGGAGACACACTAGGAGGCCCGAAAGGCCCATTGTGATACCACATGCATTTCACCCGTTTTTTGAAATGTGTATGCAACACTGTTTTTCCAACATATGTTACGGCACACATTTCGAGCGGATGGGGAAAGGGAGGGACCTACAGTTTAACGCCGAATCCGAACGGCGATTGGCAGTTTTTCTTTTACACTTGGAGGTTTTTCCATTGCTTGCCAAGAGCGCACTTGTGCGATTCTTGTAATTCTCATCTGCTTCATGTGAATTAATGTTAACAAATAAAATATATGTATACATAAAATATGTTTTTTTCCATTTGTCGAAACAGCCTAGCAACGGCCACACTCAGACATTAGACACGTCCATTGTACTATTTATGACTTGATGTTTCTTATTCATGTGCTTAAAATCTATCCAATCTATGAAAAACTATGTTATGTTCTTAATAAGTTTTTAACATGTGAGAGTGTGTCCCAAAGGTCGATTTACATTTAACAATGCATTTAATGTGTCAAAAACAGGATTAGAATAGCCAAACCCCAAAATTGGATTTTGTGACACTTTGTCACAAATTTTGATTTATACTGAAAACGCACTAAATGTGCTAAAAACATGATTGAAGTAGCCAGAAACCTGTTTGGCTTTGTAACACTCTGTCACAAAATTGTATTCTGGTTGAAAGAACGTGGAATTAAAACAAATTCAACGTCAACAAAGAAAAAAGTGCAATTTAAGGTCTGTCACATATAGGTACATTATCACAATTGGCAGGGAATAATTTTAACTAATTTTGTTTTGTCCCACTACAAAAAACTAATGGTTTTCTTTTAATATAATTGCGTATATCTTTTTTATATTCCTACAAATATAAAGTAGACATCATAAATTGTGACAAGTTGTCAAAAAATGGATTTTTATTTCTATACTTTGATATTCTAAAATATTGGAAAAGCCTGCAAAATTGTCTTATAATCTTTGTAAATTTTTTTTAAATCATAATAAAAAACTCAAGTAACTATATTAATTTATTATTTTTCTAAATAAACTACCTCTCTTATTATAATCAATATTCGATTTGCCAATAATAGACCGCAGACATTCTTTGTGCAAACTTTTTTGCAAAAGTTTGACTTTTTTTCAATTCTTTGCCGACAAGTTTGCCACACAACTCCGCAACTTACTTTAGGTCATAAAACGAAGCGGGTGGCGGAATATTTTATACGCTTTGGCTGCATGATAAGTTTCACAACTTCACTACGTATTGCCGTGGGTGCAGTGCAAACTTTTGTCATCTTTTATTGTGGCCTGGCAACACTACCATTTCCGCTTACGCTACTTAGCGCATAATATAAATTACAGCTTAAAAGCAGACAACAATAACAGTTTTTCAATGTGCAGGTGCTAGAAAGCACATAAAGAATGGGAAAGAAAACAAAAAGTACAAAAAAATGATAATAAAGTTGATTCAGAAAGAGGAATAGGAAGCAAAGGTACGAGCTAAAGCACCGGCTGTAATAAAAGTGTAAACTGCAGTCAAAGTTTTTGCTTTTATTGCTTGCATTTTGAGTTAATACGCCTAAGGTTAGGCCACAAGTCTTTGAGTAGTTTCGTAATTTCGTAAGTAATTAAGGTAATGCTACGGCGCTGGTAAAAGGCTTACATTGTTGCAGACACGCAAGCACAACTAATTAAAGTTGGGCTAAACGAATTTAAGAACTATTGAACTTTAAAGCTGTGAAAGTTTTACAAGGGGTATTTTATAAAACGTACTTATTTTGGTTATTGGAAAATGTTGCATGTCTGTTGCAATTAGAGTTAGTCTACGAAGAAGAAAGGTTGATGAGATGAGTGAGGTGGCCAACAAAGAAATTTCAGTAAAGAACTACGTACAGGCAGATGAAATTGCTGTTTTAGTGGCTTTCAGTAATTACTGATGTACATTACGGGTAGAAGTATGGTACAGATGAAAGTACAGCAGAACATACGCGTACAGTTCGACTTATGTGAAGTATGTGCAATCATTCGGCAGGATCACATTTACAGTACGTACACATACAGTATCCAGATGTACAGAATTAAAATACATACGGCAGTACAGTACAGACGGAAGTACAGTACAGATGAATGTAGAGACGAAAGTTCAGTAGAGATGAACATAGTTTGTATTCTATGTAAGCATTTAGGCCGGAAATTAGTTCGGTATTCAGTGCGCACTAAGTACAGTACGGACAAAAGTACAGTACTAATGGATACAGCGATGGAGAACAGTTTAAATGAACGTAGAATACCAACGTTGGCTTTAAGTCTAAGAATTAGTTTGGCATTCAGTGCGCACTAAGTACAGTACGGACAAAAGTACAGTACAAATTAATGTCTGTGCAGAAGTACAGTACAAATGAACATAGAACACTAACGTTGGCTTTTAGTCTGGTAATTCGTTCGGTGTTTAGTATGCACTAAGTACAGTACGGAAAAAATTACAGTGCATGTAGAGATGCAGTACAGTACAAATGAACGTTGCATACCAATGTTGTCTTTAAGTCCGAGATTAAGTTCAGCATTCAGTATGCACTAAGTACAGTATGAACAAAAGTACAATACAAATGAATGTAGAGACGGAAAACAGTTCAAATGAACGTAGCATACCAACGTTGGCTTTAAGTCTGAGAATTAGTTCGGTGTTCAGTATGCACTGGCTTGTCCATTACGCATACTTTTCAACATCTCATACACCACAGGTGTATTTCCGACATGCTGGAAGGTAGCAAATGTTCAAAAGTTCCTAAAAAAAGCAAGACTACTGACCCTGCAAACTACCGACCTATACCAATCTGTTCGGTGCTTTCCAAGGTAATGGAAGGCATTGTAAACTTCAACCTTGGGAAATACAATAGACTGCTAAGTGACCGCCAATACGGCTTTCGAAGACAGCGATCGACGGGAGACCTTATGGCGGTCCTCACCGAGAAATGGAACCATAGCATTCTAAACCTCGGTGAAAGCAATGTTGTTGCATTGGATATTTCCAAGGCCTTTGACCGGGTGTGGCATAAAGCACTCGTGTCAAAATTGATTGCCTATGGTGTCGGTAGTATCTTCTCTCGGTGGATAACGAGCTTCCTCTATGATCGCTCTATTCGTGTTGTAATAGACGGCATAGCCTCGGAAAAGCATTCCCTTAGCGCGGGAGTGCCGCAGGGTTCGGTCCTTTCTCCAACCCTTTTCCTGATCTTCATCAACGACCTGTTGTCGTCGACGAAAAATCCCATCTACTCGTTTGCGGATGACAGCACCATTTGTCATTCATAGTCTTTCACAAAGCGTCCCAGCTCTGTGGAGATTGAGAGAGAACGGCGCCGTATGAACGACACACTTAATAGCGACCTACAAACAATCTCCAAAGTGGGGTCAAGCGAACAGGGTCGATTTTAATCCCCGCAAGACCCAATGTTGCCTGTTATCCCACAAACGAGTCTCCCCACATCCCAACACATCCCTGGTTATGGGTGGTGTGGGTATTGCGGAATCGGCAGCTCTTGATGTTCTGGGTATGTCCATTAAGAACGATCTTCGTTGGAACGATCATATTTTTGGCGTATCGAAAGAAGCAGCCAAGTGCCTCCGCTTCCTAAAGCGGTGCAAAAAATATTTCACTCCGTCTGATCTCCGCATTATTTACACTACCTATATCCGAACAAAAATGGAGTTTAACTCGCACCTCTGGGCGGGGGCTTAAAACCCCCATTTGGAGTTCCTCGATCGGGTGAAAAATCGTGCGATTAAACTTATAGGGGACAGTAGGGCATCCAGCTCTATTGACTCCCTGGAGCATCGTCGAAACGTGGCGTTATTATTATTAGCGTGTGTTGTTATTTTACCGATACTTTTTCGGTAATTGCTCAGTGGAGATGAGCAGCTTGATGCCATCACTCCGGGTATTCCCACGGGCAACCCGTTTGAACACTGGCGCCCATGCATTCCACGTCGAAACGATGTTCGAGCGCACTACGCACTACAGGGAAAGTTCGTTTCTGTCCCGTACAGCGCGGTTGTGGAATGGTCTCCCTGCGGATATTTTCCCCAGCACTTATGATCTCGATGGGTTCAAGGCAAGAGCCCGTAAACACTTTACTCATAACCCTATCTCCTAACCTTTATATCCTTCCTGAACCAACGCAGTGCTTTGCATTAATAGGGGTCATCCCCTGCACGTTTGTTCCTGTTTAAAAAAAAAAAAAAAAAAGTCTGAGAATTAGTTTTGTGTTTAGTATGCACAAAGTACAGTACGGACAAAACTACAGTACAGACGAGCATAGACCACCAATATCCGCAGAATATACTGGACGTAGGTGCTAGCAGTAGGTAGTACACTACGGTGAACTACGCACTAAATACCGTACGGACAAAAGTATCTAATTTTTTATAAAAACTGTAATCAGAAGCTAACAATCAAACTATTGTGATGTCATGAAAGTTTCTTGGAAATAAACTAGCAGACTTCCCTATTACAGAATCTGATTCAGAGAAATTGCGAAAAGATTGCATTAAGAACTGAAGTATGGACGAAAGTATAGTATCAATGGAACGAATGCAACAACCGCATTATCGGGGTTTCCTTTTCAACAAACTTGTCTACCGTAAGATCAAAGCAAGAGAAATTCCAAGAAGGTCTCATTATGAATTGAAGTACGCACAGATGAAAGTACAGTACGGACGAAACGAATGCAACAGAAAGTTTATCAGAGTTTTCTTTTTATATTCTGAACACATGAATCTAAGCAAGATAAACTCTTAAAAAGATTTCATTATAAACTGCGTTACATACTTATAGACAAAAGTACATTACGGACCGAATGAGTGCAACAACCGTTCGACCAGAATTCCTTTTTAATATTCCAGAAACTGACCTTCCGTAGTTTTTGAGCCAAAAACATTCCTAAAAAGATTTCATTATGAACTGAGTTTCGTATAGACGAAAGTACAGTACGGACGGAAAAAATGCAAAAGCCGGTTCATCAGAGTTCTTTTTATATTCTAAAAAGATAGCAGAAAACCTACTTACCGTAGAATCTAAGCGAGATAAAATCTTAAAAATTTGCATTATAAACTGAGGTACAGTACGGACTGAACGAGTGCAACAATCGCTATAAAAGTATATCCTTTTAATATCCTGAAAACATAGTAGCCTACCGTAGTATCTGAGCCAGAGACACTCCATAAACTATTTCATTATGATTTGTCATACTTATAGACAAAAGTACAGTACGGACGTAAGTACAATTTTCTTTTTTCCGTAACGAGTGCAACAATCATGACCAGAAGACAAGACTCAGACCATAAATGGTACCATCTGCGTTCTCTTTAAAGATTGTAGAAACGTGCCAGGGAATCTACTAAAGACTTTACTTACTCTTGAGTCCCAGACATTTCTAAAATAACTTGAACAGGCATTGCAAATATATCAATAAAAGTATAAACTTGATTATAATGAAGATGGATGCACAGTACGTGTGAAAATACAGTGCGAATGAAATATTGTTTACTCTTTTAGTCAGTAAGTTCCTATGTACTTTTGGCTAGTAAATCAAATCAAATAAAAACAAAGTACAGTATGGGCAGCCAGCAGAAACAGGGGTTCAGTACAGTCATATGTACAGTACACTTCAGATAGACAGACTACGGTTCGTTCATTATGGACTTAAGTATAGTACAGTACGAACACAAGGAACAATTTTGTTTAGAAACTGCGTCAAAGAGGCATCAATCAGACCACATAGAAGTCATTGAACAACCATCAGTTCCTATTTACAAAAACAACTTAATTAGCAAAATCAACTGTCATAGGATCTAACTTGGAAAAATTAGCAAAAGATCTCGTTGAGCTGCTGTCTCATCGTTTAAAAATTCCAGGCCATTGCACAGTGATTCGACTCCATACAACCGCGCGACAAAATTAGAAGGAGTGGTCCGTTCTTCATGAAATTTGGTATACTAGTTAATCACGCTCTGCTGAATTGAAATCTCCATTTTGTTTTTCTTAAACTTTTGTAGTTTGGCAATGCCTGAGACTTAAATTTGCAAATTTCGTCATTTTTCGAGAGCTATAGCAACGAGTGTGTTGGCTAGATTTTTCAGATTTTACATTTAATCGGTGACGTCAACATTGATAATTGCAAAGAGTAACAGAAATTGCCTTAGGACCCTTTAGTTTTGCGAAAAAACGAGAATAATAGACGTATGTTTTGCTTTTTTGCAGTTTTCTCAATTTTTCATGCCGATTGCATACTTTTAGGGATGAAAAAAATAAATTTTGTCGAAAAATAGGTGTTTAGACCACTTCTCAAATAGAATTATTTTCTGAGATCTGAAGATATCGGAGGATGTAATTACATTATCCGACAAAGAAAGAATGCTTCTTAAAATAAAAAAAAATTCCAGGAACATACTTTCACATACTTTTTAGATATTTTCCTCTAAGTTTTGCCAATTTTCTGATTTTCCATTTAGAAAAATATTTTGAATGAAAAGTGATGTAAAAGCCTCAGCTTGCCAATTTTCAGAAAACATTAAAAGCGAAAATGTCCACATCATTTCTTAATATATGTGGAGAGTTTAAGCAACTTCTTGATAACGATATAGTTTTACAATTTTTTTTACTCAATAGACTAAATTATGTGTTTACATTTTTTTGTGAAAAAAGTTTCAACTTTGAACCACTTTTGCACACACACACTAATTAAATTTTGGCACAGATTTTTTGGGGTTTTCTTAGTTGGAGTTTAACCTTACAAATGACATTAAAATCATTAAATTCTGAGACTATAAATTTTTTGAATTTTGTTTATGGAACGAATCACTGTACAATGAGTTAAATCCTTGATCAGTTAAAATATTCAAAAAAAATACTAACAAAAGTTTCATAGGGTCCGAGCTATAGAAATTATAATTATAATTATTATTATAATTAATTATAATTATTATTATAAGTAATTATAATTATTATTATAAGTAATTATAATTATTATACATTATATATCTATGCCTTGACAAATAAAATTCTTAGCATGTCGGGTACAACAGATTCCAGATTCTCCATTAAGCAGATTCCGTCTAGAGTCTGAGTAAGACCAGTTCTTATATAAGAAGAGATTTTAGAGACCCTTAAGTGCTGCTAGGCTGTCATGATTTTCCAGTTAGGATACTGGAGAATAAACCAAAGATCCAGAAGAAAAAACATCGCTAGTTGTGACACAATAAGGAAGACGCTTGGTTGAAACAGGCTTAAGTAAATATTGTTATCAACACCCAAAAAGAATTTTAAGATTAACCTCTCTCAACGCCCCAAGGTGGACATATATAGTACATAGCTTCAAATTAAAAAAAATATATAATTTTTCAAACCTTAACTAAATCCAATATTTTTATTGCATTTAATAGACATTTTTATCAAAGCAGTTTTCTGCTGTAACTTACTTTGAAAAGAAAAGCCCATGCTCATTAAACAAACATGAAAATCAATCATGCATTTAAGGGTTAAAACTAGGTTTTCTAAGCTCACTCCTGAAATTTGAATTAGTTGATTTCATTTGGCTTCAAAGTGAAAATTCTGCGGACTTGTGCCACTCAGCTGTGAACCTAATCAGGCATACAAAGAGATTGCACTGTCGAATGTAATGCTGCCACTTGAATACACCTAAAAGTATGCACGACAGCAATAACTAGAAAGGCGTATTTCCCATTCAGAGCAGCTTTATGGCATTTCATTTGACTTACACAGTTTTTGTTGTTTTTTTCAAATTTTTGCTTTGTTTTTTCTCATAACACAAAATTGGGCATCCTTCGGCAAAGTGCTCGCTTTGGCATTGCCACCTGAATGCGCCACTAAGTACTTCAATTCCGCTTGATTATGTTCTGCGCCCGAGGAAAAAGAAAAACTCAAAAACAAAACCTAAAAACAAGAAGAGCATAATTTGAATGAAAAGTGCTGCAATGCAAGAATTGGCGGTACGAACAAGTGGCACACCTGCCTGACTGTACGGCGTCGGGTAGGTGTGAGCGCACAAGCGAGCAAAATTAAATATGCTCAATTCAATTCGTAGCAATTCAATTTTCGCTGCCGCGCAAATAAACTTCTCAATTTCAGCAAAAAAGAAATGACAGAGAAAAAACCAAAGAACAAAGTTAAAATGGAGAAATGTTGGGGGAAAAAAATGAAAATTCAAATGTAGCGCTGAAAAGGTAAACGTATAAAGTATGCCACAAAAAATTGTAAAAAAAAACAAACCATCGAAAGGATAACGCGGCCAGCAACGTCGCCATTCGCGTTTCATGCGGCCAAATGTAATAAAGCAGCTCACTGCCTGGCTGACTGGCTCGCTGGTTGACTGTCTACGGCGGCGCTCCGTTGGCGCCTTGAACCGGTCATCCGTTCACCCACCAGCCAACAATTCAGCACAGTTACCATTCGGCTGTGATTTGCACCGTTCCGGCGGTGGCAGCGACAAATGGTTGCGGCATCAAAAAAAGAATATTAAAAAAAAAAATGGATAAATGAGAAATCAGCGAATGCGCAGCGCGCAAATCAACGGCGAAAATAACGAAATCGAATTTTGCGCGTAGCATACTTTCGGGCGCTGTGTGCAGGCAAAAAGTCGCTGTAGAAAAAACTGCAATAACTGGCAGCTGAAGCATGCTGGCGACTGCTTGAAAAGCGGCGCAACGTGCTAATAATGCGCTTACCTTGTCAGCCAAATGACGTGCTTGGCTTCAACCACACCCACCGCCCACTTTGCTTCACTTATGCGGCGCTGAGTGCTGCGCGCAAACACACCAAATGAAGCTGATGTCAATAGCGGCAACGTTGGCGCTTATGGCTTTAACCTTTAAGGCGCCGCAGTGAACGAGACACAGCGAGCATATTGAAGTGAGAAAGATAGAGAGAGAGAGAGAAAGAGAGAGAGTGGGAGAGCTGATAAGGAATTATAAGGCAGCAGTGAGGAAAATTGAGTGCGCAAATTTTGTTATTGCGCTTTTTTGCACTAAAGTTGAATATAACTTCAGTGCAGTGCCACTGTCGCATTTTATTTATTTAAATTTCCCTATGGCACATTGTAAATTATAAAATATTTACGAGTACTTACAAATGTACTACATACACACATACATATATATGAGTGGGAGGATGAAATGTGATTTTACGTATGTTGAACAAATAAGCCAAAATCTGATGACATATATATAAATAAATGGCGCTGTGAAGTATGCTACACTTTTTATGAAAACGTTTATGAGTGGTTGTTATTGTTGTTGTTGTTATTGAAGTTGTTGATTTTCAATTGCTGAATATTTTGAGGGTGTAATGTATGTATTTTTTATGGCCACACTATGGGACTGTAGCATTTAAGTTGAGCTGAAAAGGCATGTGGACGTAGATGCACTTTGACTTTGGGGCCTGAAAAAAGGACCATTGTGATTTCGTTCAGGGAGATGGACGAATATCCAACTCTCTCTCGGACTGAGGAGAATTTGGGTGTTCAAACCCCTAAAAAATATTTATATGTTGCTAACATTTTCAAGGTAAAATATGATTTCAACTGGTATTGAGCTCAAAAGTTGTGTTCGAAACCCCTAAAATAAAATCCTGTGTAATCCACTGGTTAAAGTGACAATGTCCTGATAGAGAAGAAGCGCTTGTAAACCATTTTCCTACCCCGTGGTTAACTCTCTCGATTATCTGCTCCTTCAAGTCACTTCAAAAACTTCATGAAGGCAGCAAGCGAATCCAGAGTGCAGTTCCTTATGTCTTCAAAATAGCCCATAAGAATTTGTATTCTATTCAATGGCTAATTTTAAATAAATAAATTCATTAATAAATATTTTATTTGAAAAATTTATGAAAAATGGTTTGTGCATATATTTTGGTTTGTGCATATGCTCAGTTGTCAACTTTCTTGGTAATTTTGTTGAATTAGTAGTGACCAATGCTCACTCACCACCTTAGGGGAAAATTTCAATGGTTTACAACTGTTACGAGGGAAAAGCAATTAACTGGTCACCATTTTCTTTGTGAGGCATCGGAATGGGACAAATGTGGCCTATGTGAGCATCTGGCTTAAACAAAATAAATAAGTACAAACTTACTTGAATACCTTTTGAAACGTATAACCTAACGTATAACCTAAAAAAGGGGGTTTTCTCCTAAAAATATACCACAATTTTTTGTTGTAAAATAGATTGAAGTTAGCTGCAATTTTTTACTGATCTGACTCAAATGAAATAAATAAATAAAAACTTACTTGAAATCCTTTTGAAACGCATAACTTAACGTATAACCTAAAAATGGCTTTTTCTTATAAAAAAATATCACAATTTTTTTTATAAAATATAAACTTATTTTTATAGAAATTTTATAAAATAGAAAATAAACTGAAATTTTAAACTCATCTGACTCAAACGAAATAAATAAGTAAAAACTTACTTGAAATCCTATTGAAGCTTATAACCTAACGAAATACCATTTCTCCTAAAAATATACCACAATTTTTTGTTATAAAATAAATTTAAGTTAACTGAAATTCTAGTCTCATCTGACTCAAATTAAATAAAAAGTAAAAACTTACTTGAAGTCCTTTGGAAACTTGTAACCTAACAAAATACCATTTCTCCTAAAAATATACTGAAATTTTTTGTTATAAAATAAATTTAAGTTAACTGAAATTCTAAACTCATCTTAGTCAAGCGATATAAATACGTAAACACTTACTTGATATCCTATTGAAGCTCCTAACAAAAAACTTCTTCTCCTAAAAATATACCACAGTTTTTTGTTATAAAATATATTGAAGTTAACTGAAATTTTAAAGTCATCTGAGTTAAACGAAATAAATAAGTAAAAACTTACTTGAAATCTTTTGGAAACTTATAACCTAACGAAATACCATTTCTCCTAAAAATATACTAACATTTTTGTTATAAAATAAATTTAAATTATCTGAATTCTAAATTCATCTGAGTAAAACGAAATAAATAAGTAAAAACTTACTTGAAATCTTTTGGAAACTTATAATCTAACGAAATACCATTTCTCCTAAAAATAGACCACAAAAATCAGTGACAAATGGCTTTCTAAACGCCTTCTAGTTTCTTCTCGATAGAATTGCATAAGAAATGTTCTAACGTCCCTGTTTCTTCTTCAACACCACAGCTGCTGAAGGTTTCATAAGGCAAAATGTGTCCTTTTGCGAACAAGGACTCTATAGTACAATGTTCTGTATGTTGAAAGTGACTTAATTGTAGCATTTATGTCCGTTCAGGATGATTTTATTCTCTTCTAATGATAAAAGAACTAGATTTTACTTCTAAGGATAATAGAACTGCCAATACACAGTAATAAATTCCATAGTACTAATGTTATCTCAACAGTGACATCATATACCTTGTTCTCTTCATTGACTATCCTGGCCACATTGGACCACAATCAACCCTTTTTTGCAGAAGGATTCGATGTCTCTGTTTTTCTTTCATTCTCACTTTCCAAACAACCATATGGCTTAGACAAAACATACAAATTCTCCCCACTTTAATGACAAATGATTCGCTTTGCTTCCAACAAATATACAAAAATTATGCAACATATGTTGTCCATTTGAAAACACTTTCAAATCGTTAATATGGCATTTTGTGTCATTTCGAAGCGCACAGCATAACAAGTGAACTCTTGCCATTGACCCAAATATAAGCATAAACATGCGAAGCATACATTTAGACGCACAAATAAAAACCATAGCAAACGCATTAAAATGCCTAAATATGGACTAAAGCAGCAACAAAATGCTACATTTCACTTTTCAAAAATGCAAATTGAAATATGCAAACAAGCGGCACAACGTTGCCACATGTTTTGCACATTGCTTGTAACTATTCCGTTTACTTGACCGGTTGGCATTTAAAAATTAATTTTCGTCGAAAGCAAAAAACTAAATAAATAAAATCGACAACAAGAAAGGTTGTGGCTTTTGACTGAGCTTTTGTTAGATATACAAAATGCCCAAAAATACAGCAGCCAAGTCAATACAAAAAACAAGGCCAAGGCACATTGAAAACACGTGTGCCCGAAAAACCATAGACGAACCGAACAACTGGAGCATACAATATGCAAATAATATAGTAGAGTCGAAAAAGGATATGCGCGACCAACTGCTGTCGCCGCCGCCACTGCAAACAACCACACAGGCAACCATGGCGACAGACAATGCGAGCGAAAACATGCGGGCGTTGTTGGCTAAATGGCAAAAATAGAGCAATAAAACCCTTGTCGAGTTGACTGTGGGTCAGCGACAAGGCGGCGCAAAAAGACAAATAACAAGCCAACTGACACGAACCGACAGCGAAAGTGAGTTGTCAGTGCGTGTGATGGGGCAGAGTGGGTTCAGAGAGTTGCGACTTGTGCGGCGAAAGGAAGCGACGCCGCATTGGCGCGACCGCAAGCAACCAAAGGTTATTAAGAAAGTGTTAATGAGGTGTGGAAAATATTTTTATAATGCTTTTTTTTTCTTTTCGTATGCGCTAAGAAAATGGTTTAATGTGGTAGGAAATTTGACTGAATGAAATGATTATGTTTTGGTTGAATTAAAACGAAAAGGAACTCATAAAAATTGGCTAATGGAATCAAGTTTCAAATTATATAATTTTTGTTATCATAAAAAGATTTGAAAATATGTGGAAAGAAGTGGTCAACGACAGATATTTGAGAAGATTTCTGTGAGTTATATGAAAAAATGATAATTAAGATAATGCAAAATGTATAGTCCTCCTGAAAGTATGCAAAAATTGAGCGCAAGGTTTTGTCATTCAGTGTAATGCCACTTTTTTAAAGCATACTTTTAGGATATGTGTTAATTTGGGAGAGCCCAACAAAAGGTGCCTGTAGAGAGCTTTTGCCTCTTTTTTGAGAACTTTGCTAAATTCTTGTTAATTGCTAATTGTTTTGACCAGTTAAGTTTCAAACTATAGAATTTGTGTTATCACAAAAAAATTTAAAAATATGTTGAAAGAAGTGGTCAACGACAGACATTTGAGAAGATTTCTGTAGATTATATAAAAAAATTAATTATTTCTTTATTTATTTATTTTATTTAATTTATTTATAGGTATAATGCAAAATTTAAAGTCCTCCTGAAAGTATGCAAAAGTCGTGCGCAAGCTTTTGTCTTACAGTAAAATGCCACCTTTTCAAAGTATACTTTTAGGATGTGTTTATTAGGGAGAGCCCTGTAGAGAACTTTTGCCACTTTTTTGAAAACTTTGCTAAACTTTTTTTAGCTAATTGTTTTGACTAGTTTTACTTAACTAATTAAGTAATTGAAAAAAGTTCACCAAGTTGTCGTTGTTTGAATGACTGCTCAGTCAAGTATGCTATACAACTTATGTATGATACAAAAAAATTAACTAAAATTATCTACAGCTCGATTTAGTATTATATTTTTTTATTTATTTTTGATTTATTTATTTTTACTGACAGTATTTATATTTTATTAAAAATTCATTAAATTTAATATATACATAAATTGCAACCAATTCAAATAGAAAATCGTTCATAAAATATGTACATTTCAAAAACGTTGGCAACCAGAAAATGGTTAGCATGCGCCGTTGACTGTAGTCCTTTTTAACAATCCAAACAAAATCCTTACAGACTCTCCTATGCCGCAACACAAAGCCAAACACTCGCCGGCGCCATGTAGCCAAATGGCAAACTCAAAATAGCTTCACAAATAAATAGAAATGTTCAACTTTTTGTAAAATACAAAATGCCCACACACACACACACACTTAACATTGCGCCATTAAATGCGCATCCTTTTCGCTGCGGCTTTGTGCTTGGTACGGTCTCTTAGGCGGGGCGTTTCGACTTGATTTGCGTGAATGATTTTACACTGAAATCCAAACACAAACCCAAACCCGAAAGTCTGCTCCACGCATTTGCACACAAATGTCGAGTGCAAAATCATAGGTCCGGAATAGGGATGGCCGCGTTTGCCGGTTGGAGGCAGTTAGTTGCCTTGACTCTTTTCAAGCTTGATTGCCCAAAATCGATTGACATCATATGCTTGAATTGTTTGGACCATATTTTCACTTAAGCCAACCCACACACACACACACACACACTACTAGTTGCCTCAATCGCGGCGCTCTGTGGCGTTTGTGAAAAATTATATTGCCTAGCATCTAGACGGAACGAGAAGCCAACACAACAACAATGCAACTGCGCGGCGCACTTAAGCGCATAAATAACAACGACAACAACAAAAACTGAATAGAAAATAACAAACAACCGAGCATCATCCGAAAAAGATTGATTGATGGTTGTCACTTTTGTGGCTTTAAGTGGAAAATTTAATAAATGTGTGTGCCGTGTTTGAGCGTTTGTGCGTTTGTGGGCGTGCAGCAGCGTGCCGCAAACTGGAAATGGCTTAGCGAACAGATGTGTATTGTTTTTTTAAATGTGGCAATCTTTTTTGCTAGTGTAGTGGTGTATGGTTATTTTTTCGGGTAGTTAATTTGATTTATTAGCGGTGACATATGCCGCAGTGCATGAACGGGCAATTAGTGTGTTGCCGAAGTCATTTAGCGGCTGCGCGGAATGAGCAGAGAAAAGTGAGGAGAGTTTTAAGAACTAATAAATGAAATCAAATATTAAAGACAAAAAATTAAATGTTAAATATATAGTTTAAAATATAAAATATAAAATATAAAATATCAAATATAAAATATAAAATATAAAATATAAAATATAAAATATAAAATATAAAATATAAAATATAAAATATAAAATATAAAATATAAAATATAAAATATAAAATATAAAATATAAAATATAAAATATAAAATATCAAATATCAAATATCAAATATCAAATATAAAATATAAAATATAAAATATAAAATATAAAATATAAAATATAAAATATAAAATATAAAATATAAAATATAAAATATAAAATATAAAATATAAAATATAAAATATAAAATATAAAATATAAAATATAAAATATAAAATATAAAATATAAAATATAAAATATAAAATATAAAATATAAAATATAAAATATAAAATATAAAATATAAAATATAAAATATAAAATATAAAATATAAAATATAAAATATAAAATATAAAATATGATATATAAAATATATCATTAAACATGAAACATAAAATATAATACATACATAAAAATATAGTTCATAAATAAAAAATGTGAACTATTATATAAAATATAAAAACAAACATAAAACCTATAAAATATGAAATGTAAAATATAGCATATACATATAAAATATAGAATAAAAAAATAAATATAAAATATGAATTCTTCAATGTAAAAAGAAAATATAAAACATAAAATATAATTAAATGGAAAATATAAAATGAAAAAAAGAAGAAGATAATAAACTATATTAAACATTAAATATAAAAAAAAAAATAAAATAACAAATAATAAATAAAAGAAATAAAACAATACATATTCAATAAAAAACAAAAATATAAAATACAAAATATAAAATATAAAACACAAAATGTGAAAAATATAATATAAAATAAAACAATTTAAAATATAAAACTTATAAATACGTTTAATATATAAAAAATAAATATATAAAAATTTAACATTTTAAGATATGGAACTACAAAAATATGAACAAATAAAGATATCAATATGAATAAAATAAAATATAACATATAAAAGTATATAAACAAAATTAAATAAAAATAAAAAATAAACAATAAATTATTAATATGAAAACAAAACAAAAATTATATAGAATTCTATATTAAAAAAAAATAGAAACACATATAGTTATATATATAGTTATATATATATATATATATATATATATATATATATATATATATATATATATATATATAAATACATAAATATATATAGATAAAATCTTAACAATATATAAATATAAAAATGCAAATATTAAAAACTTATAAAATCAAATTTCTATAATTTCAAAGTATAAAAATATGAAAGTATAAAAATACAAAAATATAAAAATATAGAAATATAAAAATAAAAAATATAATAATATAACAAAATACAAATACAGAATCAAAAAAAAAATATATAACAATATAAAAATGTAAAAACATAAAAAATAAAAAATTAAGAAATTTAAAATACATAAATATAAAAGTTTAAATATATGAAAATAAAAAAAAATAAAAATAAAGAGTATAACACCGCGAAAACTATAAAAAATCAAAAATACGACAGCATAAAAATAAGAGAAAACATCAAAAATTAAATAAATACATTAAAAATATAGAATTACACAAAACCAAACCTATAAAAAAATATAAAAATACAAACATATAAAAATGACAATCATACAAAAAAATATGCAAAAATATGCAAATATTATACAAAAACATAAAAATATAAAAATAAATGTAAATGTAAATTTAAATATAAATATAAAATTAAATATATGAAACTGCAATAATATAAAAATATCTACAATAATAAACAATAATTTAAAACAACACAAAGTGATAATTAATATAAAAATTTACACATAAAAGTAGTAAAAATATCAAAACAAAAAAATTATAAAAGCAAAAAAATATAAAATAGGAAATACTAAAATACAAAAACATAAAAACTAAAAATACACAAACAACAAAAGGAATTATATGTATGTACTTATATATATATATAAAATATATAAAAATTATAATATTCATAATAAGATTATGAAAACATAAAAATTAAAAATATAAGAAAACAAATATTAAAAAAACAAAACCTAAAATCTAAAACTACAAACAAAATAATTAATATTATAATTTAGTAATATTATTGTATAATAAAATAACATTAAAAATTAAAAAATATAATAATAAAAGCATACACAGATATAAAAATACAAGAATATAAAAATATAAAATACCAAAAAAACATATAAAAAAAATATAAAAATATATAAAAATTAAAAATAAATATAAATTTATAAAAATACAGTAATATAAAAACATCTGGAATAATAAACAATAATATAAAAAACACAAAGTTATAATGAATATAAAAATGGAAACATAAAAATAGTAAAAATATCAAAATATAAATAAAATAAAATTGTAGAAGTACAAAAATATAAAATATTATATACTAAAAAACAAAAATACATAAACTAAAAATACAAAAACAACAAAAGGAATTACATATACCTATATATGTTATATATATAACTTATATGAAAATATAAAATTATGAAAACATAAAAATGAAAAATATAAGAAAACAAAAATAAAAAAAACAAAATCTAAAACTAAAACTAAAAAAACATAATTAATATTATAATTTAGTAATATTATTGTATAATAAAATAAATTACAAAAATTAAAGAATAAAAAAAACAAACAAACAAAAATATAAAGATGCAATAATATAAAAATATAAAATATCGATAATTAAGTTGTTTTAGTAGTTAGCCCAACAATTGACAAAAAATAACACACACAAACGCAAAGAAGAATCTTAAGAATTCATCACCAACCGTCGGTAGTCACAAGCAAACGACCAACGATTAAATGTGGTATGAAAAAAGAATACTAAAGCATTTCAGTGAACGCATAAATGCGCAAATTTGTTTGAACAAATCCATCAACTCGGTGTTTTGTTGTTGGGGGCAAAATTATGTTCGACTATTAAAATCGCTACAGTGCCGCCGGTCCGCAACGAGAGCCATTTCCTGCCACATAAATTGCGCCAATGCGGCTACAGCGTTGACACTGACGTCTGCCAGGAGAGCAGTGAGTACATGCCACACGCCACAACACACAATAAGCCAGAATCCTACACGACAGTTTGCGCAAGGACATTAAAAGGAAAGACCTTTTTTAACAAGCAATGGCAACATTGATGGCTCAAGCAGCCGTGATGCTACATCGGTGTATACATATATACCACAGGTCCATGTTATGCTGCAGCCCCCAAACACTTTGACCTTCTCAACTGACATATCGGCCATTTCCTGCTGCAGCCACTTTGGCCATAACTGCGCTGTCTCGTTCTCTTGACTAGGTTTTTCTCCTCTACCTTTTCTTTATGTTCTTTTTCTTCTTCAACCACATTGCCCTATTTAAATAGTTGCCTTTATTTTTCCTATCTGCCGCTGCCATAGTAAGTCTCATTTGTTTATTTTCCTACGACCTTTCGTTCAACTATCGCATTCATCTTCCCAACCATGCCTGCCCCGACTCGCCCTTCATTGCTGCTGTGCTTCAACTCGCTCACAACGACTTTGAGCAAAAGTTCCATTTAATTTCGCTGCAACCTGCGCCACATAGTGCGCCAAAGGCGTTGCCGCCAGCCGGCTGCACTGTGCGCCGTCTGCGCGGTTATTAAATGCGATTAAAGGCTTAACGCTGCTCAGCGTTGTATGCTACGAGCTACAACAACAACAACAACAACCGCCAATATGCTGCCAATGTCATTACAATGGTTCACTCTTTTGTGCCATGCTGCCGCTGCAGCCGAACGCTGCCAGCAGCATTGCGTCGTGCATGTCCTTATTATCCTTGGAGCAGACAGGAGGTGCTGGTAATTTTGGCTTTGGTGCAATTTTTATGGCAATTTTGCGCTGCAGTCATTGCGCGTCATTTGTAGTTTATGTGGCCACAGCGTGTGACATGAGGGGTAAGTAAAGTAACGGCACATTTTGCTGTCACTTTGACTTTAAGAAGTCGGGCCCAAGTCACACAAACCGCACCTGAAATGCTGCGTTGTTGCATTAGCGATGCTGACATTTTTGCTAAATTTCATGCGGGAGTTATTGTTGTTAAAGTTATTGTTATTGTTATTGTTGTTGTTGTAATTTTTAATGTCGCCATAAATATGTGTTATGTGCTTTTTGTTGTCATACGAAATTGCAGCTACTGTGCGCTTGGCTCATTAAACTTGTTCGCAACACATTTCAATTTTTGTTATTGTTGTCTTTCTAATTACCCGCATTGGGGTTGTTGTTGTTGTGGTTGTTGTCATTAAAATTACCCTTTGTGGTTGTCATTTGCTTTCATATTTCATAATTTGGTGCAACAAAAGAAAAAACTCATTCATATTCATTCATTCATTGCCCACTTTTAGGCGCGATCACGTTTGTCAGCTGCGTTTTTTCGTTTTTATGTTCACCACATAAAACTGACTATAAAAACATTATGCGTCAAAATTTTAATTAAAAATTAAAAATTCAATAAACCATAAGCACAACAACAACAATGACACACACTTATTTTTTTGGAGCCCACAAAATTGCTTTACACTTACGACGTCCAATTTGTTCATCTCACCATGTGGTGCATTTAACTAATCACCGCAGTGGGCTCATCAGCATCATCAACATTAAAAACAACAACAACAACACAACATTCTCATCATTAAATTAGCACAAAATGGCCAAATGTCATTTAAATGTCATCGCCACTTGATTTCGCACTTATAGACCCGCGAGGCATTGTCTGTCCGAGGTTATCTTGCCTGGGTCTGGCAATTATCGCCGCTTGAGAGCAGACAGCGCAGCAGCCGCCACACGCATGCAAACATGCCAACGTTAACATCAGAGTCGGCTGTCTTTTTGTCACCTGCGCATGCACACCCACAGCGCCACGCCCAATGCTGCCATTCTCGACGCGTTCTCGCTGCCGCGTCAAGTGTGCATAATTGATGGTTTTGCCGCCTTCAGCATTGTCCTCCACTCATTAGTTCGGCAGGCGTTCAGCGGGGCGTCTTGCATTTGCGGTCAAATAATTGGCAGGTGAGCAAGTAACCAAAATTGTATACTAATTGTATGTTTAAGTGCGATGAGTTGAGCGGTCATACGAACATTCTGACAAAGGCGGCTGTATGCAATCAGCGCTCATGGAGATGCCACACTGTGCAAATGTTATTTGTGCATTGAACTTATTTGCATCGAGAGAAGTTTGTAGGATTAAAAAATTAAAAAAATATTAAATAAATTTACAAGAATATGATTAAATTAAGGTTGATTGGTTTGAAATGTGTATGCAACACTGTTTTTTCAAAAACCTGTAGTTTTATGCCGAATCTGAACGGCGGTTTTTTGGCAATTTCCTTTCACCCATGGAGGTGAATAATTCTCATCAGCTTTATGTGGATAGCGATAAAAGTAGACGAGTGTTTCACCAGCCCGAACTAGGATTCGAACCTAGGGCCTCTGGTATGAGAATCGAAATGGAAAGATGACAGTTCACTCTCCGAAGAGTCGCATATTCCATTCAAAATTCCTTAACAGAGGTTCAACAAGAGGCTGAATACAAAAGGGGAAAAGATGACGTACGAGTTAATGCAAAATGAACCAAATTTCCATCTCCAAATCGCTTCTGAACTACAAAAAAATCGACCCATTTCTAAAGTGAATAGTGACTGAATGTGAAGAGTGAATCATTTACGACAACGTCAAGCAAACATGGTCGTAAATGATGACAAAGCCAAGATTGACGGTCAGGAAAGTTTAGCTGTGTGTTTGGTGTGATTAGTAGGGAATCATCTACTATGAGCTGATCTCTTAATTCGAACCTGAACCATCTGAAGAAAGCAATCGTCTAGAAGCAGTCAGCTTTGGCTAATAAGATAGGAATTGTATTGTATGAGGACAAAGTCTGGCCAGACCCACAGCGATACTGGCTCATCAGAAGCGCCGGGAACTTGGTTGGAAAATTCTTTTCATGATGCATGCAAGGGGAGATTTTAGAGGTTCAAAGCGCACCCAATTGTCTGCTTGTTACAAACAATTCGAATTGCAGATATGGTTTTGAATGTTTTGAATGTATGGGTTTGAATGAAACCCTGTGTACACCACAGCTTGCTCCACCCATACTTCGAACCTTAGTTCCACCTTACAGTTCGAACCTAGCACCTCTTCACCATCTGTTCTTGTCTTTGCCGAATGATTTTGCTGCTGAAAAATTTGCCTTAAGGGAAGGCTCCCCTGGATTTGGGCAAAAATAAGGCAAAGTTTGTAATTTTTTTGTGGGATAATGAAAAGGCGTACAAACTTCCGGTTTTGACTATTAAATTCGTCTATTATTTAGGAGTTTAAAAAGTTAAAAAACTTGATGAACTTGACTTTCTAAAAACTTCAAACGCGTTTATCTCGAAACCATTTTTTCCAATCTAACTGAAATCCCCGGACTTGATCTAATGATCCGATTTTCTTCATCTAAAAACTGCTCGAATGTATTTGATTTTCTTTTTAAATGTGGTTGAAATTAAAAAAAGCTGCAAAAAATTGAACTTTTTACTTCAAATATTCATTGTGCAAGAATTTTTCGTTTAAAACTTTTGAGTCTAGTTCAATGCACAGACAATTTTGTTATCTTTAAGTAATGAAAATGCTTTTTGATTTCAGTCCACTACAAGGGGCTGCAGGATTACAGTTCTCGAGCGATGTTTGGCGCGCAGAGGCCTACGGAAATCGCCATTTTGTAGCCGCCATTTTGAATTTCATCAAGTTTTTTAACTTTTTAAACTCCTAAATAATAGACGAATTTAATAGTCAAAACCGGAAGTTTGTATCATCAAATCAAATCAAATCAAATCAAATCAAATCAAATCAAATCAAATCAAAATTAAATCAAGTAAAATAATATAAAATAAAATAAAATAAAATAAAATAAAATAAAATAAAATTAAAAAAAATAAAATAAAATAAAATAAAATAAAATAAAATAAAATAAAATAAAATAAAATAAAACAAAATAAAATAAAATAAAATAAAATAAAATAAAATAAAATAAAATAAAATAAAATAAAATAAAATAAAATAAAATAAAATCAAATCAAATCAAATCAAATCAAATCAAATCAAATCAAAATTAAATCAAGTAAAATAATATAAAATAAAATAAAATAAAATAAAATAAAATAAAATAAAATAAAATAAAATAAAATAAAATAAAATAAAACAAAACAAAATAAAATAAAATAAAATAAAATAAATTAAAGTAAAATAAAATAAAGTCAAATAGAATCAAATAAAATAAAATAAAATAAAATAAAATAAAATAAAATAAAATAAAATAAAATAAAATAAAATAAAACAAAATAAAATAAAATAAAATACGTATAGAAAAAAAAAACAAATATTTTCATTGTCTTTAATTTGTTGGTTCTTAATAAGGTTTAAGAAATTTTTTTAGCTCTAATTGATGCTACAAAATGTATGAATAGTTTGTAAAATGCATTTAAAATAATGTTTCTAGAATTAGAAGAAATTATAATGCAACTACACAGAATCATTTTCATAAAAACATTAAATCCACCATTTCTTGCAACTTTCATCTTAAAAGCAATTCGCCTTAGTGCGGCTTCACAACATCGACCTAGCGCCCTCGACCTCGCCCTCGTTTCGTTTCGTTGCCATTTGCCACAATCAACGCAAAATCAATAAAAATCTGTACGCAACTTTTACATTATGGCCGCATTTCCGGTAGCACTTCCTGCGTCACCAGTTGCCCCAATCACGACCGCACCCACGACTCGTTGCAATGCCGTCAACTTTGTCATTCATTTTGTTTCTTTTTGTGTTCGCTGCGGGCGCTGTACAACAGCGAGCGGGAAACATAACCAGCGACCATTTAATGGTTGCCTGCACAACTCTCAATATTTACAAGCGCAGCCGTTGTTGTTATTGTTGTTCATTTTTTCATACAACTTGTTGTGTTTTTTTTTGCTTATCTTTAAGTGAAATTGTTTTTGTTGCCACGGTTGTTGAGTGAGCGCAGAGAAGGAAATTATTAAGAGATTTTCTGCAATGTTTTTTTCACCACTGTGCATTGCTTTTTACCGTACAGTATGCTGAGAATGTTGTTGTTGTTGTTGTTGTTGGGCGCGCACAAACACAGCAATGCGCTTCCTTGTGTTGCCACTGAGTCGTCCCTTCAATTTAACGCTGCGCCGTTAAAATTCTTTGCTGTTTTTCTGCGCGTCTTCTGCTCCGAACTCTTGCAAGCCTCGCCTCGTCGCCACCAACTCTGCTTCAACTCATAAGCTTTTTGTGCGGGCAATCAGCTCAACCGTGTTGCACTATTTTCCTCCTTTTACTTTTGCCCACTTTTCTGTACCTACAACTTTTTTCGTTGAATGCTTTCTTACATTAGAGCAATTTTATTCCTGTTTGTGCTTTTTACATACTTTCTTCTTAAGTCGTTCTATATGAATATCTTTCTTGCTGTCTGTCTGTATGTCTGTCTTGCCGTATGTCTGCCTGCTGTTGGTCTGCTGGTGGCTTTAACTGTCTGTCTATCGCCCTCAAGGTTCGTCTTTCCGTCTGTCTGTCTATCAGTCTCCCGTCTGTACATCTAGCAAACTTCTGCCCGTTTATCTCTCTCTGTCCATCTGTTTTTTTTCCTACAATTTTCTCTGTCCATTTATGAACCCTTCTGCTCTTCACCGCGCTTGCAATGCTACCAACTGCACTACACTTTTCTGCACTTTGCACAATTATTGGGATTTTAAACGCTGCTCATAATGCAAAAGTAATAAATGTTGCCTGCAACAACATCAACAATAATAACAATAAAACCAACAAAAACCACACTTTCAACTAAAACAACAATAATCAAAGAACGCTTATAGAGAGAAAGATAGAAAAACTAGCACTGCAGAGCAGCAAATACGGCAAATAGTTGCTTCACAAAAGCAAAACAAAAAAAAATTACAGTAAATCGTTTTAAGTGTTTTAAGCGAAAAAGCGCAATGCGGTCAATAAAAGCAGAAGTGGTTACAGCGCTTAAGAACGAAAAGCAGACGCTATGTCTTGAAGGTTTTCTGAGAATATTAAAAAAAAAATTCTACTCAAATAAAAATTAAAATTGCACAAAATGAAAGAAAATTTGTGCAATTCAAACTTGTTTGATTTTCAAGGTGTGGATACATTTAAAGACAGTTTGGCGCGAAGAAGTACCGAAACGAATGAGAAGAGAACAGACATTGGCAGCTCATTGGGAGACAAGAGGGTCACACTGGTCTACAGTGGCGCAGACAGGATTTCTTTTTTAGGGGAATTTTTTGTTGCGCCTAAAAGTAGGCAATAATAATGCGTTATAATGATTTGTGCATATTGTGACGATAATGCTGCCATCACTGTACAATTGCGAGGCAATATTGGGATATTTCAGAACGAGTTTCTAGCAAGGCATACTTTTGGGAGCATGCTAATTTCGATGGAACAATCGAAGAGACAATGCAAGACGGTACTGAGATGTTCGAGCTGCGCTATAAGTAAACAAGTATAACTAAAAGGCAAACGTCGTTGAAGAATTTAAATGTGTTTTATTTTTGAGCACAATTCAGAGAAACGAATTCCGCCTGCGTTAGGTAGAACTAATTTTTTGAAACAATATTAAAGAACAACTGGATTTAAAAAAAAATCAAGACACTCAACTGGAATGTCCGACCAATTTAAACTTCGTTAACCCTTTCGCTACTGCAGGGACACTGGTGTCCACCACAGCATGTTGAGGTAACTTTGACAGTCGTAATTTTTATTACAAACTCAACCAAATAGCGTCTTCAAAAAGTCGCAAATAAAGTAGCGAAGGGAAGTAGCGAAGGGGTTAAATGCCCATATGAAATTATGTTACCAAATATGGTAGAATATTTGTAAATAATATTTTTATT
Organism: Melieria crassipennis; assembly: GCA_963668005.1. Taxonomy (NCBI): domain Eukaryota; kingdom Metazoa; phylum Arthropoda; class Insecta; order Diptera; family Ulidiidae; genus Melieria; species Melieria crassipennis. The sequence continues at coordinate 74,446,110 of OY764962.1, read as the reverse complement.
TTTTAAAATAATTTGGCTTTAAAAAATAAATTTTTTTAGAAAAAATTTATAAATAAGAATAATAAAAGAAAAGTATAGTTTTGACGGCTTTGAACATACGAGTGTTAACAAAATGTGACCTCATAAATATTTTATTTATAAATAGAAGCATTTAGTTATCTTTAAGTAGCAATAAGTAAGAGAAAACAAAAAATTTTTAGAAAAAGAGTTTGAAATATTCTTATTATCTTATTTTATAAATTTATAATGTTATTTATTTATTTAATTTATTTATTTTAGCAATAATTAGCAATAAGTAAGAGAAAATAAAAAATAATTAGAAAGAAAATACAAAAAATTCTTATTTTCTTATTTTATAAATTAATAATTTCATAATCCATTTGAAACCATATTTTCCACCCAAACTTTTTGCCAGAAATAAATGTTTGGAAGAGGTGTGAACCCCAAATCCCCCTTGAGTGCGCCACTGCTTCAGACAATATTATATATCGGTGAATTAGAGGCTCTTCATGCAAATACATTCACCTAAACTGTTTCTCAAAGGTCTCTGTAAAGATGTGTGGCCAAGAGAAAAGTCTAGAAAGATGAATGAATGTGAAGATGTGCCAAAAAACTTACCTATAAATTGAAGTATGTTAATTATTCAGGCCTGGCAGCCCATTATCCTTAAGAATGAAAAACAATCTCTCTTTATTTGGGTTCAGTTAACCCTTTCGAGACCGAGTTTAATTTTGGCAACCCAAATTCTCTTAATAGAAATGTTCCCATGCTATGAAAGTTGAGGCTAGAAAATAATGTTGTGTACTCAGAAAATCTAAATTCGATTAAATATTTTTCGTGGGTCATAAGATCTGAATCATTGTTTTGAGGGGTATTATAAATTTGTTGGGACGTTGTCCCGAAAGGGTAAATTCGAACGTCCAATCTTTTCAATGCTTTTCAAATGGTTATACTTTCCTCACAGCTAATTCTCAAAAATAATTTGAGAAAGTACGAAAAGAAGTGCTTTCCTTATTTGTTTTTAGTTGAGTGTGTGGATTGAGTACTTTTTAAAAGCCTATCTTTTTCTCGCCACGAATACTCAACGATTTCTTGGGAGTATCGAAAAAATAGCTTTCTTTAATGTTATTTGTTGAGTTGTGTTTCAAACCCACAATGAGTGACAATTTCAAAGCTGAGTATGCAAAAATTTTCCACTTTCTACAAATCATTCTAAAGCATGTTGAAAACTTCTTTGAATTGATGATTTTCAATTGATGGCAACAACAAAGTATAACAGAAAAGGTATGCATCGAACACCCAATGAGTGGCCCAAGTCACTCCTACACTCAACTGCTGCTCAATTTAATGACAAGTAATCCACCCACATGAAATTGTCCTGTCACATTGTCAGTAGAAATATTTCAATACCTGCAAACATTTCAAAGCTAGTCAAAAAAATGTTGTCTCTTCTTCTTAAGCCATCAAAATCGAACAAGCATTCAATTAGGCTGACCACAGAAATCAACACCAAAGCGAAAGCAATCACACAAAAAAGTAAAATATGAAATGTGACTACAAACCAACTCAAAAAAACCCAAGAATGAATGGCCACAGAAGCTCTTCAACTCGATGAGTACAAAAAAAAAAGAAAATAAATAAGTTTTATACATACGACTAGCTGGCAAAAACTGACAGTAAAAAAAAATAATAAAAATTAAAAAAAAAAAAATTCTACAACAACACTAACAATGTAAACAGCAAATGTCTCACACAGAGCTAACAGCAACGACAACAACAACAACTGTAGTAATTGCTAACCATACGACAACAACAGCAAAATTTATGCCAGTCACGATTTGGCAATTTGTGGCAGGTTGCTGTTTTCTTTGCTTCCTGCTTCTTGCTTTCTTTTCATGCTGCTGACAATTTTTTTCTACTCATTTAAATTTTTTTTTAATTTTTCTGCTTTACCATTGCCATATTTTTGCACAACTCATCAGCTAAAATGAAGGACTTGTAACACATAAAATAGTGGGTGGCAAAATAGTGAAAGAAGAGCGGGCAGTGCAAAGTGCCAAATGGAAATGATTAAACATAAAGTTTCGGCATAGCCTGCAAACACGCTCCCACCCAGTCACACACACACACCCACACACAAACACACATACTCATATATATTTGTCCAATGCTGTCCAACTGCTTTCTTTGCTATGTTTTGTGCTTAAAGTAGCGCAAAATTTTTAGGCACCTGCTAGCAAAACTCATTAAAGCCACAAAATAACATAAAACACAATGGAACCGAAATGAATGAACAATGCGTAGCTGCTTTTCCGTTGAGGTCCTGCGGTTGTCCTTGCATGCAAGAGCCATTAAAACACAGCTGGACTACGAAATTGTGAGGCACTTTTGTCACTTATATGGAGACATTGTGTTGGACTTAACAAAAGGAGGAGGAGAATGACAGAGATGATAGTCAAGAGACTAGTTTGAAATTTCATGCTGATATCTCAACTCGTGCGAAAAAAATTAAAGATGGATGAAAAATAGCGAACAAAGGGACAATCATCGAACGGGCGAAAGACCTATGAACTCAAATACGGATGAATAAATAGACACATGAACTGTTTAAAGTCTAAGTTGTCGCTTTTCTGTTGAGGTCCTGTGGTTGCTCTTGCATGGAAGAGCCATTAGAACATAGCTGGACAAATGAATGTTGGGCGCTTTTTTCACTTAAAGTGAGAAACCGTGCTGGACTTTGCAAACCAAATAAGATGACAGGGATGACAGTCAAGAGACTAGTTTGAAATTTCATGCTGATATCGCAACTTGTGCGAAAAGAGATGAGCAGAGAAACGGCCAGGTGAAACGAATGGACGAAAAGCAACGCACAAACGGGGCATTCATCGAGCAATCTGAAGACATATGAACTCAAATACCAACGAATAAACCGACACATGAACTACTTAAAGTTTAAGTTGCTGCTTTTCTGTTGAGATCCTTTGGTTGTCCTTGCAAGTGAGGGCCATTCAAATACAGCTGGACAAAGAAATGTTGGACACTTTTTTCGCAGAGACGCTTTTTTCGGAGACAGAGGTGAAAGTTCGAAATTTCATTCTGATATCTCAACTTGTGCGAACAGAGATGAGCCAAGAAACGAACAGATGAAACGAATGGACGAAAAGCAACGCATTCATCGGGCTATCTGGAGACGTATGAACTCAAATATGAGTATGAGAGATTTGAATCTGATAAAGGATTGAGGACTCGAATAGTGTCCCACATCTTCAGATAAAACAAGAGACTCACAATGGTCTCATTAGGTCCTTGCATATAAGTTGAACTACGCAAACGATGCTTAATCCATCCTAACCTAAGCGCTTAAACGTTATGTTTTCGTTCTTCAGCTCCCCTCTCTCCCTCTCTTTCTTACTTTGCATGTCTTCAAGTACTTATCAATGTCTTTTGTTCCACATTTTCTCCATACATACATACATCTCATCTTAATTTCGACAAGCGTTTCTCGATACAAACTTCAACGTCTGCCACTTAATTTCGCCTTCATCCTGTGAACGTTTGCGCCTTCAGATAGCAATAAATGTTGCGAAACATGTTGGCAATTACTCATTTTATGTGCTTTTCATTATATGTAGTCATATTATGATGGAACCATTATGCCCACACCGTAGTCACGTGACTGACTACACACCAGTGTTGCGTTCTTTTTACAAAAATCAACGTAAAATGTTAGAAAATTTCTGAAAATTTGTATACATTAAATGTTAGGCAACGCTGAGGAGTGCGCGGCGTCATGTTGCAAGTGAACAACGTTGAGGCATGCGGCGTGTTCACTTGCCCGCAGCTGTCACTGTCTATTCGTTGCTTCTTCTACTTTTCCTGCTTCTTCTTGTTTCTTTTCTGATTACTACGCGTATTTCTTACATTTACTCGCACTGCGCGACTTTTGCTCTCCGCACGCTTTCATAGCGCCGATGAATAATGAGCATTTAATGTCCTTTAGTGTGTGTGCGCGCGCGCGTTTAATATCCTTTTCCTTTGCAAAATTGCAACAACAACAAAATTACGCAAACAAAAAATAAATAAAAAATTCCGTAAAGAAGAAAAGCCAGCGGGCATGAAAAAATATGCCTTTCGCACGCAATCAGCATTGAAAGGCAATGCGGGCATTGCTGCGGCAACTCGCAGCCCACAGTAAACAGTGGCAAATACCAAAGGACAACAACAACGCCGTTGCTCACTTCGGTGTGAGCCAAATTGAAGTAAATTGGACAAGGCTTAAGCGCGAGCAACGCTGGCAAACTGATAACAGTACAAGCACTTTAATGAGGCCACAAGTGGAAAGAGCACAGCAGCCAAACCAGAACAGAATAAGTCAGAGCAGACCAGACCAGACCAGTCCAAAGCAGACCCGGCCAGACCAGACCAAAGCCTCTCTATGTGGCTGTGAGTGATGATTAGAGCCGCTGATGCGCGCATTTCACTTCATTAAGCGAAAAATATAGCAAATAGCAAAACATTTCACATTCTCGAAATATGTAGCATAGTGTGAGGCGCTCGCCGCAATGCCAGTGTCAATGCCATGAAGTTGTAATTTTTCACTGAAACCATAATTTGTCAGTGGTGTTATGAGTGATGACTTGTCATTTGTTCACAAAATCATTATGTTGTCTTAATTTTGTGTAAAATAGTTAATGTTTGCTAATAAACAGCAATTCACAACACAACTTAGGACCAAATACATGTGACAGTTGCATGTGTTGCAAATGTGCGAGTTGAAAAAGGTGTCTGTGGCGGTTTTGCCGATGTCACTTGTCAGTCTTTATTAAGATAATTTTAGTGAAGTGAAAGCTTAGTATAGGTTAATGAAGTGATCCATGTAAATGTTGCAAAAAAAGCATATTTAAGCAATTGAATTTAATAAAAAAAATTTAACAAAGAAATGAATTATTTTATTTGTTTTATTTTATTATATTTTATTTTATTTTGTTTTATTTTATTTTATTTTTTTTATTTTATTTTATTTTATTTTATTTTATTTTGTTTATTTAATTTAATTTAATTTAATTTAATTTAATTTTTTTATTTTAGTTTATTTCACATTATTTTATTTTATTTTATTTTATTTTATTTTATTTTATTTTATTTTATTTTATTTTATTTTATTTTATTTTATTTTATTTTATTTTATTTTATTTTATTGTATTTTATTTTACTTTATTTTATTTTATTTTATTTTATTTTATTTTATTTTATTTTATTTTATTTTATTTTATTTTATTTTGTTTTAATTTCTTTTTTTAATTTAATTTTATTTTATTTTATTTCATATTATTTTATTTTGTTCTTTATTTTCTTTTATTTTTTTTAGTTTATTTTATTTTGTTTTATTTTATTTTATTTTATTTAATTTTATTTAATTTTATTTTATTTTATTTTATTTTATTTTATTTTATTTTATTTTATTTTATTTTATTTTATTTTATTTTATTTTATTTTATTTTATTTTATTTTGCTAAATTTATTTTATTGTATTTTATTTTATTTTATTTTATTTTATTTTATTTTATTTTATTTTACTTTATTTTATTTTATTTTATTTTATTTTATTTTATTTTATTTTATTTTATTTTATTTTATTTTATTTTATTTTATTTTATTTTATTTTATTTTATTTTATTTTATTTTATTTTATTTTATTTTATTTTATTTGATTGTGTTTATTTTCTTTTTTTATTATTTTATTATTTTTTTTTTTTATTTTTTTTTTATGTTATTTTTATTTGATTTTATTTTTTATTTTATTTTATTTATTTATTTGATTTATTTTATTATTTTATTTTATTTTATTTTATTTTGTTTTATTTTATTTTATTTTATTTTATTTTATTTTATTTTATTTTATTTTATTTTATTTTATTTTATTTTATCTTATTTTATTTTATTTTATTTTATTTTATTTTATTTTATTTTATTTTATTTTATTTTATTTTATTTTATTTTATTTTATTTTATTTTATTTTATTTTATTTTATTTTATTTTATTTTATTTTATTTTATTTGGTTTTGTTTTATTTTATTTTTGCTACAAATGTTTTTAATTCAAGCCATTTTTGAAATTGAAAATTCTAGACAAACCTCAACTCTTAATTTATTGCAATGCTTTTGCGTTGGTACTTGATTCAGTAATCTTAATCCCTTAAGTGAAGTTCACACGGAAAACTGATGAGATATAACCAAAAGAGAAGAAAATTCGACCAGATTGTGCACTAAAAGTGGCAAAATCTAAAATGTTAATGTGCAAAAGACACAAACGAAAATCCAGCACACACACATAGACAGGTTGGCTAGTATCGGTTGAAGACTTTTCACTTCCGTGAGCCGAAAAACGACCATAAAGTCAGATATTTACACAGTTTGTGCTTTCAAAAAGCAACAAAGACCAGCTGAAAGCAATAACAAAACTAGACACAGAGTGTCACATAGCAACAACAAACCAACACAAGACGACAGTCTGAGTGGACATTTCCGCTTGGACCAATTTCAAACAGCGAATGCAACAACCATTGTAGTGACGGCAACAACAACCACAGTAGCACCGCTTGCTGTTGCTGCTATTGTTATTGGCATTGTTGTTGCTATTGCTGTTATTGCTAGTAGAAGTTATTCTAGTAGAAGTGGCGCTTGACCTGCAACACGTTTCACGTGATAAATCTTACAAGGCGCACAAAATCCTAACACCAACACACCTTAACTCGCTTACAGACACAGACACACTTACAACGTCGCAAACGCAAAGCACTTAACGCACACATGTGCACCAAGTCGGTATATTTTATTTATATTATAGTTGCCAACATTTGCCGAACCAAAATAAAAATCACATTAAAATGTCAAACTCTACGACGAATTGCCAACCTTAATGCCGAAACGTCGACACTAACCTCACAAAAAGATGGCAAACTGCAATGCCGAACGTGTGCCCACTTGAGAAACAGAATAATTTCGTTTGGACCAAATTAAAGCAAGTTGAAAAATGAACTAAAATAAATAAATAAAAACAAAATAAAATAAATAAAATATCTCAAGTGTTGAATGGAAATTTTCGCCGCTGCAACTCGAGTGGCAGCCACACGCAACAGCTTTCCAAGCGTTTTTCAATGCGCTGAGCCACACGTACAAACACACACACACATGTAAACAAAAATAAACACTCCCACATAAAGTTTATGCACACACATTGCTGCTTAGTTCAATTTTGCTGCACTGACTTCAAGTTGTGCGGCTCGTAAACTTGCCAACGCCTTCAAGCCGCTGTTGGCCATCTGGCCGCAGCGTTGCCAACCAACTGCAAGTGCAGTCAGGCCGTTAAAACGACGCACACTGTCAGCTCGTTGCATGTGTGGGCGAATGCTCAGAGTGTCCGTGGGCTGCTGCGTTCGCTGCTGCGGACAGGTGTCAAACTGTGGCTGCGGCAGCCGGTGCGCAAATTTTCAATTTTCAGTTTTATATCAGCTATCTAATTTTGTTTCCCCTTTTGCATTTTTTCTGCTTTTGAGTCTTAAGAGTCGTGCGGCAGACTCTTTGTTGGCGCAGCTTAAATGCAGACAAATTGGCTGCGTAAACAAATTTTCCAGACAAGAAGTAGGTGGAGTACAGATATGAATGCTGAAGTGGGTCTTAATTGACTTATTTATTCTTAAAAAATGTGCTAGAACTGTTTTGAACATGCAACGGACTTTTGTACATGAGTTACAAATTTTCTGAAACATTCTAAGGATCACTCGAGCCCGTAAAATGTACCACAAAATTTCCATAAAATTTTCACTGTTAGTTCATTTCATAGTCGATTGGGACCTTTGAATAAAATCTAACCAAATGAATACCAAAATATAAGATCCAACTTTTAAATGTACGACTAAAATTTGTTCTATGTTCTTTGAAGTTTTCCATGGGATTCGGAGGACTATCAAAGCCTGTAAAATTTTACACAAAATTCTCATGAATTGCTTACTTAATGGTATTGAAATGGTTTAAGATATCTAAAAGACATCAAAGTCTATACATTTTTCTGCAATTTTTCTCATGAAATAATCAATATTAGTTCTTTTTATAATACACATCTATTGAAGGCTTTCGATTATAACTTAAGGGGGAAAGCCACTGTGACGGGTAAAAAAAAAAAATTGTTTTAAATCAAAGCTTATATATTCACAAATATGTGTACAAAATTTCAAGTCATATGGTCCAGGACTCGATAGTTTAATATAGGTATGAAAATTTTAAAAGATACATGATTTCATTACGAAAGAAATGGACTCAAAACTTTAAACGCGTTTTTCTCGAAACGACTTTTTTTGAACTGGCGGCATCAAGAACTCGAACAATTATGAACCGATTTCTAATTTCTTTTTTTGTTTTGTTCGTCTTAGTAGTGGTTAAGGTTAAGCGTAGCCGATTTGGAAAATTTTGTTTTTTACTATTTTTTAAACTGTCTCAAAACCAAAAAAACAAGGTCGAAAACATGGAAATATTTTCAATCGGTCGCCATTTTGTGAAAAATCAAAATAAAAAAAAACGGCTACGTACAAAGATAGCTACATTCATACAGATTACAATAAAATTTTATTTTTTTTTTCTGAGTACGGGTTTTTGAGAAATCGATGCCGCCATGGAGGGGGAATTTTTTTTCAAGCGCTACGGGATCATCTATTGTTTAAACTATTTAATATTTTTTAATAAAAATTTGTGGAAATATTATTAGATGTCTGCTTAATAAAATAAAAAAAACCCGATCCAAAAATTCTTATATTTACTCGGTCAAAAAAAATGTTTAAAATCACTAATTTTTTGACCCGTCACAGTGGCTTTCCCCCTTAAAGTTAGTTAAAAAGTTTATATTGTCCAATTCGGACCCAACCTAACCTAAAATTGAATATGCAATTTTATGATTTTAATTCTTGAATATGAAGCAAACTTGTGTCTCTTTTTTTTTTAATTTTGTATGAGCCTCAAAGAACTATCAAAGCTGCTGAAATGGTATACAAAATTCGCATGAATCTTTCACTGATCCGTGCTTTATGAGATCATTAGCTAAGGCTACAACCGAGGTTTGTGGAATAGTTATGAAATTTCCTGGGAGATCACTGTTATCTCTAGCTGAAAGTTTAGAACCAGGTTTCCAAGTTTTGAAAATTGAATCCATTTCTTTCAAATGATCTTGAAATTTCCTGGAAGACCTTTGAGATCTTTGACTGTTGGTCCTAACAGGCAATTACAATTTTTGTTTATTTGAAATTTTAACCCCGAGGAATATAACAGAATAAATATTGTCACATTTTTACTGTGAGATTTATCTTCAGATATTTTAAAGTCTATCAAAGTCTGCGAAATTTTCTACAAAATTATCATGGAATTTCTGCAGATCTAATAATTCTGGAAAATTTATATTTTTATAGATGGCCAAAATTTTGCACCACCTAATTTTGGTGTATAAGATATACAAATTTACTAAGCTAATAATCAGATATTGCTCACTATGATGCAAAACTAAGATGCCCGGATCATCAAGTGTTAAAAGCCTACGTTGGGTTTAAGTAGCCAAAAAAAAATCACAGGTTTGAATTTACATTTCACTCTCAGACTTGTTATCCAATGCAATAACCAACCAATGAGCCATGAATCAAGGTATAAGTATCCTACAGATGCAATGCCTTAAGCAATGATCCACAGATTGTGGCAGGTAGCCTCATGGAGCATCACTTTAGTCTGAATAGTTCATAAATCTGAAAGTATCAAACACGAAATATTGCACAAGATTTGAAGTATCCCACAAGATCTAAAGTATTCGACAAGATTTTAAGTATCCCCCTAGATCTAAAGAATACGACAAGATCTTGAATATCCCAAAAGATCCGGAACATCTCACAAGATCTAGAATATACCACAGGATCTGAAGTATCCCATAAGATCTGAAGCATCCCACAAGATCTAAAGTATCCCATAGAATTTTGAGTGTCCCACAAGATCTAAAATATTCCACAGGATTCCACAGAATTTTTTCCACAAGATCTCAAATGTCAAATGTTTCCTTCAAAATCTGAAGTATCCCACAAAATCTGAAGTAATCCACAAGAACTGAAGTATCCCATAAGATGTGAAGTTTATCAACAGATCTGAAATATCTCATAAGGTCTCACAAGATCTGAAGTATCCCTAAAGATCTAAAGCATACCACAGGATTTGAAGTATCCAATAAGATCTGAAGTATCCCTCAAGATCTAAAGCATCCCACAGGATTTGAAGTATCCCACAAGACCTAACGAATCCCAGAAGGTCTAAGGTATCCCACACGATCAGAAGTATCCCATAAGATCTGAAGAATCCCTCAAGATCTAAAGCATCCCACAGGATTTGAAGTATCCCACAAGATCTTAAGTACCACATAAGATCTAAAGTATCCCATAAGATCTGAAGTATCCCATAAGATCTGAAGTATCCCTAAAGATCTAAAGCATCCCACAGGATCTATAGTATCCCTAAAGATCTAAAGCATCCCACAGGATTTGAAGTATCCCATAAGATCTGAAGTACCCCTCAAGATCTAAAGCATTCCACAGGATCTGAAGTATCCCACAGGATCTGAAGTATCCCTAAAGATCTAAAGCATCCCACAGGATTTGAAGTATCCCATAAGATCTGAAGTATCCCTCAAGATCTAAAGCATCTCACAGGATTTGAAGTATCCCATAAGATCTGAAGAATCCCATAAGATCTAAAGAATCCCACACGATCAGATGTATCCCACAGGATCTGAAGTATCCCACAAGATCTGAAGTATCGTATAAGATCTGAAATATCCCCAAATATCTAAAGCATACCACAGGATCTGAAGTATCCCTAAAGATCTAAAGCATCCCACAGGATTTGAAGTATCCCATAAGATCGAGTATCCCTCAAGATCTAAAGAATCCCACAGGATTTGAAGTATCCCATAAGATCTGAAGAATCCCACATGATCAGATGTATCCCACAGGATCTGAAGTATCCCACAAGATCTGAAGTATCCCATAAGATCTGAAGTATCCCATAAGATCTGAAGTATCCCATAAGATCTGAAGTATCCCTAAAGATCTAAAGCATCCCACAGGATTTGAAATATCCCATAAGATTTGAAGTATCCCTTTGATCTAAAGCATCACACAGGATTTGAAGTATCCCATAAGATCTGAAGTATCCCTCAAGATCTAAAGCATCCCATAAGATCTGAAGTATCCCTCAAGATCTAAAGCATCCAACAGGATTTGAAGTATCCCAAAAGATCTAAAGTATCCCACTAGATCTGAAGTATCCCTCAAGATCTAAAGCATCCCACTGGATTTGAAGTATCCCACAGGACCTAAAAAATTCCACAAGATCTAAAGCATCCCACAAGATCTGACGTTTTCCACAAAATCTGTAAGATCTGGATAGTCCCGGAAGAATAACGGAATGACCCACAAGATCTAAAAACATTCGTCCCAAAGCAGAGTGAGCCCTCTCTATGCAGCACGTATCGAACGTTGATGCAAATCTTCTCCAGTTCGATATCTCATTTAGTTAGCGACTATACCAAAAGCCAATCGCTTCCCTTTGATACTGACGCATATTTCTATAACTTCAATACCTTTTTAGCTGAATGAAGCTGGCTCTATGGGAAAACCATTACAAAACCTTGCAACAAAAATCAGATCTCACATTCACACTTCTTCAACCTTCGCTCAATTTCGTTGCCCACTCAAACGTCTGCTGTCAGGTTATTCCACACTGCACACATATGTGTAAATATTAACAGTGACAAACACACATACAGACACACAAAAACATACGCCCCCACATAGATTCGTACCAAATGTGTTTACTGCAGGCAAGTAAACGAAATAACAAACGAACGAGAAAAACGAGCAACGATTTTCAAGTTCAAGTCACAAGGCAAACCAGAGACTGATTGCTACGTATTCACTCACTCACTCATTCATTCACTCATTCATTCATTCATTTGCTTATTTATTTATTTATTTCTGCATTTACTTTTCCCTTCACTGCCTTTGGCGCATTTGAAGTGGGCTACAAAGTTAAGCGAAAACATTTGGCAAGAGGTCAAAGCCCAAAATGAGAAAATGCATGAAACATTTATAGCCCCAACGAAATGATTTAATAATTTGCCAGATTTTCACAAAAATAGATGCGAATACATAAATAAATAAATAGCATGAAGATGTGAGATGCAGAAGTAAACATTTGAAAAAAAAACAAATTGGATATAAAAAGATAAAACTGCTTAAGTAATTCTAATGGCGGTATTCACCATGTGTGTTCATGGTCATGTGGATAAGAAACTAGAAGAAGCATGGAATAAATGGTATTTTTAACAGTAATGTACTAAGTTAGCTTCGAAATTAGCTGTTTCTGATTTAAATCTGACAATAACGAGGCAGTTTATAAATTTGGCGATCGCTTTTTGATCTGACAACTAACATTTAATCGATTTTTTCTAACATTTAGTGCAGTCTGGCAAAAAAATCAACAACAACGTACACAACATTACCCAATGCTCAGATTTGTGTGCACCCCAGAGACATAAACACGAAAGCTGCCAAGGCGCAGCTAGCACTCACACTCGACTGGACGCTGAATGGTTAGTGTACTAACAACAGCAATAACAACAACAGACAATTCAACAAATAATTTAAAAAAAAACACAACTCATTTAGCATTTGTTTACAAATACTAGAAACTGACAAGTGGGCGTGTTGCCATTTTGCAGCATTTTTCAGTTTCTGGCTGAAATTTAAACAAGAAAATGTTTCAATCTAAACAAACTGGAAAAATGAAAAACAGTTTTTTTCACACTGAGTTCACTTATCAAGGAACATAAACAAAATTAAAAATTAGATCTGTGTTTGTGTATACAGCTTTTTTTTCAATAACTTTTTGAAGGTCACGGCCAATAAAACGAAATGGCAAAAATGGAACTGGAACTTTGTTTATTTTATTTACTTTCTTTTTGTGCTTTTTTCCTCCAATTTTTGTTAGACAACTTCTTGAGGCTGTCAGTGTTTTGTTTCACTTCAAGCCTTTCGAGGCGATATTTCAGATACTTCTGTCAAAGAAAAATCACTGGAAACGTATAATGTCCTAATAAATAAAAATATCAAAGGCAGAAGATTCAGAGAGGCAATTGGATACAGAAAAACAGATATTTAATATTTATCCGAAAGAAGTATTTATGCGAAAAGATTTATGAGAAGCCGAAAAAATCCATTTGAGAACTAAGTATGTCAGATGTTTATATTTGAAATGATGTATGAAAGATGAATTGGTTCAAGACCAAAAGTTGTTCTATGTTTATATACGAAAACATATATGTAAATATATCAAATTTTTTTATTGGAAGAGGTCCTTAATAGACGGATTGGTCCGATATCTAAATATGTCGATGTTTATGTCCAAAAAAAAAAACATGGGTCAGTTGAATAGCTCAGTATCTGAAACGATTAAAGCCAAAAATGTCTACAATTGCTGTATTCAAATAGATACTGAAAAGACAGATCGGTTGAATATCTAAATCGGTCAAGAGTTGATATGCAAAACGATCTAAAAAATATGGATGTATTAAAGACGTAAGTCTACTAAATACTTCTATCGAAAAAGATGTATAAAGACAGATTAGTTGGGAACGTATTCGGAAAGCCTTTAACCGAAAATATTTATGAAAGATCAGTAAGTTTGAGACTTGAGTATATGACATGTTTTGAGAGATCAAAAAGAGAGATATGATGTCTGAATCCAAAAAAAAATTTAAGAAATATGTTTTTGTTAAATCTTAGTACCTTAGATTCTTATGTCCGAAAAGATCAATAATTGTTGCATTCAAAAATATGCTTTAAGGACAGATTGGTTGAATATCAAAGTCTGTACGGAGTATATATACAAAAATATGTAAAAAAGATGGATGGTGTAATCAAATGTTTCTATCGAAAACGATGTATGAAAGACAGATTCGTTGGGGACGTATATCAAATGATTATATCTGAAAAGCATTTATCCGGAAAAATGTATGAAAGATCAATGAGTTTAAGACTTCAGCATATGACATGTTTTGAGGAATCAAAGAGAGAGATGTGAGGTTTAAATCTCAAAAAATGTATAAAACATGGATTTTTTGGAACCTTAGTATCTCAGATGCTTTAGTCCGCAAATATCTACGAATGCTGTATTGAAAAATATGATTTGAACTTTGCCAAGAGTTTATATCCAAAAAACATGTAAAAAAGACGGATGGATTAGTGACGTAAGTGTATTAAATATGTTTATCGATATAGATGTATGAAAGGCAGATTCGACGAAAAGCATTTATTCGAAAATATGTATGAAAAACCAATGGGTTTCAGACTTAAGTTTATGTTTTGAAAGATCAAAAAAGGAGATGTGATGTTTACATTCAAAAAATTGAAACATGGTTTATTTGGAACCTTAGTATCTTAAATGCTTATATCCAAAAAGATCTATACAATATACAAAAAAAAATTAGAAGACAGGTTGGTTGTAGACTAAAACATGTCAGATGTTTATATAAAAAAACAATGTAAGAAAGAAGAGTCAGTTGGAAGCCGAAACACATCAGACTTTAGTTACCAAAAAGATGTATGAAAGACGAATTGACTGAAGACCTAAATAAGTCAAATAATTGTATCCAAAAAGATGTAGGAAGGACGGATCGGTTGTAGACCTAAACATGTCAGATGGTTTTATCAAAAAAACAATGTAAGAAAGACCATTCGGTTGGAAACCTAAATATGTCAGATGTTAGTTTCCAAAAAGATGTATGAAAAGAAGCATGGATTGCAAACCTAAATATTACAAATGTTTGTATCGGAAAAATCTATTTGATAGGTGGATCCCTTAGAGGTAGAAATATGTCAGATGTTTGTATCCGAAAGGATGTTTCTAAGACAAAGTTATAGCTCTAAATATATCAAATGTTTGTATCCAAATATCCAAAAAGATGTAGGAACGACAAATAAGTTGGTGGCCTTAAGATTTAAGATGTTTATGTCCAAAAAGATGTTTCAAAGACAAATCAGTTGGAGGAAGTATATGAAATGCTTATAGCCAAAAAAAGGGTTCCCCCTTCTGTTTGAGATCTATGCATAGTCTGATATGTAAATTTTCATTTCATTTCATTTATTTCAAGTCTACAGTAAATGAACTTACAGACTAGGCAAACAACAATATAAGAACTTAAAAATAGAATAACAATAGGAATAGAACTTAAGAATAGAATAACAATAAGAATGACATTATTTATAAAAGGAATTCAGACGTGATTTTAATTCTTGTTTGGAGATCGAAAGATCGAGGATTTATGACAGATGGATTGATTGAAGACATTACCAAGTCCAAGCATCCAAAATCACGATTTTAGAACCGTTGTTGTGCCTCGGCCATTTGGGACAAGAGTCTAGACGACAATTAATGACTGAGATATTAGTGAATGTCCAGCTTTGCGACATTCCAAAATGACTCGAATGAACAATGAGCAACTGGAACTCGAGTTGCAGTACAATCTATGCTTTACCAAAGGGACGCATGGACAACCTGCTAAACGATATTCAGAGACTCTGAGAAATTCCAAGGGCTGCCCATTGAAGGCTGCAAAATCTCCCAATGGTGGAACAGGCCAGAACTGTTACAAGTAGTTGAAAACACGGGCACTTACTGTTCAAAGGGGGAAGGCAATAACTGGGGTACAAAAGACCGATATGTGTACGTGACAGTATCCATTTATACTACCAACAATATATAAGTTTACTTATGGGTGTTTTCTAGTCTAGAAATTCGAAAAAATCGGTTTTTTGTTTTTATTTCATATTTTCAAAGTTTAAACCTTTAAGAATAAGCTACTAAAACGATTTACGGAAATTTGAATTATTTTCGGAGTTATAGTTAATTTAGTGACTTCCCGAAATGAAACTGTAAACTTTAAACACGTTTTTTTAGAAACTGCTGTTTTCGGTACGGTTGACATGATATCTCAAGTTCTAATGCACCGATTTATTTGAAATTTTTAACAGGATTTCTGAATAATATCAAAATTGTTTCGACGTGGGGATTTTTGTAATATGTTTTCTTTACTATTTAAAAAAAAAAGTTGAATAAAGTTACCTAAGTTGAAAAAAGGAGACAAAAAATTACCTTCATTTTCAAAATGACGCCATTTTGTGCAACAATTTTTTTTTTCAAATCGACTACGTCCAGATAATTTCACATCCTTGTTTAATAAGAATTAACCTTATTTTTATGTTTCAAATCACCAGGAGCATTGAAATCACTTCAACCAGGAGACACCTGTTTTTTTTTTTTGAGTCCCTCCACTTTTCCGGCCTTTACCGACTCCGACTATAATTTTAAATCTTTTTTGCAACTATTATACATTTTTATACTTTTCAAGTATTAGTAAAAAAGTGACAAAAACATGGATGGTAAAAATTACACTGCACAACAAAATCAAATTTTTTTTTAAATAACAAGGTTTTGACAACGGATTCTGGTAGAGGGGACCAAAAAAAAATATGCGTGTATCGGCGTTTTGAAAGTTTACATCTGAATTTTTTTTTAGGGGGGGTCAAAGTTATCCCCTTTTGCACATTCTTATGGTGAATCGGCATACGAAAACCATGCAACCTTACATTTTAGGTATATGATGTGTTCAGCAATTTGATGTAAAATACTACGAAGAATATTTTTGTGAAGCATTTTAACCCTGTAGCTACTATTTGTATGGGTCAATTTGACCCTTTTTTTCTAAAATGCCAAAAATGTCCTGTAAAACAGGACTTTTTAAGGACAAAATGTACTACGAAAATATTTGCCATAAAATTCTACTATAGGTCTCTGAATACATCAAAGATCAGAAATTAACTTCAACGCCAGAATTAAGCCAAAACTGAAAATGTGTTTAAGTGTTTTTTTCGTACTTATTCAAAATTTAATTTTTGAGGGTTAGTGTGTATGGGAAAAATGTTGAAGGCAAATATATCTTTTAGGTCGTAGTGCACTTGAGGCTCCAAATTTTTTAAGGGAAAAGTATGAAAAATTTTTTAAATGACTATGGTACATTTTTGGTATTATTTCGATGCGAATGTGCATTCCGCCAAATAATTTGTGTTGTAATGTTTGATGTATCGGATTTCATGATACACCTAACTCGTTATTTGATTTACGAAAATTGTTTATGTTTTTGACCATCAACGAAAACGCCTTAAAATTCCATATTTTCCGACTTTGGGGTCCAATTACCGCGGAATTTTAAAACTTATAAAAATAAGTTTTAAAATGCCGTTTCTGTTTCTTTGTATCGGAAAAGAAACCGTGCGGTGTTGTTAATGCGATGAGGAGAAAATCATGTCTATCGGTTTTTTGGTTTAGAAATTACAATCAAAAATATGGCAAAAGGAGAGAAAAAACTGAAAAATGACACGGTACCTATATCTCACTAACTAGAGCTGCTAGAAAAAATCTGAGGATAGATTCGAAATCAGCGCACCCAAATTAGTAAGAAACAGTAGAAGAACTCCATGCAATAGAAAAAAAGTGTTTTTTTGTTGTGCTGTGTTATTAATGCACTTTGACATTGAATTCGATTTGTGTTTGTTGCTTCAAACCATTTTCAAAATATTTTCTTGTTGAAACGAAAATAAACTACTTAAGTATTGGAACAACAACAACAACTGAATATATATAAATACAGGTCTCCCTCGTATAACGCGGTGGTTACGTTCCAGGAAAATTCCGCGTTATGTGATTCGCGTTATAGAAGACTTAACTTTCATATAAATTTTAGGGTTATGTTCCAATAAGCTTTTTCCAAAATAAAATAGGTACTAAATTAAAGATGTATGTACATTCCAACTCAAAATCAAAATTCATACTTTATTTAAAAAATTAAAAAACATAATGAAAAAAACTGGTTTTTTTTTAAATCGCGTTATATCGAAAACGCGTTGTAGAATTACCGCGCTATACGAGGGAGACCTGTATTGACACCTAATACAGCACCAAAACTTAAACAACAACGTATGCAGTTGTGTCATGCCATGTGCACGCCCACTTCTAGACACATATTTGCATAGCTGTCGATACGTGACTGCATTCAGAATGCAACAAGCAGCTGGGAACAACACTAACAATAACAACAACACAGATATAGAACAGGTATGTGTGCTGCATTGCTTGGATTTGATTTTTGGTTTATTTGTAGTGAAGTGATGCGGTGTTGACACACACACACACACACACACATCAAATCGACAGCTGCTGTTCGCACTTGTGAAACCAATGCCAGCGACACAACTTGCATTGCTAACGCTTTCATTTATCTTGTTGACTATTATTTGAAGATTTTCTTGTGGCTATTAAGGCCAATATGCGAAATTGTATTCATTACTTTTATACAAAAATCCAAATAGAAATCCTTTCAAAATGCAAAGTGCACTAATTCAATGCCTTCTGTCATTTCATATTCGGTTGAGTTCAAGAAATCTTTAAAGCTCCGAATGTTGTGGACAAGCACACAAACCACGTGTCAATTGTCCAGTGCCCACAGACCCTTCCATTCCATTCTGTTGGGACCAGGAAAGTGCCAGCAGGCTTTCCAGTCAATCACAAACACATAGACAGGCAGCTGCCTGTTGCCACCTTTTACGCGTAATTCCGCAAAGCAGTGAAAATAAATTAAGAGCAAAGAAGATGAAGAAAGTTACAAAAAAGTAAAGTCATGGAAAGAAATTTCGCTTAAATAAAGCAGCAACGGAAAATTGCAAAGAGACACTGAAGCCAAACCAGAAAGCAGCGCAAACACATAAAGCAATGACTGGCGCGTGTGTGTGACTCTGTGTATGTGTATGTGTGTGTGCATATCTGTGGTGGCATAACTTTTGTCGTAAAAGAGCCACAAAATAAAATTTCCACTTTTGGCGTTGTGCAGCTTTTGCAGCAACCACCAAATGAATAAAAGTTAATTTTTTGTTCTTTGTTTTGCTTTTCGGTTTTGTTTATATGTGGTTGTGTATATGTGTGTTTGTGTTGTTGTATGTAGTACATATATTTGTTGTGGCTGCTGTGAAAGTTTGCGTTACAGTTACAACCAAATAACAACAACACACACACACAGACACAGACACACACAGACGCACACACGCGCGCATTCAGACAGCCTAACACACACAGACACACACACACGTGTCATTGTGTCAGAGACTGACGTTATCCTTGCGGATTTGATGAGCATTTAATGTGCCGGAATTTCTGGCATACAATAGCAGCGTTGCCACAGTACGGCATTTTCATGCGGAAATATTTGTATTTGTGTGCGTGTGTGTGTGTGTGCGTCTGCCGTTGCGTCAAAGGCAGCAGCTAAAATGAAATTGATTTTCTCACTTCATGGGGTGTGGCTCACACTCCGTCACTGCGACCAACCCGTTCTTGTCAAATTTTACGCCCAACAGGTGCAGCTTAAATTCTTGCTCTAGCTTTGCTATGCTTAAGTTTATTGACATGCACGTGTGCTGAATCTGAGTCTGTCTGGCACTGTATGTTGGCACTGTCAGCATGCGAACAGCAACAATAACAACAACCAACACGCAGCTAACACAAGCTCCGTGCTCCTTGCTCCTTGCTCGTTGCTTCTTGTTCGTTGCTCGTTGCTTACTTATCGGCAGCAATTTAATTTCTTTGGCAAATACTTTGGCAGCACATCTCATCAGACTTGGCAATATACCTGTGATTCTCGTCGCTACGTTGTACGTTTTCCTCGTCTTCGTTTTTCTTTTCTTTTTTAACACCGCATACTGACAACTGTCGAGCCTGCACCATTGCTGAGTTCCGTGTAATTGTCTATATGCATGCGTAGTCGCCATGGCCGTCCGAACTGCTCCTCACTGTATGCAATGCTCTTAAGTGGCAAATGAAATTTACTTTGGGATTTCTTCATTTCTTCATTTTCGTCAAGTAGCCGCATCGAGTGCGGCCCGTTGCCGTTTGTCATTTACAATTTCTGGGTCACAACTAATGGCAAACGGCACGAAATGTACACATTTTTATGCTTTAGTGAAGCATAATTTTAGGCGCTTAATATTAGCAGAATAGGCTTCAAGTTGGTAATTGCTGTTAATTAAAGTGCAGCATATAAATTAATGGCTTCTATAATAGTTTTAGTTGCATGTGGCAATGATAAAACAAACTTTTGTTGCCTACTTTTAGGCATTCAAATGTTATATAAATTAATTGCAGCTTAATTGAATGAACTGAAAATGCTGCTAATTATTGGTTTTTATTCATTTTTTATTTATTTTTTATTTAGAATTTTTTTAATAGTCGCTTTGAATGTGATAAATCAAATTCAAGAAAAAATATAAAAAAATAGTTTAATAAAAAATTCATGATTTTACTTGCAAAGAATTTAAATGCAAATATTATGTGAAGTGATGTGATAAATAAAATTCAAGAAAAAATATAAAAAAATTAAAAAATTGTTTAACAAAAAATTCATAATTTTACTTGTAAACTTTTGTTGCATAATTTTAGGTATTTAAAAGTTTTGTAAATTAACTGGAGCTTAATTGAGTGAACAGAAAATGGAAAATGGATGGATAATTATAGGTTTTTATTTACTTTTTATTTATTTTTTTTAATTTAGAATTTTTTAATATTCGCTTTGAATGTGATAAATCAAATTCATGAAAAAATACAACAAAATTTAAAAAAAATTTTAATAAATGATTTGATTGACATGATTTGCCTTGTAAAGAGTTCAAATGCAGTAAATATTATGTGATGTGATAAAACAAATTCGAGAAAAAATATAAACAAATTGTTTAGTAAAAAATTCATGATTTTACTTGTTGTACTTTTGCTGCATACTTTTAGGCATTTAAAAGTTTTGTAAATCAATTGGAGCTTAATTAAATGAACGGAAAATGGAGTTAATTATTGGTTTTTATTCACTTCTTTTTTTTGTATTTAGAATTTTTTAATACAATTTTTTATAAAAAATTCATGATTTTAATTGTAAAGAATTTAAATGAAGTAAATATTAATTTGTTTATTTAGTATTATTTAATAGTACGTACTGTTTTTGTATAGTGCAGCATACTTTCAGGCGCTTTGAATTTTTTAATTCTAACTCGACCAGCATTAAATTTGTATTAGTAAATAAATTTGTGACACTTAAATGCGCTGCCAGCTTTAGTTTGCTGTATTCATATTCAAAAAAGCATAAGCTTTAATTTTTCTTATACTAAAGCAGCATTTTAGGCGCTCTTTAGAAATATTACTAAATTGTCACATATTCTTATATACTCTAACTTATTTATTGCACTACTTAACTGAAATTTTTAATCTTCCAAAATCTGCTTAATGCAGCAAAAATTTTTGAAAAACATTAGAATCATAAGAATCGTACAAATTCGTTCCAAACAGATAATGACAACATCTCCAGCTATAAAGAAAATACTGCCAACCGAAGTTTGAATAGGGCGTAACATTAAAGTTGCCCTCCCCTTCTTCCATCTGTTTGAAATGTGTGTTATAACATATTTAAAACGTGTGGAATTATTACATCACAATGGGTCATATAGACCCAATTTTGTCTCATATAGAAGCAACCATCCTAACATAACCTAACTCAATTCCCAAACAAAGCTTATAGGTCGCCTGACGCAAATCGCCAAAGTGCCGCCCTGTTTAAATTCAATTTATTTCATACAAATCTATCGATATTTAAAACTATATTGAACATGTGGGAATATTTATATGAATGCACTTAAAGACAATATTTTTCCGAAATTTGGCGCCCATTACAAATATTTGTTTCTTCACGTACAAAATTGCCGCCCATTCTAATATGCTGCAATAGGTATTTGCCTCATAAGCCTCGTGCTTTGATCGCCATTGTTCACCACTGTAAGCACTTTATTGACAATTTTTCAAGTCACTTTACTTTCACTTCACTGGCTCGTAGCATCATTCTCCACGGCCTTTCAAACTTGTCTGCCCGGAGTGTAACACGGTTCTCGAACGTTCTAGCATCACTTCGAACCATCTTTGATTTAATTTCCCTAAATTTAGCATACCCTAAAAGTATGCAATACTGCTGCTGCCAAAAAATGCTCATTGACTGTAGTCATATTGCCTATGCTAAGAAACCCACACAGTTGCGCGGACCAAGCTGTGTGATCGTCATAGTATTTTAATAGGTATTTAACCCTCTCGGTGATCGGCTTCTTATTGCCACGCCGAGAGATTCATTAAGACAAGAAGTGAACGTAGAATCCATTTCACTATGTCTTCGAAATCGGCCAACAGTGGCTTTCCCAATGTCTTCCATCTACTTTTTGATAGAGCCGATCAGACACAGTGGAAGTGGAAGATGATTACTTTCTCATCTGAGTTTTACCACGTCATTTCTCATTTATCATCTCGTATTATACTTCCAGCTTCACTTGGGAGTCGAATTGAGATTTGGAGCCTTAGCTGTGAGGAGTCTTTCTCTGTTAGTCCTTACTCCTATAATTTACTTAATTTTGTAAACTTCGTTTTGCCTTTATTGAATAAATTAGAAATACTTTTTTTACTCGGTCACAGATAGAATAAATTCCTTGTCCAAAAACGCATCACTACATAGCGGGACTCAAATTATTCCAAAAGTTTCTATATTGCAACGATGAGGCACTCTGTGCTGTGAATGAATGCTTTTCCAAGCATACTTTTAGGCATGCACTTTGGAGTACGGCCGGTTGGCTATAATTCCGATATGGCAAGTATGGTTCGCGAAGGTGATGGGCTGTGCTAGAACATCGGCGCGATAAGAAAACAGGTATAAAAAGCAGAAGTGGCAGCGCAGAGGGTCGAGTCTGTGTTGAGCAAGCAAAGGGGAAACATGCAATAGTAGTAGTGTAAAGTAGTAACAAGTGTAAATTTGTAAATAAAGCGATTGTTGGTTTTTGACTGCGTTTGCGCTGAGTAACTGAAGTAGTTTTATTTTCAAGCACAATCCAAAACGAACTTAGAGAAGTCATTTTCGTAACAATATCTTACTTCAAGCTGTTACATAGATTACACATACATTAAAAATCTTACAATTTCTAACCCCAAAAGAATGGCAAAATACACACAATTTGTCCACATTTCAGCAAAGTTATCAAATAACAAATTTTAGCAAATTGTATACGATCCTATTAATCAAAATAATTCCCCTGTTTATGCATATTCACAACAAAATGCGCAAAGTTATCTCACCTATTCAGCTTAATGAAGCCAACTATGAACATTTACAAACAAACATGACAATTCTTATGGGAAGCCAAATTTAGCACAGGTCACTGACCATTTTTGGCCACTCACGCCTAGACATCATTTAAGCGCATATCACATTATATCATTATTCGATTCGACATAGTTAGTACAAATTCAATTTCAATTTCATACTTCACAGAGCACCAAACAAATTTCCGCTGACAGCTCAATCAAAACATTTGTGGGCATAGATTATTTGCAATATTAGTGCAGAGTCTCAAGGCGCCTGAATTATTTATTTGCATGCGTGTAGAAGTCCATGTGTGTGTGTGTGTGTGTGTGTGTGTATTGTCGTGTTGTTATGCATACAAAATATTTATGTTGGTATACTTATGGGTCCACAGTGGAGCTGTTCAAACACTTACACAACATTGTGAGAACGTTTAAGAATTTATGAAATTTTGCTTGATGCAAACATTTGGGCCACACAATGCCGCCTAGACATATGCAATGACTAGTTGAGGTTAAATTAGAGCAACAACTATTTGCCCACTGTCTATGTATGGAAACATTACAATGCTCGATATTTATAGACATGTTTCAATGGCTATGTGACTGTCTAGTTATGTGTAAAGTGTAAGCTGATTGCTGTCGATTTGCAAAATTAACAACAACAATAAGATGTACTGTATGTATGTGTTGGTGTATGGCTTGATTATGTGGTTTAGATGGGAAAATATATGACTGTTGGATTTTGTTGGCAGATGATTAAGTCAGCAATTTGTTGTTAGCTAAAGTGAGCTGAAATAACAAATTAATAACTTTGTTGCCTATTTTTAGGCACATTTTTTGCTAGTCAAAGGAAATAATAAGCATACTTTGAGGCGTTTCAGCAAAATGTAATACCACCATTTGGCGCATGAAACAATTTAATTATTTTCCACTTAAAAACAATAATAATAATACAACAACAACAACGAGTGCCCTGTCAAGTGATTAAATGTGCACGCAGGCAGACTTGACGCATTTAATAAACGCACACGACGCAGACTTGTGTCGACTTGAACACAGCAGAGCGCCTGGGAGTTATTAAAAACATATATATAAATATTCATGTACATAAATACATATTTACATATACTTATATAAAAATTTTATACGTAGTTAGTTTGCACATGGCAAGCAGAGTACTTGCTGTCATTAAACTCATTGACACATATAAACGTAAATACATGTATACATTAGTGGCACGCACAAAGGGGGATGTTTTGAATTGGGGGTTCAACCCCCAGCTCCCCAAATACAAAAAATTCCGGTAAAAAATATAGTTTCAAATGGCATTAGGCTCAAAAGTTATACACAAACCCCCCGCCTGCCCAATTTGTGTGTGCCACTGGTATACATACAAGCAATGACGCACGTAGGGGAGTTTGGGGGTTTAAAACCCCCCAAACACAAAAATT
Source organism: Melieria crassipennis (assembly GCA_963668005.1). Classification (NCBI taxonomy): domain Eukaryota; kingdom Metazoa; phylum Arthropoda; class Insecta; order Diptera; family Ulidiidae; genus Melieria; species Melieria crassipennis. The sequence goes on along the minus strand of OY764962.1, from coordinate 74,421,316 downwards.
TATGGTACAAAATATGGTTTCAAGTGGTGTTGGGCTCAAAAGTTGTATGCAAAGCCCTTTTCCCCCAACTTATGTGCGCCACTGGTGTACAATGTACACTGTACATACATATATGTTTATGTAACACCGTGCGACAAAAATTAAAAAAAATTTTCACACCGGAAAAAAATCTACATGGGCGTGAAACTAGAGACCAAATATTGTAATACTGCGTACTCAGTTTTTTATTTCTACATACTTTGTCCTTTTAAAAGGATTTGAAAATTTTGAAGGGGATAAAAAATAAAAAAAAAATTAAAAAAATAATAATTAACTTCGTTCGAATATGGCGAAATGTATATCAAATGAAAGAGGAAAGATTCAAGAATTTAAATCAAATTAATTTTTTATCTATTTGTAAAAAAACGATATGAAAAAGGTCCTTTGAAAATTTTAATCCTTTATATCCTTGAAATTTTATATCGAATTTTCTTGAAAAGTAAGAATGTTAAAACCCCAAATGTCCTTGATCACGTGTCAAAATTTCATTATTCTCGCTTCATTGATTTTGTATCTTTTTATTATTTAAAATACTGATACTCAAATAAATTCGAATTTTTGTATTTCATTAGAATTGCAGCTTCCACCTTTTTTTCAATAACTTTCGAACTAATAAAGTTAGAGTCATGAAATTTTGACACGTAATCAGGGAGATTTGGTTTTAACATACTTACTTTTCAAGAAAATTCTATATAAATTTTCAAGGATATAAAGGACTAAAATTTTCAAAGTACCTTTTTCATATTCTTTTTTTACAAATAGATAAAAAATTAATTTTATTTAAATTTCTGAGCCTTTCCTCTTTCATTTGATATACATATCGCCAAATTCAAACGAGGTTAAGTATTTTTTATATATTTTTTTATTTTGTATCCCCTTCAAAATTTTGTAGGCCTTTTAAAAGGACAAAGGATATAGAAATGAAAAACTGACTACGCAGTATTACTATATTTGGTCTCTAGTTTCACGCACATATGGATTCTTCCTGGTGTGAAAAATGCTGTCGCACGGTGTAATATATATACCCTACAAGACGTGGCTGACCGAAACTCCACTACATTCATAAAATTTTTTCAATTTACCAATACATTCGCATGAAATTTGGCCCATTGTGAACTTGTCAGCAAGCATTGTGAACTTGTCATCAGAGTGCTTTGAAATTGACCTGCTGAGATGATCGCTTATACACGCATGTGTAAGAAGAAGAAGTACCTGCTGACAAGAACTCGCATCGGAGTTAATATAATTATTAGGAGCCGGAGGCTGCCGTAGCTACGTAGCTCAGCTGGCTAATGCGTGCGGTCGCGAGTCAAATGCGACGCGCGAATCCAAGTTCAATACTCCGTTGCTTCAAACACCAAAAAAAAAGGAAAAGCAGGGTTGATGAAGGTAAGAATTCGAATTAAAATTTACTTTAAATCATATTATTTGAATATTTAAATAATCAATATTTGGCCATAGCAAGTATCGAAGCGCAAGACCAAGGAGCCGATGCCAATGATGCCGCGCTTAAGCAACGCCTTCGATTGCGACAATATGGGGGATCATCTAAGCGGGGCCGCAAATGAGTTTTTTAAATTAAATTTTTTAATATGTTATTTTATTTAAATTAATTTAAAATAAATTCAGGCAGAAGTAAAAGCAAACGGTTTTTCCAAAAAATTTCAATAAAAACCTGCATTTTTTCAATATTGAGTATTGGTCATGAATGACCGATTTATACATCACATTGTGACCGATATTTGCATCAGCATTTCAGCCCGACAGCCCGATTACGAGACATAGGCAATGTTACTCTCAGAGGTTTGCCATTTCCTGCTGAGAGGACAGCCGCCGAAAGAAAAATAAAAAAAAAAGTTGTTTTTCTTTTTTTTCGGTGTTAACGCAACGGTGTATTGAACTCGCGGAGTCTTGACTCGCGGCCGCACGCATTAGCCAGCTGAGCTACGCAGCTACGGCAGCCCCCGGCTCTTAATAATTATATTAACTCCGATGCGAGTTCTTGTCAGCTGGTGCTTCTTCTTATCACACGTACACGAGAGTTTTGGTCAGTTTTTTCACACCGCCTGTACAAAAATGATAGAAACTTTGTTCGGAGAGCTGACCGAAACTTCGGTCAGGCATGTCGGTCATATGACCTGTCAAATGACCGTCACTGTTCTTGTAGGGTTACCAGGCTTAAAGTTCACAGGTTTATGTGTTTGTGTGTGTTTTTGTGTTGTTTTTATTTTTCAAAAATATCAATTTAAATTCATAAAATATGCATTGACGCAATTAAAATAAATTATATTAATACGCCACACCCACAAAAATTGCTCTCACACACGTACAGTTACTACCGCACTCACAGACACACACACACACACGCACACACACTTAGCCGCCACTTCGCATATTTTTAAACCACAAACGTATCGCAAATGAATGCAAAAAACCTCAGAGAAACCAAATCAAGCGTGTATAATATCCTCATTTTTATTTTGCATTTTCATTTCATTTTATTTTCATTTCATTTTATTTTCATTTCATTTTTATTTTTATTTTACTTATTTACATTTTTGTTTACAGTTTATTTCGTTAATAAATCTCGCAATCGTTCAGGTGCACAAAAAAAGTTTAATTAATTTGAAAATATTGCTTGTAGAATACAGGGTGCCGTCATACCCGCTGCAATGTTTCTCTTAATTAACTCGATTGCTGGCCACTGCGGGCGATGTTCGCCTGTGGCGACGCAACCAAAAAATATTGAAAACGACCAAAACAAGTAGAAAATACTATTTAAACCGAAAAACAATGCGCAGTTGCTTAAAAAATTAATTCTACTAAATATAATTTACACACAATTGGTACGCTTGGCAATTGAATGAAAGTTGAAATGAGCAAAGATACTTTTTGTGTGTATTAAAACAGACAGGGAGAGTATAAAGAAACACATAAATGTCCCATAAATGACCCAACAAAAGGCAAAAGAACACTTGGCAAAAAAAAATGAATGAAAGAATCAACTGAAGATTAACGAATGGGTAGACGAAAGTAATCGCTAAGCAATCAAGAAAAAGACAAACAACTGGACTAACAAAAGAACATTTTAACCAATGAAACAAAGGATGAGCCAACAGACAGCTTCAATAATTACTGAACAGACAAACTTATCAACAATTAATTAAAGCTGATCTGATTTGGTTCTGACAAAAGAATATTTGAACCAATGGAACAAACGATTAGCAAACAGAACATTGGAGAGACACAAAATACCAATGATCAACCAGAGCTGATTCGAAGAATCAATTCAACCGAATAACTGATATGGATTTGTTCTGATAAATGAACATTTGAACGAGTGAAACGAAGGATTAGCAAAAAAACCATTGGACAGCCCAAAAAAAAAGTGATCAACCAGAGCTGATGCCATCAATTGATCCAACCGAATAATTCAACTGATTTTGTTCAGACAAATTCAAATTTGAACCATTGAAACAAACGATGAGCAAATAGACCACTGGACAGACAAAAATACCAAAGATCATCCGAAGCTGATCCCAACAATTGATTGAACCAAATAATTGATCTGGATTTGTTCTGTATGAAAATTTGAACCAATGAAACAAAGGATGAGCGAGCAGAAAGCTTCAAAAATTATTTTACAGACAAACATTGCAACGATCAACCAAAGCTGATCCGAAGAATTGATCCTACCCAATAATTTATTGATCTGGATTTTTTTTGACAAATTAAAATTTGAACCAATGAAACAATGGAAAACCAACAGACCATTGGACAGACAAAAATACCAAAGATCATCCGAAACTGATCCCAACAATTGATTCAACCAAATAATTGATCTGGATTTGTTCTGTATGAAAATTTGAACCAATGAAAAAAAGGATGAGCAAGCAGAAAGCTCAAAAATTAGTTTACAGACAAACATTGCAACGATTAACCAAAGCTGATCCGAAGAATTGATCCTACCCAATAATTTATTGATCTGGATTTTTTCTGATAAATTAAAATTTGAACCAATGAAACAAAGGAGAGCCAACAGACCATTGGACAGACAAAAATACCAAAGATCATCCGAAGCTGATCCCAACAATTGATTCAACCAAATAATTGATCTGGATTTGTTCTGTATGAAAATTTGAACCAATGAAAAAAAGGATGAGCAAGCAGAAAGCTCAAAAATTAGTTTACAGACAAACATTGCAACGATTAACCAAAGCTGATCCGAAGAATTGATCCTACCCAATAATTTATTGATCTGGATTTTTTCTGATAAATTAAAATTTGAACCAATGAAACAAAGGAGAGCCAACAGACCATTGGACAGACAAAAATACCAAAGATCATCCGAAGCTGATCCCAACAATTGATTCAACCAAATAATTGATCTGGATTTGTTCTGTATGAAAATTTGAACCAATGAAACAAAGGATGAGCAAACAGACCACCGAATAATTCATTTGGATTTGTTCTGATAAAAGAACATTTTTACCAATGAAACAAATGATGAGCAAACAGGCCACAGGACTGACAAAAATACCAACGATCATTCAAAGCTAATCCAAAGAATTGATCCAATCGAATAATTGATTGATCTGGAGTTTTTTCTGACCAATTAAAATTTGAACCAAAGTATGAAATGTATATTGAAAAGTATAGAACAATTGCTCTCAAAATGCCCAACGCTAGGAAGAAATTGTATAAGATTCATAAGAGATACGAGTATTAAAAGGTTTTGGAAGCTACTGGATTAAAACTCAGTTGAATAAAAGACCAATGAAGAGAGACAGAAGATGCATAAAAAGTAGGGAAAATCTGCTCTCCAAATGCCCAAAGCTAATAAAAATATTGTTCCAATTTATGAAACAACATCATCCATGAATCAAATGCGATTCATGAGTGTAGTTGAATGGTTTTTAAGCATGAAACGTGAGAGAATAACCACAAATGAGTTATGGTTATGGATTCTATGGTCTTACTGTCTCGAGGTAAAAACATTATCAATTCTTTCCTACCTGGACAAACCCAATCGCTATGCAGATAAATAACAGATCAGTGAACTGACAGCAATTATTATCTATGAACAGCGAGAAACTTCATTTAGAGCTTCCCGATCATATTTGACAATGTGTGGTAAAGCTTATTGTAAATTGACAGCTCGGAACATAGTCTAAACTCGATCATAATCGACACTGTTTAATAAAACATATTGAAGATAATAGGACATCCAGCTACATTGACTACTCGGAACATAGTCGAAACATGGCATATGTGATTCTATTCTACAGATATCTTTTTGCTAACTGCTTAGCAAAGTTGACAATCTGTTGTCATTACTCCGAGTATTCACAGGATCCTATGCAATCCACGTTGATCCTCAGTTCCTATAACTACTCTTACCAATACAGAGAGAGAGAGATAGATGAAGAGTTTCTGGCCCTACAACACAATTTTAAAATGATCCCAGTCAAAATTTACTATAGCACCATAACCTTCATGGGTTCAAGTCAGATCAGTGTTGCCAGATCAAAAGATTTTCTTCCAAATTTAAGAGATTCTTGGCTTTTTAGTAAAATTTTCAGGAGGAAGAATTGTTTAGAAGAAAGTTTAGGAGAGTCTTATGGTGATACAAGAGAATTTTTAGGAGGAAGAATTGTTTAGAAGAAAGTTTAGGAGAGTCTAATGGTCATATATATGACATCATTAGCACTGAATCCTTGAATATTTAAACCTGACTGACTTATTTAATTTAATTAAATTGTATGCTTGAAAGTGCATCATTTATGCAATGAATGAAAGAAGTTTACAAAAGCGAATTTCATACCGATCTCATTTTTTACAAGTTTTGTTAGAGTTAAATTGTTGTTAAGCTGAATTTAAAGGAAATAAAAGGTCTGTACATCGTAATGGCACAATCTTCAACAAAAGTGTCCAGCTCCTTGCCTATGCTGATGACATTGATGTCATCGGGCGTAACAAGCGAGATGTCACCGCTGCATTTGCTGCTATCGACAGAGAATCTGCCAAAATGGGTCTGGTGGTAAATGAGGGCAAGACGAAGTATATGCTGTCTACACGCAGGGACTCGCAGCGGCTAGGGTCTCACGTCGAGGCCGACAGGTATACCTTTGAAGTTGTCAAGGAATTCGTCTACCTTGGCACCGCCATCAACAGCAGCAATGATGTCAGTCTGGAGATAAAGCGAAGGATTACTCTTGCCAACAGGTGCTACTACGGTCTCGGTAGGCAATTGAGAAGTAGAGACCTCTCTCGACCGACAAAACTTGCGCTCTATAGGACGCTTATCTTGCCCGTGCTCCTCTATGGCGCTGAAGCATGGACAATGACACGAACCGACATAGCGGCCCTTGGAGTGTTCGAGAGGAAGGTACTTCGCAAAATCTTCGGCCCTGTTCGTGTTGGTGACGACTATCGCATACGAACCAATAACGAGCTGTATGAGCTGTATAAGGACATGGACGTAGCGCAGCGAATTAACATCCAGCGGCTACGCTGGCTCGGTCATGTCTGCCGCATGGACGACGAAGCTCCGGCGAAAAAGGTGTTCGATGCGATGGTTGGAGGTCGACGGCGAAGAGGGAGGCCATGTCTCCGGTGGAAGGACCAAGTGGAAGAGGCCCTGGTATCTCTTGGTGTGACCAACTGGAGAAGGCGCGCGCGAAGCAGAGGCGCCTGGAGAGAAGTTTTGCGGCAGGCCGTAACCCGATAACGGGTTGTTATGGCCAGTTAAGTAAGTAAGTAAGTAAGTAAAAAGGCTATAATAAAAAATATATTTTTATGGGAAAACTAAGGAATCAGTTTGTAATGGGAAACATTTTTTTTTTTAAATTAATTTTTTGTAGGAGAAGAAATTCAAGCTTTTTTTAGATTTAGTAGAAAGTCATTTCAGGTATCTGGCAACACTGAGTCAGGTGTTCATAACTTCAAAACCCTGTCCTCTACCCTTTTTATCCTTTTAGAACCCATTCAATGCTTTGCAATTATACGAGAAATCCCAGATGTCTTCCAGCTGTCAGAACTGAAAGGATTTCCAGCGTGTTGACTTCTAGTTATTGAAAAAAAATTTGTAATTCTTTTTATAACTATATACGAAAAATGCTCCGTCTTTTAGTTGGAAATATAGTACAAGAATTAAGTATTAAAGTTTTAATTAAAACAAAAATTCTCATCAGTGTTCAGTTGCCTGACCTACTCCCAGATCATTTAAAAATCTGATTATATATCAATTTATGTACTTTAATGTGTTAAGTCATGTTTCCGCAGAAACATACAGTTGTGTAAGAACATGTACACTCGACAAAACATATTTATACATATAAATATATGTACTACATACATATATGTATATATATCATCTGCATGCACTACGAGTAAAAAAATAATAATAATTAATAATTAATTAATGCGAAATTGGCAAATGAAATCAATTTGAATTTTCAGCATTCGTGCCAATAAAAATTACACCACAAAAACAGATAATAAAACTCGACGCAATATGAGCAATAAAAATAAAAATTAAATTTACAAAAAAAACAACAACTACTGACCAACATATCAACGCACCAAAGCAGGCATCAGGCAGTAATATTAATGCGCTGAATCATTGGTAGAGATGAAATTTATTGTTGTTGTTGCAGCTGCTGTTCGATGGCATATCGGTCAGACCCGACAATATGAAAGCATTTTCAGTGCTTAAATTATCATTTAAATGTCATCAAAAATGAATTGAGCACTTGAACAACAGACGACCCACACACATATACACACAACACCCACACAAACAGAAACATACAAAAGAAGATCACAAATAGCCGCAACAGAAGCATGAAAGAAAATACATCAAATTAATGAAAATCTCTCAAAGCCGTCGTCAGGCAGGTTTCATTTTCATTGTCATTGCATGAGTTTCAAAGTTCGTAGCCTAAGTAAACACATGGTAGCGTAAATTTTTATATGCTACCTAAACACAAACAACAACAACAACAACACTAACAAGAATTGTGCACATTGTCAGAGTTTTGCGCTGACAGTGACAGTGGACAACGTGTCTATAATTGAAGCGTATTTACGCTGAGCAACGATTCCGGGAAGCGGGTCAGCAATGCCCGAAAGCACATCAAACAACAACAACAACATTTCAATAGAAATTCATAGTTAAATTGATTTGAAATTCAATCAATTTCTGTAAGCAAACAAAAATCGCTACGAATTGCCAAGCAAACAGCCTCGCTGTTCAAAGAGTGTAGCTGCGCGCCTTAAAGTATGCACTAGCTGTGAACAAAATTGTAGGTAAACAGCATTAACACAGTTTGAGTGCCTCAAATTATGTTACACTTGTACAATAAAGTATTTGCCAACGCAAGAAAACTTTTAATTGGAAATGGCTGATAGTAGGCAAGATTTACTTTGGCGTCACAGATTCCGAGCGTAAGAGAAATTAAAAATTGATAGCAAACTCAAAGTGCGGCTAATAAGTTAAACGATGAAGTTAGTCGATGTAGCTGTGCTTGAATTTGGTTTGGCTTTGGAGCGCCTAAAAGTAGACAGTGACAAGTGAAGTGTAAGTTAGGATGCCCAAAAGTAGGCAGTGACTATGTAGTAGAGCTCAAGTTGGGATGCCTGAAAGTAGGCAGTGACTAGTAGAGCTGAAGTTGGAATGCCTAAAAGTAGCCAGTGACAAGTGAAACGCAAGTTAGGTTGCCTAAGAGTATGCAGGAACTAATAGAGCTCAAGTTGGGATGCTTAAAAGTAGGCAATAACTAGTGAAATGTAATTTGGTTTGCCTAAAAGTAGGCAGTGACTCGTAGAGCGCAAGTTGGGATAACTAAAAGTGGGAAGTGACGAGTAGAGCTCAAGTTGTGATAGCTAAAAGTAGACAGTGACTAGTAGAGCTCAAGTTGGGATGCCTAAAATTAGGCAGTGACTAGTAGAGCTCAAGTTGTGATGCCTAAAAGTGGGAAGTGACTAGTAGAGCTCAAGTTGGGATAGCTAAAAGTAGACAGTGACTAGTAAAGCTCAAGTTGGGATGCCTGAAAGTAGGCAGTGACTAGTAGAGCTGAAGTTGGAATGCCTAAAAGTAGGCAATAACTAGTGAAACGGAATTGGGTGTGCCTAAAAGTACGCAGTGACTTGTAGAGCGCAAGTTGGGATGCCTAAAAGTAGGCAGGTACTAGTAGAGCTCAAGTTGGGATGCCTAAAAGTAGGCAATAACTAGTGAAATGGAATTGGGTGTGCCTAAAAGTAGGCAGTGACTTGTAGAGCGCAAGTTGGGATGCCTAAAAGTAGGCAGGTACTAGTAGAGCTCAAGTTGGGATGCCTAAAAGTGGGAAGTGACTAGTAGAGCTGAAGTTGGAATGCCTAAAAGTAGGCAATAACTAGTGAAACGGAATTGGGTGTGCCTAAAAGTAGGCAGTGACTTGTAGAGCGCAAGTTAGGTTGCCTAAAAGTAGGCAGGTACTAGTAGAGCTCAAGTTGGGATGCCTAAAAGTAGGCAGTGACTAGTAGAGCTCAAGTTGGGATGTTTTAAAGTAGCCAGTGACTAGTGAAACGCAAGTTAGGTTGCCTAAAAGTATACAGTAACTAATAGAGCTCAAGTTGGGATGCTTAAAAGTAGGCAATAACTAGTTAGACATAATTTGGTGTGCCTAAAAGTAGGCAGTGACTCGTAGAGCGCAAGTTGGGATGCCTAAAAGTATGCAGTGACTAGTAGAGCTCAAGTTAGGATGTCTAAAAGTAGGCAGTGACTAGTAGAGCTCAAGTTGGGATGCCTAAAAGTAGGCAGTGACTAGTGGAGCTCAATTTGGGATGCCAATTCTCATAAAAACTGTCATACAAATTGCTTTAATTAAGCAATATTTCTTTAACTTTGTAATAAAACTTTTTTCGAAAGGAGTTCTCATAAAAACTATCATAAAAACTGCTTTAGTTAAGCAAGGTTTTTTTAATTTTTAAAGAATTTTTTTTAAAAGAAGATCTCATAAAAACTGTCATACAAACTGTTTTAGTCAAGTAAATTTTTTTAACTTTATAATAGACATTTTTTCGAAAGCAATTCTCATAAAAACTGCTTTAGTTAAGCACAGTTTTTTCAATATTATAACAGAAAATTTTTCGAAAACATTTCTCATAAAGACTGTCATACAAACACTGGTTTAGTTAAGCAAAATTTTGTTAGCATTGTAATAAAAATATTTTCGAAAGCAATTCTCATAAAAACTGTCATAAAAACTGCTTTAGTTAAACACAATTTTTTTAACCTTATAGCAGAAAATTTTTCCAGAACAGTTCTCATAAAAACTGTCATACAAACTACTTTAGTCAAACAAAGTCTTTTAACTTTTTAATAGAAAATTTTTCTAAAGCCGTTCTCATAAAAACTGTCACAAAAACTGCTTTAGTTAACACTATTTTTTCAACTTTATAACAGCCAATTTTTCGATAACAGTTCTCATAAAAACTGTCATACAAGCTGCTTTAGTCAAACAACATTTGTTTTTAATTATTTAAAAATTATTTCGAACCCAATTCTCTTAAAAAACCGCACCAACACAATTTGCTCCTTTCAAATTGTGACCACATTTTTCGATCAAAGTTGCAGCCACTCCAAAAAAATTAAACACGAAAACTCCTGTCCGTAATCCAGTACAAAGCCTAAAAGTAGGCAACGACCGTGTGCGCAAACATACGCACCCAATTTGGCAAGTTGCATGCGCGCGATTAAGCGCACAATTTTGTAAATTTACTACGGCGCACAATAGCAACAACAACAGCTACAACACACAAACGTGCGCTGCGGCATGGAGTGGCGTGGCGAATGGGCGAGGAGCGAATGTGAAGCGGAAAATAAAGTGGGCGCACATGAAAAGCGCGTAAAAGCGTTTAATTATATTGAAAGTGCGCAAACTGGCGCTTTGCCAGCCGCAGCAACAAGAACAACAACAACGAAATTGGCTAAAAAGTGGAAAAAACCAACAGGCACACACACACACACAAACACAACCAAAGGCAGCTTTACCAATAATAACAACAACAACAACAAAAAGAGCCATAGAAGCAAAGCGAACGCCAGTCACTGTAGTCAACAGCAATTGAAACATTTCGATGTGTTTGTGTGCGTGTTTGTGTGTTTGCGTCCTTTGGTGCGCGCAAATTAGAGCAACGCAAACTTTGCGCCGACTGTCGACTTTGCATGCAAATTCAAACTATTCAAAAGTGAAACTTTTATTTACCGCTTCCGCTTCACTTGCTTGAAAAAAATTAAAAAAAAAAACCACAACCCAAAAACTGCACACATTTTGGCCAAAATGTAGAAAGAAGCGAAGAAGGGTGATTGCATAGTTCGGGGGGGGGAGGGGGGCGTGGGTTGTTGAAAACGACGATCAGCTCAAAAATTTTAACTAACGAGCGACTGCTGCCAAACTTTTAACCCGCTTAATGGCAGCTAATTGAAGATGCCACGCCCACAAAAATACACAAAAACAGCCGCTAGCATGCACACTGTAAAGGCTCATTAATATTGCTTTTGTTGTTGTTATTATTGTTGTTGTCATTATTGTTGTTGTCATTATTGTTGTGCTCCTTGTTGTTGTTGTTGTTATTATTGTTTTCGTTGCTCGTATTGTTGAAGTTCAAAAGCCGCCAACGTGCCGTCTAATCGATTGAAATCGATGCCACAAAATTGCCATTGTATACTTTGAGGCGCACACAGTCCTTTACAATGCAATGCTATATAAAATTTGTAGTGTGTTTTATGGCGCACGCTATACACTAATGAGGCTCGGTTGTGCTGCCTAAATGAGACACACACACACTGAAAAGTTGATTCGTTCGTGCAGCATTAACAACAACAACAACAATAATGACCATAATTGACTATCGAAATCGATTTGCAGCCAGCCAAAATATGAATATGAATATTATACGAAAATTGTTGCAATTATTGTATATGTACAATTGTTGTTTATATGCCCGATGACAATCTACCATTGGCGTTGTTGTTGTTGTCATTTTTTGGGCTTATTATCGTTATTTGCTTTAAGTGAGCGCAATATTATTATTATTACCTATTATTATTATTATGGCAATTTTGAAGCTTTGCAATGTCAGTGGAAATTGTGCAAGCGCACGACACACAACAACAAATGCCAATAAATAATAATTACAAAAACAACAACAAACCATTACACAATAACCTAAACCATGGCACACGAGTATGGCAAAGATATGTGTATGAATGTTTGTATGTGTGCGTGTTGCTTGTAGTCTAGCAAAATATTACAATAAGGAGTGCAGTAAAACCGAAAAGCTATAACAACAATAACACTGTACAACACCAAAAATAATAACAAGGTTCTGACAACGGATTCTTCAGTTCAGTTCTTCTTTCAGTTTTGGCTTAATTCTGGCGTTCACGTTAATTTCTGAGCTTTGATGTATTCAGAGACCCATAGTAGAATTTTATGGTGAGTATTTTCGTAGTACATTTTATCCATAAAAAGTCCTGTTTTATTTATTTATTTATTTATTTAATTCAGTCAAACAAAAATAAATTTTTAACAGACCAGCTAAAAACTGTAATATTACAAAATAATAATGTTAATGGACATATAATAATGTTACAGGACATTTTTGGCAGTTTAGAAAAAAGGGTAAAATTGACCCATACAAATAGGAGCTACTGGGTTAAAATGCTCCACAAAAATGTTCTTCGTAGTATTTTACATCAAATTGCTGAACACATCATATACCTAAAATGTGAGGTTACATGGTTTTCGTATGCCGATTCACCATAAGAATGTGCAAAAAGGGCAAAAATTTGACCCCCCTAAAAAAAAAATTCAGACGTAAACATTCAAAACGCCGATACACGTATATTTTTTTTTGGCCCCCTCTACCAGAATCCGTTGTCAGAACCTTGTTATTTAAAATTAGATTTTGTTGTGCAGTGTAATCAGCACTACAACGTATGGAACGGCATGGAAAACCCACAGCCACAACATGGCAACAACAACAGCAAACAGCTCAGCTGTTATAATGCACCGCATAGGCATAAAGCAACCAGCTATTGCAACAACAACAGTTATAATAAGTATTAAAGAATTTACAACAACATTTAACAGTCACAAAACATATCAGCAGTCAATCAAATTGATGACACAGACATACAAATATTTCCTTTTTTTTTCAACCTCAGCATTGATGAGAATTTCATAATTGATTTACATTGTTTTTGTATGTACCTATTATTGTTATGATTAATAATTGGTTGTTGTTGTTGCTGTTGTCATGCTCGTCATATTGCATATAGCATAATTTGTTGTTGTTGTTGTTGTAACATATTATGTTAATGTTGATTGCCATTATGAGGCCACAAAAAATACGAAATTATATTAATGGCTGCATACATTTAGGCGTGCAAGCACTCACTCACTCACTCTCTCTCGCTCTCTTCTTGTCACTCAATAAGTGCACAAAAACTGCAATAAAAATGTCAATTATTTTATGTATTTAATGTGAGTGCGTGCTGGCGGCAATGTGGGCGAGAATTGGTTGGCGTTGGTTCTGGCACTGGCTTTGGTTTTGGCGTTGGCTTTGGTGTTAAAGTTGGCGGTTGGCGGTTGTCGATTGACGTTGGTCCGTGCGATTGACATTAGCGCTGGTGTTGGTGTTGGTGTTGGTGTTGGCGTTGTTGCTGACGTTGGAGTTGTCGGTTGGCATTGTTGTTGTTAACGGTTGGTTGGCGTTAGTGGTTTTGGTGTTGTTGGCATTATTGCTCGCGCCTTGTTGATGACATTCGTTGTATGCAAATGATAAACGGCAACAAATTCGTTTATGTTAATCATTTATTTGCTTGCGCTGACAGGCGGCAATTTGTAACCAAAAATATTTCATACAAAAAAATAGATATACAGACATTTGCAACAACATACATATATACTTTCATAAGGTTTTAAGTGTGCACAAAATATTATGAACAAAATATGTTTGCTCAAATTTCAACACATTATTATGGCTTTAGGCGCTGCATAAATCAGCAGAATTTTCAATCAACTAGAAATACTCAAAAATACTTAACTGATGAAAAAAGTCCACGTTGTAGAAAAAGTCAAATTACTGCTTCGATTCAATTCTTTCTTTAGAAATAATACAACAAAAAAAACAAAAATACAAGAAATACAAAGAGATGCTACTAACTATGAACAATGACTCAACCTGGTCCTCCTGTTGAAAGATTTGTCTTTCAATATACAAAATTTTAATTTTTGGCACATAACCCAAATTTTTTATACTTCCACCACACGGATTCAAGAAAATTTTTGAGTCCATTAATTTCAGGAAAAGCTTGAGTAATGTGTGTCACTGTAGAATATACAAGCATCACAATACTTCCGAAACTCTGAAGCACATCCTCTACTTTTGCACTGCTATCTTCAAACAATAATTTCCCACTCAGAGGTTCATTGAGCTCATCGGTCTGCAAGAAGTTTTTGTATATGGACTCAAGTCTCTACTAAAGTACGTCCAAAGCACTCATAATATAACGAATCACTACTAATTATAACTCACAAACGAAAACCACTAAAATCCCTTACGGCCCATCACATCTCTACGCATAACCCATTGGCCAGCCAGTTCTACCTGTCTACCTACTAAAATGAAAATATATGGCTTAATGTTTATCGAAACCTTCTGAGGAAGTTTAGAATTCCCAGCATTGTTAGAAAAAAAAATTGGTGCACAGACGGAAGGTTGGAGGTTCAAACGCTCCACTTTTAAAATATCTGTTTGTTACAAAAATAGTGGCTGAAAAATATTTATGATTGCAATGGCATTGGGCCCACAAGTTGTAGACAAACCACCCTAAATGAAATCCTGTATGCGCCAGTGGAAAGGATTGTGTATCATTTTTAATAAATTTTAGTAAGATTTCTGTAGTCTGTCTTCAAATTGCTATACAAATATAAAGAAAATACAAAGTTTTTTTTAGCAAACAGAAAGGACACTGATAAACCAATTCTACACATTTTCTTAGCAAAAATGTTATGACTGATTAGAAAAACAATTGAAATTAAAAAAACCCCCAAGGAACTTATGTCAGGAGAAGTTGTTGTTGTAACTTTAGATCAGCTTTAACTCGAAATATATTGGCATCTATGCAAAGAGTTTCTCTAAAAACTTAAGTATTGTAACCTAAGCTCAGCTCTAATTTGAGGTATGAAAAAGTTATTGTAATCACAGCTTAGCTCTAACTTGAGATCAGTAAAAGTTATTGTGACCTTAGCTCAACTCTAACTTGAGATCAATAAAAGTTGTTAACCTGAGCTGAGCTCCAGTTTGAAATCAATTAAAGTTATTATAACCTAAGCTAAGCTATAACTTTAGATCAATAAAAGTTATTGTAAGCTTAGCTCAGCTCTAACTTGAGATCAGTAAAAGTTATTGTGACCTTAGGTCAGCTCTAACTTGAGGTCAGTAAAAGTTATTATAACCATAGCTTAGTTCTAACTGAGCTCAGTAAAAGTTATGGTAAGCTTAGCTTAGCTCTCACTTGAGGTCAGTTTAAGGTTTTGTAACCTTAGCTCAGCTCTGAGTTAAGGTCAGTAAAAGTTATTGTAACATTAACTCAACTCAACTCAAATCAGTTAAAATTTTTGTAACCTTACCTCTAACTGAAGTAGAAATAATTATAACCTAAGCTAAGCTCTAACTTGAGGTCAGTAAAAGTTATTCGAACCTTAGCTCAACTCTAACTTGAGATCAATAAAAGTGTTTAACCTGAGCTGAGATCTAGTTTGAATTCAATTAAAGTTATTATAACCTAAGCTCAGCTCGAACTTTAGATCAATAATAATTATTGCAACCTTAGCTCAGCTCTAACTTTAGATCAATAAAAGTTATTGTAAGCTTAGCTCAACTCTACCTTGAGGTCAATAAAAGTTGTTTAACCTGAGCTGAGCTCCAGTTTGAAATCAATTAAAGTTATCATAACCTAAGCTCAGCTCTAACTTTAGATCAATAAAAGTTATTGTAAGCTTACCTCAGCTCTAAGTTGAGGTCAGTAAAAGTTATTGTAACCTTAACTCAACTCTAACTCAACTCAATTAAAGTAGTTGTAGAAGTTATTATAAACTAAGATCAGCTCGAACTTTAGATCAATAATAATTATTGCAACCTTAGCTCAGCTCTAACTTTAGATCAATAAAAGTTATTGTAAGCTTAGCTCAACTCTACCTTGAGGTCAATAAAAGTTGTTTAACCTGAGCTGAGCTCCAGTTTGAAATCAATTAAAGTTATTATAACCTAAGCTCAGCTCTAACTTTAGATCAATAAAAGTTATTGTAAGCTTAGCTCAGCTCTAACTTGAGGTCAGTAAAAGTTATTGTAACCTTATCTCCGCACTAACTTTAGATCAGTTAAAGTTATTGTAAGCTTAGCTCAGCTCTAACTTGAGATCAATGAAAGTTATTATAACCTGAGCTCAGCTCTAACTTGAGATCAATAAAAGCTGTAACCTCAGCTCAACTCTAACTTGAGGTCAGTTAAAGTTTTTATAACCTTAACTCAGCTAAAACTCAAAATCTTTTGTCATCTGTGTAAGAATTTTTCAGTATCTATGACTGAACTTAGACATCTTATTGCTATGACATTCCAAGTGGTAACGAACCAATCAATTCAATCTTGAAAAATTTAATCGATTACGCAGACCAACAACATTTCGGGTGTTATTAGATATTCTGCTGACTCTTTCTAAATAAAAAATATTTGAAAATTGCTCCAATTCCAATTCCAGCTGATCCTTAAAACACCAGCAAGTCTTGAAAACTAAACTTATTTGCTCTTTTTTTACATTCCCTGACCATATCGGAGGTTACTTTATGATTGAGAATAGTCACGAGTGCCTCATGGCTGTTACAATCAGAAGAAATATCAATTCTAAACTAAAATTGTGAACATTTCCAACTGCCATCTACATAAAAATTTAAGCTCATTTTGTGTAATTGCTTCAAATGCCTTCATTCACAATTCACTAGAAATATTCACATGGCCACTAAACATATCTTACGCGGCCGAAATTTACAAATTTCGAATTACTTATGCGCCCAAAAATATGCCAGTGTACACACACACACACACATGCACACAGAACACATAAACGAATGCAGATGTTAAACGCTGAAGATGGCAACGGTGGAGATGCGTAAACAAGATGGAATAGCAGCGAATTCGCGGCACATTTAGATTTTCAGCGCACACAGACCGCAAGCGTAAATATGAGGCACACACATACATACACACAAAGCAACGGCCACGAGCGCGCCCGGCATTGTTGCTAACGCTCGCGCCGTGTTAATAATGCGCTTATGTGCTATTGTACTTTTCGACAGCACACAATGCACCATAAATAAACACCCACACACACACACACACAAACGATCGCACACGTGTGAGCAGGACGCATACATTTGCAGTAATTTAACTGCACTTGCCAGTGTCGTGGCCGCTGCGCTGGCAATTTTAATGAAATTCAACCTTTTGGCAGTAATGCGCGCTGTAAGCAATAAATAGCCTGCGGTCGCTGCTGCTGCTGCCGCCAGCGCAATGCGTGCAAGTGCGCAGCAGGAACAACGGGCAGGTAGTGGCAAACGATGAAAAAAAAAAAACAAAATTAAGAAAATATAGTGGCAACGCGGCCGCAGCCACAAGCGCTTTAGTGGCTATTCAACGCAGCGCCCAATGCTGCTGCGCCTAAAGGTATGCCTGCCTTTTTCATGTTTCAGCTGTTATACATTTGTACCGTTGTATATTTGATTGCCTATGTATTGGTGAGTGTGTGTGTGTGCATGTGCTGTGATGTGATGTGATGTGACAGTAATGTATGCAGCAGAAGGAGGAGAGGAATTGCAAAATAACAGTAAAATCAAATATCAAATTAAAATGTAAAATAAATAAAAAACCACCAATTGTGGGCAACTTTTCAATTGGACGACAATATTGGACCACTCACATTTAGTAAAAGTCGATAAGTTAGTGAGATCTTCTAGCACTTTTTATTTTAATTAAACAACAAACTCTTTCACTCGAGGCTTGCTAGTGCACTGTGGAGCTGTTATATCAGCTACCTATCACCAGAGCCTTAATTGAGTTCAATCGAATTTTCAAAAATGTTGAGATTGATTTTTCAGTTTCAAAAAATCGATTCATGTATTCGTTATGTAAATCTTTTATATAAGTAGCTTCACTTTTATTTTCCTTAATTCTCGCGTATGCACAATGTTTTCTTTTAAAATGTGTTCAACTTAACCTATTTTCTATTAATTTATTAATTTCTATTGTATTCATTGGCTAATCAATACTAAATAAAAAAAAAATAAATCAGAGACCGGAAATAACAGTTATTTATGAAAACTATAATTGAAAATTTCACTATGATGGAAAAATCATGCAAAGAAATGAAATATACCAATACATTTCTTTTCACACGGAAAATCAAACTTCGCAATAAACTTTTTTTTTGTAATTTTTACGGAAAAATTAAAAAATAAGAATTCTTTTTTATTTATATTTTAAAAATCCTTTAATAACAATTATTTTTAATTTTTTCATATTAGTCCACAAACAGTTTTATTTCGATTTTTATTTTAGTTGACCTTTGATAACAATTATTGGTAACTTTTACGTTTTTTAGTCATCAATAAAAATCATTCAGTGACTTTTATTTATAATTGTCAAAACAGTTCTTGTTAAGCCGATCAGGACTATATATACATTTCGATATTTAATGAATCCAGTAGTGCAATAAATGAAAATGACTTTTATATTGGGACTTAAAAAATGAAAGTCACTGAATGATTTCTATTGATGACTTAAAAAATAAAAGTCACTGACTGATTTTTATTGATGACTTAAAAAATAAAAGTCATTGAATGATTTTTATTGATGACTTTTATAAATAAAAGTCACTGAATGATTTCTATTGATGACTTAAAAAATAAAAGTCACTGAATGATTTTTATTGATGACTTTTATAAATAAAAGTCACTGAATGATTTCTATTGATGACTTAAAAAATAAAAGTCACGGATTGATTTTTATTGATGACTTAAAAAATAAAAGTCATTGAATGATTTTTATTGATGACTTTTATAAATAAAAGTCACTGAATGATGTTTATTGATGACTTAAAAAATAAAAGTCACTGAATGATGTTTATTGATGACTTTTTTAAATAGAAGTCACGAATAATTATTATCATAGGACAACTAAAATAAAAATCGAGAAAACTGTAGACTAATAAGAAACAAATCAAAAATAATTGTTATTATAGGATTTTTAAAATATAAATAAAAAATTACTTTTATTTGTTGTCATTAAATAAAAGTCAAAAAATAACTCTTAAACATTGATTTTTATAATAAAACTTATAACTGTTACGGTCCCTGAAATAAATTGCTCTACTACAGATGAAAAAAGGACCAACTTTGGTACAGGGAACTATTTTCAATTAGACTCAAGAAGTAGAAATCCCATCCTAGGTAGGTAGGTACGAATAGGTTGTAATTTCTGCCTCTGTATGAGACACACTTAGGCCTCTATTAGGTCCATTGTGATACCACAAATTCCAACAAATTCCGTTTGAAATGTGTATGCAACACTGTTTTGTTCAACATATATACAACACACAATTCAAGCGGATTGGGAAAGGGGGCGACCTACAGTTTAAAGTCGAATCCGAAAACGGT
The DNA here is from genome assembly GCA_963668005.1 of Melieria crassipennis. Taxonomy (NCBI): domain Eukaryota; kingdom Metazoa; phylum Arthropoda; class Insecta; order Diptera; family Ulidiidae; genus Melieria; species Melieria crassipennis. Next base: position 74,401,517 of record OY764962.1, on the reverse strand, counting down.
TTTGGCAAATTTCCTTTCACACTTGGAGGTTTTGTCATTGCCTGCCAAAAACGCACTTCTGCAATTCTTGTAATTCTCATCAGCTTCATGTGGATAGCGTTAGAAGTAGACGAGTGTTTCACCAGCCCAAGCTAGGAATCGAACCCAGGGTCTCTGGTATGAGAAGCCAGCACGCTACCCGCTCAACTATCGAGACCAGCATAAAAAAGTCCTCAGGTAAAAAAATTCCATTTTAATAACAAATCCACACTAAATAAACTTTAGACTCAAGAAGTACAAGTACAGAGCTATGTTCTCAATTGATTTTTTCAACAATTTTCGGGCGATTTCTTTGTTACTGGCAACAGTGGCAATAAATATGGGGCACCACTGAATCACTCGCTGCTGCGTTCCAGGTCACTCGGGAGTAGCAGGGAACAAGATGGCAAGAAAAGATGACACCTTGCCCATCAGCAAAGTAGATAACTCTGTGCCATATTTCAGATGAACAAAGGACCTACATCGAAACAATTTTTAATTAGACTTAAAAAGTGGGAATCCAGCTTAGTTACATTATAAAGTGTTTTCTTTTATAAGAAATCCACACAAAACTTTAGCCTCAAGAAGTACAAGTATAGGGCTACATTCTCAATTGATTTTTAACCTATTTTCAGGCGATTCCTCTGTTAGTCCTGCACTGGCAAGAATGAATATAAATATTGGACACCACCATCTCACAATGTGCTGGGTTCTGGACCACTCGGAAGTAGCAGGGAATCAAGCAGAAGACGAGATGGCAAGAAAGAGTGCCGTCTTGGCTATCACCAAAGTAGATAACTCTGTGCTTTTTTCGATATCTACCCTGTATATGCAAATGGATATGTTGAGCTAAAAAGATATTGAGTTCACATGATGCACCATGCCCCTCCCTTTCCTTGAAGATTTGTACTATCTCGGACTTAAACCTCCATTAGTCTGGACTCCATCGTTGGAGTCAGCACTGGAAATTATGACATTGAATCTATTCTTATCAAATGCCGTGCGGAGATGACGAAGTAGAAACGATTCAACAGTTCTTGTGTCGCTATCCGACTACCCTCACTTTCCTTGAAGATTTCTACTATCTCGGATTCAAACCTCCATTAGCCTGGACTCCATCGTTGGAATCATCACTGGAAATTATGACATTGAATCTCTGCTTATCAAATGACGTGCGGAGATGAAGAAGTAGAAACGATTCAACAGTTCTTGTGTCACTTTCCGACTATCCGACTACCCTCCCTTTCCTTGAATATTTCTACTATCTCGGATTCAAACCTCCATTAGCCTGGACTCCCTCGTTGGAGTCATTACTAGACACTGTGCCATTGAATCTCTGCTTATCAAATGACACCTTTTCGTCCGTGTATCTATAGAAGTTGCGGAGATGAAGAAATAGAAACGATACAACACTTCTTGTGTCACTATCCGGCTCTGCAGCAACTTTGACTCTATGCCCTGGGGTCAGGATTCCTGACGGACCTGACTAGCGCAGTCCTTGAACTCTCGGATCTGCCCTCCTTTATTAAATGATTTAAATGATTTGGTTTAAATGATTTTGCCTGGATTAAGACCGTTGATTAGCTCCAGAGCAATTAAAGAAGATATTCACAAAGAACCATTTTGGCGCTGGGGAGTATGGAAGTATGGTCGGTGCCGCACACACCCCAGCCTACCTAATCTAACCTAACAGTCACAAAACGGTTGGTTCCCTATTCTTTGTACTGTGAGACGTATCGTTGGGTCTGAACGAATTCTAAGCTATGAAAACAGAGTTTAAAAGGAGAAAGCTGTTTTCCTCATTTTTGGAATAGCTTTGTCATCAATTAGCGCAGTGAGTCATTCGTGAAAGTTCTACTAGTACAAACATAGTTAAATCATGTAGTTTAAGATGATTCATATATAAAAAGCTATAAAAGCTTCAGTCGTTATTGCCCTTAAGTTAGTCTAGACGACCCTTGACAAGCTGCTCTTTGATGGCAAAAGTGTCATGAGTTGTTTTTTATGTATAATTTATAAAGTAATAAAGGTGTTTGTATGTATCTACGGCTCCATCGACTCTTATTATAACCAGAGCACCCAATAGAATATTTTTCTCTGTCTGATATTTAATGCAAAATCCATTGAACGCTCAACACTCTGACTTAAACTTTTCACATAAAGCAACACAAATCGTCATCAATTAATACAAATCATCACCTTTCAATCTGCAAAAAATTCAAGTAGTTATCACTAACTGCAACACTTGCACTATATTTCATAGCATACTTTTTGGCAATATTATTAAATGCTGTCATACCCGAAAAAGATATTTCACAAAATGTCGTTTCATTTTATTGCATCATTTGTCATTATACAAAAACAAATGGAAAACATCCCAAGCAACAGGAACGCTACCCACTTACAGTCAAGTGTGTCCCACCTTTCGTTCGATCGTTCGAAGCAAAGTGGTTTAGCTCGAAGTGCGGCATATCACACCGGCAACAATTCCACTTATCCACTTTTCAACACTCTCCACGATAACAACAATGACAGCAAGAAAGCAAAAAAATAAATAAAATTTCAACAACAAATACAACGCACTCAAAGCAACAAATCCACCTTACCAACAATAACAATAACAACAACTATGGCGCATAACAATTGCAACACCAAAAAAAACAGATGCCTGCAAAAGGCAACAGGAACTGCTGAGACTGACTGACTGAAAGTGCACAAGTGGCAGCAACAGCCCGTGTAGCGGCGCTTAAGTGCCGCTTCAATTCACACTTCAATGCTGAAGCGTTCTACCGAACCGTGTGCCCTACTTCTGTCTTGTCTATTGCTGCTTCAGTTGCCGCTGTTGCTTGCGAAAATGGCATAAATGACAATCAATAAGAACAGGTGTGCCAACGGGTACAAACACACACACACACACACTCATAAATTCGACTCACACACACCCACACGCAGGACATGTGTGAGCAGCGCACACAAACGCTTTAGATAGTAGCGTGCTTTCTCGCACTTTTCCATTGCTCCCTCACTGGCAAATTGGTTCAGTTTTCGTTTCCCTCGCTTTCAATGCTTTCTAGCTGCCTCAAAAATCCCTTCATTGCCATCTGTGATTGATAAAAGGGAATGCTTTATGCTCTCAATATTTTCTGAGTGATCTGAGAAAATGAAATTTGCTTTCAAGTAGCTAATATAAAACATAAAAATATCATATCGATTATTTAGAAATTTTACAAACAAATCGACAGCTATAGTCAGAGGACCTTGGGTTCGTACGTTAGCTAAGAAAGGAATAAATATGAAAATTGGTCTTTCGGTTGTTGGGCTTTTAGCAGGCAAAGCTAGACCACAGAACATGAAGTGAATGTCCATGAAAAGCATTCCATTTACTCTCTTTAATTAGCATAAAACTATTTGGTTTATATAAAACATTTTTAGATAAGACGGCTCTTTAGATAAGATAATCCTATCATTTTATCATTATAAATCTTTAATATAATAATCTTTTCTCATTGCTATTGTTGCCATGGCTCAGTGGAAAATGTCTTAGATAGCGAGTCTGAGGGTAAGTGTTTCATTTTCGATTTAGTCCACACGATTATAAAAAGAAATAGTTGTTATCGTAGCTCAAAGTGCCTGGGATGACGATTCAGGAGTTTAGTGGCTTCAAAGTTGACTCAGCCTACATGAAAATAAAAAGAGATGGTTGTTGCCGTGGTTCAATGAAAAGGGTCTGGAATAACAAGTCAGAAGGACAGTGGCTTCAATATCGACTTAGTCCAGACGTTTATAAAAGGAGACAGTTGTTATCACAGGTCAAAGGAAAGTGCCTGTGATGACAACTCGGGAGTTCAGTGGCTTCAAAGTTGACTCAACCCACATGAAAATAAAAAGAGATGGTTGTTGCCGTGGCTCAATAGGAAGTGTCTGGGATAATAAGTTAGAAGGGCAGTTGTTACAAAAACGGTTGTTGCCGTGGCTCAGTGGAAAATGCCTTGGATAACGAGTCAGACGGTCAGTGGCTTCAATGTTAAGTCAGCCCACATCAAATTAAAAAGAGAAGTTGTTGTCGTAGCTTAATCAAAAGTGACTGGAATAACAAGTCAGGAATTCAGCCCACAAAAAAATAAAAGAAGACGGTTGTTGCCGTGGCTCAGTGGAAAGTGCCTTGGATAACGAGTCGACTTAAATTTTAACCCACATAATTATAAACGGCGACGGTTATGGTCGTAGCTCAGTGACAAACGAGCAGCTGTTTCAACAGCGGTTGTTGCCATGGCTTATTGGAATGTGTCTTAGATAACGCGTCTAAGGGTCAGTGGCTTCAATGTCGACTTAGTCCACACGATTATAAATGGAGACAGTTGTTATCACAGCTCAAAGGAAAGTGCCTTGGATGACGATTCAGGAGTTCAGTCGCTTCAAAGTTGACTCAACCCACATGAAAATAAAAGGAGATGGTTGTTGCCATGGCTCAGTGGAAAGTGCCTTGGATAACGAGTCAGAGGGTTAGTGGTTTCATTGTCGATTTAGTCCATACCGTTATAAAAGGAAACATCTCATAGCTCACAACTCAAAAGAAAGTGCCTGGGATGACTCAGGAGTTAAGTGGCTTCAATGTTGACTCAGCCCAACTGAAAATAACAGAAGATGGTTGTTGCCGTGGCTCAATGCAAAGTGTCTGGGATAACAATTTAGACGATCAGAGGCTTCAATATCGACTTAGTCGAGACGTTTATAAGAGGAGACAGTTGTTATCACAGCTCAATGAAAAGTATTAATTCAGCCCACATGAAAATAAAAGGAGATGGTTGTTGCCGTGGCTCAATGAAAAGTGACTGGGATAACGAGTCAGAGTGTCAGGGGCTTCAATGTCAACTTAGCCCATACGAAAAAAATACGAATTAGGTTATGTTAAGTTGAAGTAGCTGTTAGGGCACGATACCTTGCCGCCAGACAACTTAGGTCACAAATGGAGAGTCATTCGAGAGCCAAAGAAGTTTGACCAGTTTTATTCGCGAAAGAAAGCTAAGAGAGCTCTTATATTGGCTTATCTGAGGTCATCCAAGTTGTTGGAAAATGATGAGCCTAGAACTTCAAATCTCCATCTACAGGGAACCGTACAGTGGCAGAGAACATGACCTATAATCTCCTCTTATTTTAAGTTCATGCAACTGTGGCTTCGTGACTATCATATAAAGAAAATCTGATTATGTCACCTGTTTGCGTTTCTTTTAGTTATTTAGACTAAAACTTTCACATTTCCATACAAACTTCTGATTCTTCTCACTTTGAGCATCCAATTGAAAACTACTCAACTTTAGGTTTTACTTTTATAATTTTTTTAAAATGTTAAATTTTTTTTAGTGCACTCTCGTGCAAAAAATGAAATGAAAAATAATACACACACTTCAAAAGAAAATTTACAGCCCAAAAGCAACGCAAAACGAAACAAAGCCAATTTCGAAGTTTTTATTGCTGCAGACATTTTTGAGCTGTAAATCGATACCAGCCGTTTCGCCATTTGGTGATAAATTGAAAAATTGCAACGGGCCAAATCATTTCGGCTATATTGGAAATGTTTGTCAACTTGCTGCCTTTGTTTACGTTCGTAAGCTTAGAAATACCTTCTTTTTTTTTTTGCTCTCTCTTTATTTTTGCAGTTACAATTCCATAAAAGTGATGAAAAATGTACGAAAAAGTTGTAGAAATTTATGAGTTGGCACACCACATTCAATACAAAAATGAAAAAAAAAATTTTGAATTACAAATGAAAATGTCATATGGCACAGTTTGCGCTTAGATCGTTGCAAAGCTAAATGTGAAAAGTTTGTTGTAAATTTAATGCAGGTGTTGTGATATAGAAAACCACTTTGCTGCCATGAAAATGAAAACTTAAGTTTTGGAAGGTTTGGAAATTTTTAAAAGAAGAAATAAATAATCAAGTCAATTGGTGAATTATCAAAATTTGAAAAGTTTTACAGAATTGAGAGATTTAAAAAAAATTTTTATTTTGTAAATGACGCAAAATCTGTTGCTTTAAAGAAACGTATTTTTTGAAATGCCAAGAAATTTGCTGGTTATTTACACTCAATGCATATCGCTTTAAGTAAATAATTATACTTCTCTCTCTAAATTTCTATATCTTGCTTTTATTCGTCGTAACAGTTTGGAATTCTCTGCTTCACCAAAAAAAGTACAGATCCTTTGTTGGATCCCATCTAAAGTATTTGTCTGGAATCCATGTTATTATTATTTTGGGTGAAATTAAATTTCATCCCAAAAATATGCCACAAATAAACTCGGAATTTCCATATGCCTAATAAAAATATAAAAAATTTTAAGAAAATTGTATCGGCTGAATTAATAAAATTTTTCATATTAAAACTACAAGTTTTGAATGCAGATACATAAATTTAGTGATACTAATTGAAAGAGTATGGAAACAGTAATCAACACTCACCTTTAATTTTCACCAACAATATTTGCAGCATTTTTTCTTTCTAATTTCATTATTTGTATGCACCTTTTTTACGTAGCACCGCACTCATAGATAACACATTATTTTTTTTTTAAATATTTTTTTAACCCTTAGAAAAAATTCCTATTGTGTGTTTCATTGCCACTTAGAATTCAGTATACCTATTTTTTTCAAACTAAAATTCAACCGAAATATCACAACAACTGTGTTCGCATTGCTCTTGTTTAGATCTTTAAGTATCAGTAAATGTTGAGAAATTTTGGCAATATTTTTCATGTTGAAACTAAGCCTAACATAGCTAAAATTCACTAACTCACCAACCAAGGGTTAACCCAGTTTTCATGGTGTCAAAATTTAGCAAAAACGCTCATTTTCGTTGACGAATTCAGTCAGATTTTCCTTCATCACCTTAACTAACTGTCATACGTTAAATATAACTTGAAAACATAGTAAATTGATTTTAAATAACTTTTCTAATATTGGAAATATTTTCATAATATTTGAATGTAACTTGAAGACCTAGTAAATTGATTTTAAATAATTTTTCTAATATTTTTATAACTTTTATAATATTTTAGACGCACTTTAACATTTGTCTTTATTTTGAATTAATTAATATTTTTTTTATTAAATATATGTAATTTTTCACTAACTTATAATATGTAATTTTACTTCTTGATCCGTCTTTGCACCTTTACACAGCTAATAAAATTTATTAATTAAAATTTGTTATTATTATTTCATTAATTTAATGAATTGTTATGTCACTCTTAAATGTTTTATTGGCTCATTTTTTTAACGACTCCTTTAATTTAATTGGTTTAAATGAGCATTGCTTTTCATTGGTTTCATGTAAATTTATGGCCCCAAAGTAATTATGGCTGCTTAAAAAGTGACATTAAAATATTTGAAATTGCTTGAAATTTAATTTTCATTGAAAAAGACGTTTACGTAGATAGAACCACGACAGCTCATATTTAATCAGGAGAGGATAAATTGGGTGATTACACAAATATATAAGCTTCCTTAAATGTATTCAGCTAAATACAAATCGCATATATATTCATGGATTTTTATCAAGAAACATTAATAAGCTTGAGCAGAAATTCGCAATGAATTTCTTTGGATATCAAATGACAAAATTTCAGAGTGAGTCAGGCCACAAGTTTTATTTTTGTAGCAGCATTTACAGAATTTTTTCCTTTACAAAATTTTCTATTCAGTTGATAAGTTCAAAAAGACAAGATTTCTTTTTCATCCAAAAAAATTCAATAAATAAAAATAAAACAAAAAATTAATAAATAAATATACATAAAAATAGTACAAAAAATTCAATAAATAAAAATACATGGAAATAACAAAAAAAAATTAATAAATAAAAATTAATACAAATAAAAAAGTAAGCAGTAAAGAATACAGAATTGGTATTAAAAGTTACAGCTTTAATAAAATTAATAATAAAAATAAAATAGAAAATAAAGGATACAAAATTAGCTTCAAGCTTCCAACTTCAATAAATAACTAAAACAAATATTACGGAACAACTAGTTTCTATAAAGGTTTGCCACCTTCTGCACTACGAAAACGAAATAAACAAATATTTAAGCAAACTTTTATTAAAAAATTGTGACCTCAAAACGTAGACTAATATTAGTATTTATTGTATAATCGAAAGACACAGATTGTGTATTCTGTGTGTCACTTTCTAAGGATATCTCAAAATTTGGTATAACCTTCTATTAACAAATTACAGAAATACCTTAAATATGTTGAATTGAATAGTTCATCTGAGTTTTACACTATTCGGTTACTATCAACCAACATCTGAAGCCTGCTTTTAGGCTACCTGTTTATATGAATTGTAAGCTTTTCAGTGCATTTTGTTGGTACTAAATATTTTTTTTATAGCCACAACCCTCTATATTGAAGAAACATTTTAATTCAAGCAAAACTTTTGGTTTTTCGATCTGTTTACTATATAGCAAACATTTAGTATGCTTTTAGGCTGATTTTTTTCAGAATTCAGGTTCTCGAACTGAAATAAATATATTTTATTCAATTGTCTTTCGCTCTATTAATCACTCTACTTCTATATAGCGAAAGCTTAGAATACTTTTAGAATGATTTTGTTTTCTAAATTCAGGCCTTCAAAATTTTAATGAAAATGAGTTAAATAAATTGCGTTTAGTCAATATAGAACCCGAACTTAATCTGCTTCTAGGTCCCACAATAAGGCCAGAGCTAAGTCGACTTTTTTCAATTTACTACAATCAACATTTATTAACTTCAGTTTTATTATTTTAAAGCAAGAACCTTGTTTTTAGCTCAACTGGAAAGATTAACTAAAGGTTTGGGTTTAATGGTGGCAGAGCTTAGTTTGCTTTTAGGTCCCACAATGCCGGAGCTTAGAAAACAAATTGGTCCCACAGTACAGATCGAGGCTAGTCCGTTTTTAATTTCTAAATGAAACCAAACCATATCAACTTTTAGGCGCAATGATTGAGGTAAAGCCTAGTCTTCTTTTAGATTTCTCTATGCAGCTAAAGCCTCACCTATTTCTAGGACTGTCAATTGTGGCAAAACCTAATCTTCTTTAAGGACCGACAATTGTGTCAAAACTTAATTTACATTTAGGTTTCTCAAACCAGCTGAAACGTAGTCTACTTTTCGGTCCAACAATTGAGGCAATTTACTTTGAGACTTATCTATGCCGCTAAAACGCATTGTTCGCTTTTAGATTTCTCTATATCGCTAAAGTGTAGTCTACTTTTAGGCCCAATAACTGATTCAAAGCCTAAACTGACTTTAAGGACCAACAGTTGTCTCAAAATGTAATTCATTATTAGGTTTCTCAAACCAGCTGAAGCGTAGTTTTTTTTTAGGCCCAACGATTTAGGCAAAAGGCTTAGCTTGCTTTTAAACTTCTCTAAACCACTAAAACGTAGTCTACTTTTAAGTTCGATAAGCAACTCAAAGTCTTTAGGAACCGACAATTGTGTCAAAACTTAATCCAGTTTTAGATTTCTTAAAGCAGCTGAAACGTAGTCTACTTTTGGGTTCGATAACTAATTGAAAGTCTAAACTACCTTTAAGCTCGACAATTGAGGTCAAACCTAATCCTGTTTTAAGCCTAAAAATCAAGTCAAATCAAATCTACTTTCGGGTTTCTCAAACCAGCTAAAGTGCAGTCTACTTTTAGGCCCCACAATTGAAGCAAAGCGCCAAATTTACATGCAAACTTCTCTATATCGCTAAAGTGTAGTCTACTTTTAGGCCAATAGCTGATTCAAAGCCGTAACTTCTTTTAAGGGCCAACTAATTAATTATTAGATTTCTCAAACCAGCTGAGACGTAGTTTATTTTGAAAGACAACAATTGAGGCAAAATGAATAGTTTGCTTTTAGAATTCTCATATCGCTAAAGTGTAGTCTACTCTTAGGCCCAACAATTGAGCCAATGCACTTAAATTACTTTTAAATATCTATATCCCTAAAGCATAGTCTACTTTTAGGCCCCAACAATTTAGGTAAAGAGCCAAATTTACTTTTAAATATCTCTATCCCTAAAGCATAGTCTACTTTAAGGCCCGATAACTAATTCAAAGTCTAAAGTACCCTTAAGCTCAACAACTGAGGTGAAATCTAATCGAGTCAAAACTAAATCGACTTTCAATATTCTCAAACCAGCTAAAGCATAGTCTACTTTAAAGCTCAACAATTAAACCAATGAACTCAAATTATTTTTAAACTTATTTATATCGATAAAGCTGATTCTACTTTAGGCCCAAAAATTTAGGCAAAGAGCCTAATTTTCTTTTAAATATCTCTATCCCAAAATCATAGTCTACTTTTCGGCCCCATAACTAATTTAGAGTCTAAACTACCTTTAAACTGGACAACTGAGGTGAAATCTCGTCGAGTCAAAACTAATTCTACTTTAAATTTTCTCAAACCAGCTAAAGCGTAGTCTACTTTTAGGCCCCACAATTGAGGCAATGCACTTAAATTTCCTTTAGACTTCTCTATACTGCTAAAGTGTAGTCTACTTTTAGGCTCGATAACTGATTATTGACAAAAGACAAAATCGAATCTTGTTTTAGGCCCAAAAATCGAGTCAAAACTAAATTTACTTTAAAGTTTCTGAATCCAAATAAATCGCAGCCGACTTTTAGGCTCAATAACGGATTCAAAGCCTAACAATTGAGGCAAATATACATAAAGATTTCTCTCTCTTCCTACTGTCACACTTTATAATCAAATTTCATAAAAACATTCTTCTTTATATTTAAGTTTGAATCTACTTTTAGGTGTAAAATAAAATTTGTATGAATATTTCTTTATTTCAATTCACTGAACAAATCCCAACTGCCAATTATGAAAAACTGTTTTTCCTGAGCTTAGACAACATTTTATTCATTGACCTTACAACAGTTCAACTTATTTAACAGCAGTCAGCATCTATGCGATCTGCTTTAAGACTCATTTGAATTCAATCAGATTTTGCTACCCGCATAAACATTCTGCCTTGCAATGTAAAAAACAAAACTGCCAACAATTTCATGCTCCCCAACCCACAACTACTGCCACATCGCCCACTGACGTCAACTCGCAGCGTCTCAGCAGGCCAAGAAAATTCAAACAACACACGAAACCCCCAACAAGCTGCAAATGTGCAAATATTTCAAACAAAACACCAAAGCGAACTCGCTGCATTTTCGTCACTACGTCACATCGCGCCGCACTGCCAAATGCAACACAAAATTTACGACTGGCCGTTTCGCTCACACACGCAACTTTTCTTTTCTTATTTTATTTCATTTCATTTTTCGATTTATACTTTTCGTAAACTGGCCGACATTCAGCTGCAACTGGATCTTGCTTAGCGCCGATTTTAGCCGCAACTCGCCACACCGCGTACGTGCGTTTCTATTTGCTCGTTGTTGTTGTTGTTGTTGGCGTTGGCATACGCCAAACAATTTCCAACAATTTTGCAATTTTTTTTCGCACTTTGCACGTTGGCCGATTAATGCATTAGCAACTTTTTGCTTGGGCTTTCGATTTTCCAACTCGGAATCATTAAAATTTTTCTATTATTTCCTTTTTGTTTGATTCTTTTGCGAGACCGCAACACGCCGCCGTAAGCACTCGCGCTATGCACACCTGACTGCTCGAATCGTTTGTTCGCAACTGAAAACTGAAACTGCAGCATTTGCTGAAATTGTACAATGTTCCCGTGTGCCGAAAACCAAACAAAACTGCACAGCGTGTGCGAAGCTTTGCGAAAATTTTCGCAAAACGCCTGCAAAACGCAAAGCGCACGTTTCATGCGGCCGTTCCGTAGCGCCGGAACCGTTCGGTCGGGTCGTTGCATGTGATAGGTGCACGCTCGGGAACCGCACTTCGGCTGACGTTGCTGAGATTTTTCTCGCGCGCGCATCTCGTCTCCGCCGGATGAGTGCGTTCGCTTCGTGCGGAACTACGAAACGGAACGCTGCGAAAAACGGAACGGAAGTAAACTGGCGCTAGAATTTGCATGCATGGGCGAGAGTGGAAATTCGAAAAGCAGCAATAATTCAAATAAATTTTTAGTTTCAAAAACTCAACCGACTGATTGGCAGCTCAGCAATGCACTCACACACACACACACACACACACACACACACGCACATGTTCCAAGCAATGTGCAAGCAATTTGTGGCATTGAAACAAGTGTGCAACACATTCGCATCAACAAACACAAATCAGCTGCACATTTTCCGCGCCGTGCAAAGCGTTCGATTGCATTTTCATGCCAACGCAATTTTGGCCTATTTGCGTTTTTGTTGTGCCGTTTTGTATGTGTAAATTTTATAGCAAATGCACATTTTTTGGCAGCGAAACACGGCGCTCAGCCGTTCGCAGAGACTGACGTTGGTCAGGACTGTGGCGAGCGAAAGGTCAGGATAGTCGCTGAACTAGGAGCAGCTTTCCAAAGCTTTGCGAGCAACACCAAGTTTTGAATTTAAGAGAAAGTTGTAAACTTTTAGAAAACTAAAAACAGCTACGTTTATGTGTTTTATTTTTTGGGCAGTTTGGGGAAAATTTTTTTTTAGCCATCAAATTTTGTTGCTATTATCTTCTATATATTACTATAATATATATTGATTATATAATATCTATATATACATATATATATATATATACAAATTAATGTCTGTCTGTTTGTTTGTTTGTTTGTTTGTTTATTTGTCACACGACACTAAAACTTAAAAACCAGACAGCCGATTGAGCTGAATCTTTCACAGAATGTTGGCCTTGACTGAATCTTGGCAAACCACATAGTGCAAATACGACACGACAGGTGGGCGTGGCCCCTCCCATACAACCTAAATATTTAATATGAAATATCTTCGGAATTATAGCTTGGACCGTATTGAATCGTCCCATAGATGTGTCATTCTACTAGTAAAATTTCATAACCGTTGGACAAGGGGCGTGGCATTTACAAGCGACCCAATTGTTTTGAATAACTTTGAAACTACAGGTCACACATCAATGATATTTCGCACAGACTTACGACTTAGACGTGCCCTTCAATAGAGAGAATGGGGAGGTTATTGCACGAAGGGGCATGGCACCACCCAAACAACTCAAATTTTTAATATGAAATATCTTCGGAATTTTAATTCGGACAACATTGAAATTTTGTATACAGCTGATTGATAAAATTTTATGGTCGTTGTACAAAGGGCGTGGCAAATTTTTTGTGACTCAAATTTTCCACGTAATTTTTGAACTGTAATGAAACTGGGTCGCTTTTTCGACTGATAGTTGATAGTTTTCGACTGATTGTTGAGGCATTGCATAACTGAGCCGTGACTCCGCCTATACAATTCACATAACTATATGTACATACTTAAAATTTTTTTCTCTGTCTGACTCTAATTGACTGACTGATTGATTCATCACCGCCCAGCCCAAACCGCCAAAGCTATATTACAAACATGAAATTTGAACTGTAGGTACATTTACAAAAATAAACTTCCGCTAAGATGGGATTTTTTTAAATTGGGGCCTAAAGGGCCAAAACATGGGTTAAAGTGTTGTGTTGAGTAATTTGATCTAAGCCGTTTTCTTTCTTATGCGATTTGACGAAAGGCAAATAAGAGCCCTAATCTATTCTAAGCCTTCTCAGCCTTATAGATCCCTTTCCATCCACGTATAAATTCACACACACTTCACGGATGCTTATAAGTTGCTTAATATGGCTGTAGGACCTTGGCTACAGTAATGTGCTAACAGTTTTATGGATGTTTGTATCGCAAGCACATAACCGCACATTCCCATTCTGTCCCAATGCCACACTCTTCACAATTGTGATTTTTTTTTATGGATATCCTACCTCCAGTGGCGGCTTAAGGTGCTTGGGGGCCCGGGGCGGCGACGGCTGAGGGGCCCCCACAAACGGTGCAGAATAAGTTTGCGTACAAAACTAATAACTGGAATTTCCGGTTATGCTTTTTAATTTTTTTTTAATTTGTATTCCATTGGACAGTAAAGGGACAAATTATTTTGAAACGTATATGTGTTTGAAATTTTATAGAAAGCAATAGAATCCCAGAGAAAAAATGAAAATTGGATAAAAGGATAATCTTACTAAATCTTTCCAAATTTGATAAAAACTTTCGTGAAATTAGGAAAACTTTTGGGAGAGCAAGCTCGTCATTTCAAAAAGCCATCTTAAAACTAAAAAAAAAACTTCGTTACTACAGTCTGGCCATTATTTTAAGTAACCCGAGCAGGTTTTTAAGTAACCAATCGCGTGCATAGATAAAGTGTTTTCTAGACTAACTTTGGCCGCTGAACTCACGAAACTGAAAATAAAAAAAATTTTTTAAGAAGCGTTTTCAAAAAATCTTCGAAAAACGAGTTTTTTTCCCTGTTGTTTCAGTTATGAGTACATATCTCCTGAAAGAATTAACTGATTAACACGAGCTGTCCGTCGTTCAAGAAGAAGATAATACCTTAGACTTTTTAGTGATATATAGATTGTTGTTACTTGTCAGTAACTTCCCCAAAGGAAAGTTGTAACAAAGTGAATTTTTCGCCCAAAAAATCATAAATTTTCGAATATTTTTTTATTGATAAAAAAAAAAGATCTCCCCTAGTTTTAAAATCTAAGATGAAAGATATATTATTATTATATATTTTTTGAGCAAATATTAAGCCTAAAATCAAGGGAATTGAAAGAAAAATTACAAGGTTATGATGCAGTGAGTAAAACCACCGACTTTACTTTTATTACACTGTTGCCGAGACCCATCCAAATTTGGATATAGACGTGAAACTAGAGATAATTTATAGTAATCTGGCATAGTCAGTTTTTCATTTTCTGGCCCAAAGTCCTTTTTAAAAAACTTTAAAATTTTAAGGACATATACATTTCAAAAATTTTTTTAAATATATGCGGTTGTGCATTGATGGAAATATGGGTATCAAATGAAAGACATCCTTTTAACAAAATTTTCAATTTTGAAGTTTCAGCACCAAAATATGTCAGGTAGGGAAAACATAAATGATTTGGATTTCAGTCTGTAGATTCATACATCTAAATTTTATTCTATTTCAAAGTTCCAGTCTAGAAAACACTTTTATTTTTAGGTGCATTTTTCGTGTCGAGTAGTTTAGAAATGTAAAGAAATATTTTATAAAACCCAGTAGCAGTAGCTTACTTACAAGGAGCATAGAATTGCTTTCGTAGAAGAGTCTATCAAAGAAGAAAACCGGATTTCCGGGACGATGTGTTGTTATCCAACCAATAATTATAAAAATAATAATAATAACTGTAAATTTCTTTGACGTCTACAAAGTTTAATGAGGTTAAGTAATTGCTTAATTTGCACTTGTTTACTGTAAACTCTAAGATTGCGATATTTAATTTTTAACTTAGAATTTTGTATTTGCATACTTTGCACAAAATTTTAAGTTATGTAAAAATTAAATATTACAATCTTCGAGGGAAAATTTTTTGAAAATTTGCAAACAATTGTTATTTAGAAAGGATGTTTTCTTGCTTTTATTGACCTGAATTTGTTATTGCAATTTCAAAGTCATTTGTCGATACTGTGTCTGTTTCAATTGATAAAAGTGGCAAGCAACCTTTCAACAACCATTGTGGAGCGCAAATAGTTTTTTACAAATTTCAGCAGTGAAAAACTTTAAATTTTTATATACAAGCTTCTCTCGGGGGCCCCCCGCAGCCCGGGGCCCGGGGCGGTCCGCCCCTCCGCCCCCCCCGTTAAGCCGCTACTGCCTACCTCTACCGGTTTTATTTACTATTGATACTTTTTTCTACCCTATTTTTCTTCTATCCATATTCTAAGTGCACTGAGGTAAAATGCAGAAGTAATATGCCAGCCCTATCCATTCCCTCCATACAACGTCAATACTCCATATATATCGGATCCCCATCCTAACTCTTTTCCATCCCTATCTCATCTTTATACCCATAACTTCTCTATCCATTCATACATGTTAGCCCTTCCCTACCTCCATTCCTATCCCACCCCTATCTCATCCTTATCACATCTCCATCTCAATTCTTTCCCCCTCTGTATCCCATTCTTATCCCACCCCAAACCCATCCTTATTTTCATCCCTATCCCATCCTTGCCCCATCCTTATCCCATTCTTATCCAATCCTTATCTCGTCTCTTCCCCATCTCCATCCCATCTTTATCCCATTCCTATCCCATCACTATCTTTATCCCTATCTCATGCCTAGAGTGGGATACTCCTATCCCATCTTTATTCCATCCCTATCCCATCACTAGGGAGGGAGGCCGTGTCTCTGGTGGAAGGACCAAGTTGAGGACGCCCTGATTTCTCTTGGTGTGACCAGCTGGAAAGGGTGCACGCAAAGCAGAGGCGCCTGAAGAGAGCTTTTGCGGCCAGTTATGGCCAGTTAAGCTAGTAAGTATCCCATCGCTACCCCATCCTTATCTCAACCATATTTCCAACCCTATCCCATCTCAACCCCATCCCTATCCCATCGTTATTATACCCATAACTTTTCTGCCCATTTATCTGTCCCAGCCCTTTCCTACCCCAGTCTTTACTCCATTCCCATAGCACTCCTATCCCAACCGTATCATATCTCTATCTGATTCCATTCTCCATCTCTAATCCATCCTAATCCCACCCCTATCGCATCCTTATTTTCATTTCTATATCTTCCTATTTTCATGCCTATCCAATCCTTATCCCGTCTCTTTTCCATACCTATGCGATCTTTATCACATCCCTATCCCATCATTATCTCTATCCTTAGTTTTATCCCTATATTATCCCTATCTCATTCCTACATTATCCTTATCCCATCCCTGTCCAATCCTTCGCCCGTATCTTTCCATCCCTATCCGATCCTTATCACATTCCTATCCCATCACTATCTCCATGCCTATCTCATTCTTATCTCTTCCTTATCCCATACCTCGTCCACTTCAACCCAATTCCTATCCCATCATTATTTACATCCTTATCCCATCTCTATTCTATTTCCATCCCATCTCTATCCCATGCCTATCCCTTACCTATGTTATCTCAATCCTATCCCATCCTTCTCCCATCTCATTCTTCCCATCGCATTCATATCCTATCACTATCTCCATGCCTAACATATCTCATTCTTATCTCTTCCTTATCCCGTCCATATTCCACTTCAACCTAATTCCGATCCCACCATTATTTGCATCCATAACCCATCGCTATTCTATTTCCATCCCATCTCTATCCCATGCCTATGTCATTCTTATCCCATCATTATCAGATCTCTATCTCATCTCTACTCCATCACTATTTCAGTTATATTTGTAGCCCTATCCCATTTTTATCCCATGCCTATTCCAGTCCTACCTCATCTCTATCCCATCCCCATCCCATATTTTAGGTCCTCCATCTACAATAATCACCTCTATCCCCTTTCCCATCATTATCCCTGCCCCATACTTTCTTATCATATCCTTATCATTTGTCATTTAGCTTTATGTTTCCACTTAACCTTTCATTCTACCCTTACAATCTATCAACATCCTTCTATCCTCATCCTATCCTGTCTTCCAACCTTTTTATTCATTTCCCGCCCTTCACTCTCATCTCTTCTTCTCACTTATTTGTTTACCTTTTATTTGTTTCCTCAACTTAAGCATTCCAACATGCCCGAAAAACTATCACAAATCTTTTCAATTTCATACGGTTTAGGTTCATGACCTTAACAACAACCGTTAGCCGTGCCATAAACATTCCACACGCAATCGAGGAAATACACATTTGCTACACACGCAAAACAAAAATGTCCTTCTTCCGCTCCACTAACACTCGTAGTTTTCTCTTAAATCCTACTCGAGCACTCTTAAACCGCAACGCGCTCACATTCCATTGCCATGCGTTCCGCACTCGCGGCCGTTAAGTCAAATACGCTCACCGGTGCGCCACTGCTCCCCCAGAAGTTTCCATAATTTCCAATATCCACAGCTGGCATTCTCTCAGAGCGACCGATTTTCCCGGCCGCTGTGTGCTCCACTTTTCGGCTGCCCGAACACACGAACTGTTGACGTTTCACATGTCACTTCCATGCCATTTTCGGGGCTTTTACTTCTGTTCGCACGATGTTGTCTCGTCGCACTTCCCCCTCTTCATGCAAGGCACTTAAGCAGCAGCTGAGCGTCGACAAGCAGCCAGCGCACACGAACCTACCATAACATGCCGGCCGGTTTGTTGTTACACTTTCCACTTGTGACTTGTGCGCGTATGTTTTCCACATGCGAGCAACTACAACAATTCAAATAGTTATGTGTGTGTGTGTTGCGTATGTTTGGGTTTGTTTGTTCGTTGTGCTGTTGTTTTAGGTTTTTTGTTTTGGCAGACTGGCCCAGAAAAATTGCCACTGCAGAAAATTGCCACAAAATTGCCAAAGAATTGAAACTAAAAGGAAATTGAAAAATCAGAAATTATTATAGGCAACAAAAATGCACTACCAATGTGAACCTGAACGTTGACTACAGCGGTAGCTATTTTGTTTTGGTTGAGAAGCTTCGGCAAGCAAGCAAAAACTTTTAAAGTGAGCTGAATTGAGGTCCTTTATTGAACTGTTGACAACCTTATCTCAATGATTATTGCATTGAATCAAAGTCAAAGGATCGTCGGTTTGAATACCAATTTAATTAAAACTAATAATGATTACAGTGGCGCACGTAAGATTTCATTTTGAGGAAGAAGGACGGTTCCTTAAACAATTTCCAAACACCCACAAAGATCATTATTGTTCTTATTTTTTATGAGTAAGCTTTTTACAGCCATTTTTATACAAAATCAAATACACAACATTAATGGATTCGACCAACAACAACAACATATTGCACACTAAATACGAAAAAAGGCACAACTGAAAATTTTCCAAAATCTACTTTCCTCCATAAATCAATTCACAGTACGCTCCTCTAACAATCTCAAAAATTTAATTTTCACTATCTTTACTATCTTTTTTGTTTCTTCAGAATCAACACTTTGTTGGCTCTTCTTAAAGTTAGAGATTTTCGAGTTAGTGAGAGATAGTTGAGTTAGGGTATACAAAATATTAGCCGAGTTAAAATATTCTTATCTTATTAATAAATTTTTTAGGTGCATTTTTTCATCCAGAAATCTATCCATCATAGAGTTGAAAGATTCTTCTCTGTTAAAAAATCTCCCTTCAGATTCAGATACCTTCATATGGCTTCACAGACATCAAAGTTAAAAGTTTCGACTCTACTAAAAATTTCTCTGGAAACGTAAATCCATTCAGACTGCCATATATTATTACTTAGACTTCTAAGGCCCTCAGTTAGAAGATTCTTGTCAGCTAAACAATTTCTCTGGGTATATCCATTCATCCAAACATCTATTCTTCATATCTGAAGACTTCTTAGACAATTCAGTTACAAGGTTTTTATCTTCTGAAAAGTTTATCTGGGTACATCCATTCTACAAAACATTAATTCATCCTAACTTAGAACTTCTTACTTTGCGTACATCCACCCATCCTGGTATCTAACTTCGTTATGACTTAAGACTTGTTAGACTGCTGAGTTTTGTATTTTAAAAAAATTATCTGGCTACATCCATCCAATCAAATATCAATTCATCATAACTAAGGACTTCCTAGAACGCTGAGTGTAAAGTTTCTCTAGGAACATTTACCTATTCTGACATCTATTCATAACACCTTAGGACTTCTTAGACCACTGAGCTTAAAGTTTTTCTAGGTACATCCATTCGTTCTGAAATCTAACTTCATCATATCATAACAATCATAACATAGAACTTCTTGGACCACTGAGTTTAAGATTCTTTGGGTACATCCATCCAACCAAACATTAATTTATCCTATCTAAGAATTTCTTAGACCGCTGAGCCTTAAGTGTCTCTGGGTACATTAATCTATGCTGACATCTAACTTCATCATAAATTGAGACCTCTTAGACTGCTGATTTACAAGATTTTTGTTTGTTAAAAAGTTTATCTGGGTACATCCATCCAACGAAACGTCAATTCATTATACATAAGGACTTCTTCGATCACAGGGTTTAAAGTTTTTCTAGGATTCATCCTACCTGACATCATCATTACTTAGAACTTCTTAGACCGCCGAGTTTAAAGTTCCTTTGGGGACATCCATCCATCCAGAAATCTGTTCTTTAGACCTTAAAACTTCTTAGAATGCTGAGTTGAAAGATTTTTGGCTGCTTAAAAGTTTGTCTCGGTACGTTTATCAAATCAAACATTAATTCATCCTAAATTACAACTTCTTAGACCACTGAGTTTCAAGTTATTCTCGGTTCATCCATCCATCCTGGCATTAATTCATCGTAACTTAGATCTTCATCATAACTTGAGACTTCTTACACTGCTGAGTTAAAAGATTTTTTTTTCCTAAAAACTTCATACATCCATCCAATCAAACATCAATTCATCATAACTTATAACTTCTTGAACCGCTGAATTTAAAGATTCTCTCGATACATCTAATCATCATGACATATATTCATCATAACGAAAGCATTCTAAGAGCGCTGAATTTAATGTTTCTCATCCATCCTTGCAGACATCTATTTATGATAATTTAAGACTTCTTAGACATCTAAAGACACTAAAGTTACAGTTGCCGCATCTAAGCAGCTTTGACAAAAGATCGAAATGGTTTGATCCTACAGACCAAACCGGCACTTTTGTCATAAAGAAACATTTCTTGGGTAGAAAACCATATCCTAGTGGACGGTCGACTTATTAACCTAACCTAACCTTAAATTGTCATGATCCATACTTTCTTAATTCTACTTTCCTTTTTAAAAGTGGTATAACATCAAAGAAGACAACTTTTTGAGAAAAACGGTTCAGAAAGAGTTAAGATCATCAATATTTTGGGCCTCATCAAACATCTGTTGCCGTTAATATTTTTTTTTTAATATATATTATCAGCTACATCGAGGTTTATGGCTTCGGTTTCCAACTTCTTCTTAAGCAACAGCAAAAGTTAAGAGCTTTCGCGAATTATTGTTCATGCTTATCTCACTCGCACAACTCGCGCTCTCTCTCTCTCTCTTTCCTTTAACACAAAATAATATGCAAAAACAATAACTCAATGAATAGCAACAACAACGTCAACAAATCCAACTTGCAATCGGCACCCAATGCCGAAAAACAACAACAACAAAAAAACATTTGCAGCGCGCGTTACAAGCGAAATCGCTGAAAAATAGTTACGAATTATTTACGCTGGAATACGCTAAAACTATTGTTAGAACTCTGCTATTACCGAACAACAACAAACAAAATCCGTAAACAACGCCACAACGCAGCACAAGGATTTTGGTGTGGGGAGAGGGGGGAAGGAGTGTTGCTGCACAAAAATAAAGTCCGACAAAGGCGAAAAATCGTTGGTGGGTGGGAAAATGCGCGCCAAAAACTGTGCTGCCTCCATTTGCCACTAACACGCTTCACTTGCTGAAAAACAGCAGCTTAGACGAGGGGGTGCAGGGGTCAGGGGTGCCTTGCAGCGGCAGAGATCGTTGGGAATTGCGAAACGAAAAGTGCAAAATTAAAATCACACCAAAAAGATGAGAAACTATGAAGGGCGGCCAGACAAAACAAGCGTTGATAGAGAGAGAGAGAGAGAGAGACAGACAGTAGAGGTCAGTAAAGTGCAATGTTGCCAGAGATATTTTCCCCCAAATCGACAGAAATCATGATTTTTGTACTGAAACCATCATAAAAAAAGTTTTTTTTTAAATTATTTTAACATGAAATTTAATTACTGTTTTTATTATTAAAAAAAACAGAAGTCATAGTAATTCTGGCAGCTTTCTTCAATGTCTTCCACTAGCATTTAATTTATTCGCTCAACTGTTTCAAATTTTTTAAAAATTTACCCTTAGCCTAGTCATGATTTATTTATTAATTTATTTAAAAACCGTGGGAAAATAATACAATTGTTTTTTACACGAAAGTGAGAAGCACTGGCTGTTTTATTTTATTTCATTTTATTTTATTTTTTATTTCATTTGTTTTATTTTATTTCATTCAATGAAATGATTTCATTTTATTTTATTTTATTTTATTTTGTTCTATTTTATTTTATTTTATTTTATTTTATTTTATTTTATTTTATTTTATTTTATTTTATTTTATTTTATTTTATTTTATTTTATTTTATTTTATTCTATTTTATTTTATTTTATTTTATTTTATTTTATTTTATTTTATTTTATTTTATTTTATTTTATTTTATTTTATTTTATTTTATTTTATTTTATTTTGTGTGAGGCGCTTCAGCAGAGGTCAGTAAAGTGCAATGTTGCCAGAGATATTTTCCCCCAAATCGACAGAAATCATGATTTTTGTACTGTAAACATCATAAAATATGTTTTTGTTAAAAAAAGATATTTCAATATGAAATTAAATTATTGTGTTTATTATTAAAAAAAACAGAAGTCATAGTAATTCTGGCAGCTTCAAATAATCATTGTCTGTCCTGCTTTTTTCAATGTCTTCCACTAGCATTTAATTTATTAGCTCAACTGTTTCAAATTTTTAAAAAATTTCATTTCATTTCATTTCATTTTATATTATTTTATTTTATTTTATTTTACTTTATATTATTTTATTTTATTTTATGTTATTCTATTTTATTTTATTTCATTTCATTTTTTTATTTTATTATATTTTATATTATATTATATTATATTATATTATATTATATTATATTATATTATATTATATTATATTATATTATATTATTTTATTTTATTTTATTTTATTTTATTTTATTTTATTTTATTTTATTTTATTTTATTTTATGTGACAGCGACGTGAATGATCAAACACAAAATCGCCCAAACCAACAACTGCATTGACCATCTGGCAACTCTGTCAAAGGCATTGAAACAACATTTGAAATTTACAGAAACGTGCGCCGAACACAATAAAGCTTATTTGGCCTCATGTGTGTGTGTGTGTTTTAGTGTGTGGACATTGAAGAGCGCACAATGCTGCTACCATTATTGTTGTTGTAGTTTAGCTATAGAGTCCTTTTTTATGCGTTCAGTGTTTAATTCGCACTGCAAAACTTGCGTATGTGTGTGTGTGTGTGTGTGTGTGTGTGCGTGTGAAAAAGAAAGGTAAGCGAGCGAGCGAGTGTACCGTTAAGTTGGCATTGCAGGGCCCCGTAAGCCGATTTGCAAATGCCGCAACGACAACGCAACACTACATGCCGCCGAATGTCGAGTGCACTGCTGCTGGCTCACCGTTCGGCGTTGTTATTGCACTTTAATATACAACAAACCACAACAACAAAAAAATGCCAACAATAAACGTGTTTACAAGCAAATGAAATCAAACGAATGCCCAACATTTGATTTGAGCTGCGATTCATCGATATCATTTACAGCGATCTTTTGCATACTTTTAGGCATTTCAACTGGCATTTTTGTGAAATGCGAGCAGCTTGCAAGAACTTTTTGTATTTGATTTAGATAGATTTAAAGGGTAGAATTTAAGTAAAATTGGTGAATATAAACAAATCATATTAACCCTTTTAGGGCCGTTTCAAAAGCGCTAATTATTTCCTTCAGGCATTGCAAACGATATTTTTGGGAAAAACTAATAGTTTTGAAAAACTGTTTGTGCAGATTTAAGGGTTCAAACGTGCTTATATTAACATCTCATCTTAACCCTTTCTCGGCCGTTTGAAAAGCGATAAGAATTATTTCATTTATGCATTGCAGATGGCATTTTTGTCGAAAACTAATAGTTTTGAAGAATATTTTAGACAGATTTAAGGGTTCAAACTTGCTTACATGAACAATTAATCTTAACCCTTTCACGAGTGTTTCAAAAGCGCTTAAAATTATTTCTTTGAGGCCTTGCAACCAACATTTTTGTGAAAAGCGAGCAGTTTTAAAGAATTTATGTGCACATTTTAGCGTTCAAACTTGTTTATCTTAAGAATTCACCTTAACCCTTTCACGGCCCTTTCAAAAACGCTTTGAATTATTTCTTTTAGACATTTCAACTAACAGTTTTTTAAAAATCAGGCAGTTTTGAAGAACTTTTTGTGCAGATTTAAGGGTTGAAACTTGGTAGCATTAACAAACAATCTTAACCCTTTCATGACCGTTTCGAAAGAGCTAAAAATTATTTCTTTTAAGGGTTCAAACTTGCTTATATTGACGATTCATCTTAACCCTAAGGGAGAACGGAGAAAATCTAGCACCAGCTTAACTGATTTTTTAACTCTGAAAATTAAAATCGTGTTGGCTCCAAGCGCCTTAAAAGAGAAGCCATTTATTATCAATGTATGTATGTATGTATGTAGCCATGTATTATCAAAGCAATCCATTTGTACTTATGTGTGTTTTCTCGAAAGAAGAAGAAGAAGAATGTGGCCTCAACGTTACCTTACTGAACGTTACTGAAGGCCTTTAATATTTTATAATATAAAAGAATCGTATACTATGACTTTGTTTATGAGCAATCTTTGAACTAAAATATTCAAAGCAGAGTAAGTTGACTAAGAGCTGAAGAACTGAACTTTGCTTAACTCTTTCGACCCCAATGTTGCCTGAGAGCAACTTCACGTATTTGTCATCTTACAGCAAAAGCTACGATTGATTTATGTGTTTAATTTAAGTAGGCACCAACAAATTAATATTTTTAGAAGTTTAATTTAAGTAGGCACCAACAAATTCATATTTTTTAAATTAAATTCAAAGCAAATTACAAAAATTTTACTGTTGTCCCCAAAATAATTTCCAATAATTTGCAGCGATATCAGGGAAAGTTTGTGTTCTAATTGAAGTCTACGAATTGGGCGCGTTTGACCAAAACCTTGTTTCTTTAAAAATGGTTAAATAAAATTAAAAACTGATAATTTTGTATTTTTTCATAAATATTAAATCATTTTTCTGTAATTAAAAAATATTGATACAAAAGGAACCACAGAACACAACCAGGAACGGAAATCCAACCACCGAATATTATTTCAAACCTTAATCTTTCCTTACTCTTCCCTTATCATTGCATACTTGAACTGTTCTTAGAAAAAATGCACTAAAAGCGGAAAGCATGGGGACCTTTCAAAGTGCCGCAATAGCCCAAGCATTAAAATATTCCCAGAATCTCTCAAAATTCAATTCTCTAGGCATTCAAATCCTACAACCACCAAACCCCCAAAATCCCCAACCTTGCTTCACCTCTTAATCTTTTCTCCTCATTAGTCCATACTCGAACCCAAGGCAAATTAATTTGCCTTGACTCGAACCAACATATCGCTAAATGCTCTCAATAGCGTTAGCCTACTTCCCCCCCCCCCCCCTTTCATCACTTGTGGAACACCGCACCCCGGTTTGTCGGTTTGAAAACGAGACCGAACAAAACATTGACGAGGCGGGTAAGTTGTCATAAAAGCTTTCAGTCAAAATTTAAAATTTCAAAAACTCACAAAAATCCTTTTCGCTTCTCAATATTTGCACCGTACAGGTTATCGACGTATCTGGTGTAACCCATCGTAAGCCGCCTCCTCGAAGAACAGTCGCCGAGAACAGCAACGACCAACGCACGCAAGCCGCGCCGCCAACCGCGACATTCGCAAACGCTGAGCCGATTCGCCAGCGCCACGCAACATCGTACAACGCCGCTTCGCGTTGGTAAATGATTGTAGTGCCCGATAGTACACGCAGCCTCCTACCGCAATGCCGAAAAGTTGCACCCAAAGCAGCAGCTCGACGCGCACTTCCAAGAAAGCGGACGTGTTCGAAGGCACCGAGTCCGAGGTCGATCTGGTGAATTCCTCGAAGCTGCGCATCAAGAGCGGCGAGATACCGTATCTCTGGTATCCGACGCTGCAGAGCGTCAAGCAGATCGAGTACGTGCGCAAGCTGGAGGGTGAGTTCGCCTGCCTGCAGAAGGCCTTCCTCGCCATGACCACTCACTATGCGCGCGTGCAGTTCCGGCTGCGCCAGATCACGCTGGCCGCACCCTGCGAGCGCGACAAACTGCTGATCGAGCTGGAAAAGATGGCGTTCGACTGCGCCGAATGCGATGGGAACGACGAGCTGCCACGCATACAGCGCGACCTGCGCTGCATGGGCGACGTGCGACGCAAGCAGAACTTCATGCTCGAGAAGCTGCGCAATCAGCTGACCGCGCTCACCGAAGCCTCCGAGCTCGAGGGCATCGAGGATCCGTTGCCCGAATCCGATTCATCCGAATCCGGCCGGCGTTCCTGCTGCTCCGGCTCGAAGCGCAGCGCATCGACCAAGACATCCGCAAGTTCCGCGTACACCCAGTAGAGGAACACGTTTCGGGCGCCGAAAAATGCACCGAATACGTAGATCACGCCCCAACCGACTGCAGTTAGCAACCGTCCATTCCGTTTCACCAGTGTTCGATTGTAGATTTTCATCGATGCCGTGTCGATGCTGGCGCCATCTGCCACATTGCTCAACGACAACAGTTGCATTTATGATTTCAACTTTTATGATTTACGAAGCTTTCGAACGCAACGCACATTTTTTTATAAATGTATATTTTTGACAAATGAGACACTCGCAGGCCACATCGATTATTTACGACTTTTCGAAACTTTTAACATTTCGAATGTTACACATAGTTGAGGTCCATCAATACCGGAATAGTGAAAGTAACGAGCCGAAGAATAGAGTGATTTTTGCTAGATTTTTGCATTGGATCAGGTAATAGTTTTACTTTTACAAACAGTAAAGTGTAAAATATTTTGGTATTCGAAGACTCGGCCATGACTCGGATAATTGAAACTTTCAAAAAGTTGCATTAACCGATATGGCTTGAAAAGGACTCACGTGTATGTAACATGATTGAATTTGTATAGCAATGCTTTGCAATGAAAATGCGCCAATAAAATCGGGGCATCGACTGCAGTTAACAAAAAAAATATTAATAAACTAAACCAAAATGAAATGATTTGATTTGATTTGGTCTAGTCTGGTCTCGTCTGGTCTGGTTGGGTTTGGTCTGGTTTGATTGGTTTGGTTGGTTTGGTCTGGTCTGGTGAGGTCTAGACTAGACTAGACTCGACTAGTCTGATCTAGTCTAGTCTAGTCTAGTCTAGTCTAGTCTAGTCTAGTCTGATCTAGTCTAGTCTAGTCTAGTCTAGTCTAGTCTAGTCTAGTCTAGTCTAGTCTAGTCTAGTCTAGTCTAGTCTAGTCTAGTCTAGTCTAGTCTAGTCTAGTCTAGTCTAGTCTAGTCTAGTCTAGTCTAGTCTAGTCTGGTCTAGTCTGGTCTGGTCTGGTCTGGTCCGGTCTGGTTGGTCTGGTTTGATTTGGTTTAGTTGGTTTAGTTGGTTTGGTATGGTCTGGTGAGGTCTGGTTTGATTTGGTTTGGTTGGTCTGGTCTGGTGAGTCTGGTCTGGTTGAGTTTGGTCTGGTCGGGTTGGGTTTGGTCTGGTCTCGTCTGGTGCGGTCTGGTTTGGTCTGGCTTGATTTGGTTGGATTTGGTCTGGTGTGGTTTGATTAGGTTAGTTCGGTTTGATTTAGTTTTTTTTAGGTTGGTTTGTATTATTTCGTTAAGGTAGGTTAGATTAGGTTAAGATAGGTCGAACCATGATGAAATAATTGCATTTGGAGGCACCGAGTCTGAGGTTAATCTACTAAATAGCTCGAAACTCCACCTCAAGAACGCAGATGCCCTATTTTTGGTATCCGACGCTACAGAGCGTCACACAGATCGAATACGTGTGCAGATGGCCATCCTCGCCATAAGGAACGTTGAGTTAGGTTGAATTTAGTTGGGTAAGATTTGGTTACGTAAGGTTCAATTAGGTTAATGTGACTGTAGTCGCACGGAACCTTCTCGCAAGACCCATTTAATCTACAAATTGATCCATTGATACCACATATACATGGATATAAGGATATCTACTTTATATAGTACTACACCCAGTAATGAGAATGAAGTAGTGATAGTGATATAGTACTTCACCCAGAAATAAGTGTGAGGTTCACTGGGTGCTCATCCCAAAGGTCCTAAGGTTTCAATCCCATTTTAAACTTTTTCAATTTATCCAAATTTTACTTCCATTTTATTGTTTTCCATCCCATCAATATTTCCCAGTTCGATTCTGTATCTTTGGAAAAATTTAGTAAAACACTTTCTATAGTCATTGGTCTTCCGTATAGACTTTTCATACTGATTCGATGATTTCTAACTAGTCTGGCAAACGCAATAAAAGTCGCTCTAACGAAAGCACTAAAGTTTAAAAGGACACAGCAAATATTCCATTATAAATTCCTACTCCAGCTTAACCCTTTCGGAACGGCTTAATTGAATTTGTAAAATTATTTTTGGTGCAACACTGAAAGCGGAATTAACACTTTAGCAAGTTTCCATATTGTATCAACCCTTTTTATCAACGATACCCCAAGAACCCAAATTCCTTGCTGGATTTAATTTACTTCGACGCACATGCGTTCAAAAATTACGCACAGCAAGAAATTTTCTAACTACGTCCCACAATCATCAATCAAAAAAAAACTTCATTCAACTACTGGCAATGCCTCTGATTCCTATCCCATTTCACTTTCAATGTCAATGACCCGAAAAATATATATAAAACTTATACAGGATGAGTGCATTTTCAGCTGTTCAGCAGCAAAATTGTCAATCACACTCACTCATAGTGTTGTGTGTGTGTGTGTGTGTACGTGCCTAAAGAAACAACCAACAGGGCTAATAGACAAACAGCCAACAATGGCCCTAAACCAGTTTCACCCTTTGCACATTGCACATTATTTGGCGAATTCTTTCATAGCCACCAGCACCAAAAAATCCGCAACGCTGTTGCTCAAACGATGAAAATTGTGCGCCTTCGCGCAGGCGCACCACACATTTTCACTGCATTTCTTGCCTCGTCAAATCAGACACGCATGTTGCAGGGTTAAAAACGCTTAAACTAGACAAACGGTTGGCCATCGTCATTGGTGGTTGCAAGCAGTTTTGCTGCGTTGATAAATTGAAAAAAAAATTCCTACCCCAACTGCAAACAGCAAGCAGTTGATTTGGTGGTTTTACTGCTACAACAACAACCAGAAAAGGTCTTTGACGTCTTTGATGTGCGCACAGCTTCACATCTGGTTTTCTTGTTTTTGTTTTACTCATTGCTTCGTTGTATGCTGCCCGCTGTGTTTGTTGTCTCGACAACTGACTGAGTGTTGCTTCGTTTTGCTGACTGTTGCAACATTCTTTATGACTGTATTTTCATTTGTTGTTGTTGTTGTTGTTTTTCTATTTTTGGCGCAGGCGTCTGGTCCTTGAGCAGGGTTTTACTACCGTTTTATGTTGTTGTGTGTTGTATGTTTTGTATGCTGGCATTGAGGTAACGAACGCTGCTGCATGCTGAGCTCAACATCTGGTAGCCTGATGGCTAAATTTTTGTCACGCTTCACACGTTCGTGGCACAACAATGACATGGCAATTAGTAACGATTTTAACCGTTCGAATAGGACTTTTCAGTGGCAGAGGGTCGAATCGTTGAAGATGCTGACCTTATGCCATATTTGTTCCAATTGGATAAATTTGAATTTTTAAATTGAAAAATACATAAAAATTGTGCCAACAAATTTTTCTTCAACTTTTCATATGTTAGCAATTTGTTGTATGCCTAAAGTTGCAATCATTCATAAAATTCATGGCTACAATTGTTGTTTCTTTTCTACACTTATTTCTAAAAATATTTTTCTTTCCATACAAAACATGCAGACAAATATTCATTTATTTTCATATATATTTATATTTTGTTCATTTAATT
Source organism: Melieria crassipennis (assembly GCA_963668005.1). Lineage (NCBI taxonomy): Eukaryota > Metazoa > Arthropoda > Insecta > Diptera > Ulidiidae > Melieria > Melieria crassipennis. The sequence goes on along the minus strand of OY764962.1, from coordinate 74,371,672 downwards.
AAACATGTATTTTCATATGAATTTTCTTTATTTAGCAAAAGTTAGCTTATGTCTTATGGCATAGTATGCAGAAATTTTGATTACATTTATTGTTTTGTATATTTACAGCTTCCTTTGTATTGCTAGAAATTCATTTTGACTCAACTTTTTGACTTAACTTTTTTACATATGTCAAGCAGTGCCAGAATATAGAAAGAACCCTTAAAGCAAATAAAAAGTCATATGGCAAATATTTTGGCAAGTAAATTAATTGCTGTTCGTGTTCGGTTAGACAAGAGACTACTATTTTCCCACTAGACTTGCTGCGAGCACAACTTTTGTGCATCTTGAACGCACAGTGAACGTTTAGTAAAACTTACATTTAAAAACTAAACTTAATGGCTTTAAAAAGGAGTATACATTTAAAATTAATGTGATTATGTGCAAAATTAAGGAGTTGTGCGCTAATGACTATCAACAACAAATTAATATTGCGGCTTTTAAATGTGATAAATTATATCTGTTTATGAACTTCTGTGTTGCGTTGTGTTCTGCTGATATAGTTCTAAGATTTCTTGAAACTGCCAATAGGCAGCTAACTGAGTTGTGATTTCATTGCAGTTCTGCTTTCTTATTGCTCACTTTTGGCATGGCACTAATTTGGCATTAAGTTTGGCTACATTATTTGATTTGGTGTGACTTCTTTTAATTAATTAGCTTAATTTTCTTTTGTTAATTAGCCAAAACGCAGTTTAAATGGGCTCAACTTTTTGGCATTTCTGCTTAAAAGAAATTTTTTAGTATTTTCTTTGGCAAATTTGCTGTTTGGCTGCACTCATTGGTTCAGCATTTTTTTTCAATTGTTTGGTGCATTTTGAGTGTAAGGTGAAAAAAGGTTTTTACATATAAAACAAAAAAGGTAATGAACAAATTCAATGCAATTTGCTTAATGTGATGGATTACATGTTTTTAATTAAGCATTAAAATTAAATTAATTTTTTCCTGTTTCAAATTTCATATTTCAACTTCTTGTTGAGCTGCAAAAATTCATGGGGAGCATTTCAATTTGTGCATCATTAACTCATTTTAAATATTATGAAGAAGTCAATCAAGCAATTAAATAGAGATAAGTATTGATAAATTTTGTTAATGACTTGAGATGAAAAGTATTTGAGCTGCAGGCTTTTAATACAAAAATTGTGTTACATGAAAAGTTTCAGTTACTCTCCGAGTTTCAAGTTACTTTTGCAAATAAAGTCGCATTTTAAACTTAATTCTGAGTAACAATAAGTTCAAATAGTATGATGACACTTAAATACATAAAAAAGGACAACAAAAAAATTGCAAGGCAAACAAAAATGTTATGAATCATTTAGTTTCAATGTCAGTTACAACGAAATGTGTTTCTATTCAACAAAAAAGTGTTATGAATCATTTAATTTCACTGTCAATTTTTGCTTACAACGAGTTGTGTTTCTATTAGACTTGATTATACTTCGATTCGATTATAATGCAAACGAAACGTTTTTTCTTCTACTTTGAAACTCTACTTATACAAAATTTAGATTAAAAATAGTTTAGCATTATTTGACATTTAGTTTAAAAATGCAGTTTTATGGCAAACTCAGAATTTCATTTGATATGTAGATACACTTTTGGCACTTAGCAGAACATTTTTTGTTTTTTATTTATATTTTGTAACTTAATTTTTATAAATTTTTATTTGCTTTCTTTGCTATATTTTTTTTTAATTTATTTAAATTTTGTAAATTTTATATACACACTGAATATAAGAATTTTGGCAAAAATTTACTTAAAATCATATGCGAAGCTCATCTGTTTTTACTTAACGGTTTTTTTTAACAAATTGCCTCATTTTAGTTTGAAAAAACTATTTATTCAAATTTCAAAGCAAAAAAGTTGTCATTTTTTAAGCGCTAATAGTAATGTGTGATACATATTTGAACTTAACTTAAGTCTGTGCTGCTTTCTCAGAACTATGCATATCGATGATGTTTTGTATATCAACTGATGTATGAAATCTTTTTTATTGAGGCTTACAAATTTCTTTTGAGCATTTTCGTTTAAAATGTAAAACATGTTCATTACAAAATACCATACTGAAATTTGTAACTAAAACTCTTTCCATTAAAACTATTTCAAACTGCATTGGCAAACGCCAGCACTACCAGCACAAACAGTTTAACTCAAAAAAAAAAACTACAAAATTAAATTAAAAAAATCAAAAATACTACATTCATAGAAAAATTGTGTAAAAGTATATAGAAAAAAACTAAAAATACAAAAACCAAAAATAACATAAATTAAATACAACTCAGCAAATTAAAAATAATCTCTTCAATTTCAACTAGACACCCAACAGCCCAACCGACAACCACTCGGCACATCACATCACTTGGCCTCGTTGCCCTGCGTCTGCACCAGCAGCATGAGAATTTTGTTCATCAGATTGTCCGCCTCGGTGTCCTCCATGCTGTTCAACTTGGCCGAAATGAAGCCGCAGAACTTTGAGTTGAGCACCTCGCGCACCGTCTGCGCCTGCGGCATGTCCAGCATGCAACTCATGCTGCCGCCATTCTGCTGCCGCAGGTGGCGATGCTGCTGCAACATTTGACCCTCGTAGTCGTCATCGTCGTCGCCGCCATCGCCATCCATGCTCAGATCGCGTCGCTTGCGCTTGCTGGCTACGCTTGCACCATTGCCACCGCCGCCACCACCACCACCACCACCACAATTGCCACCGCCACCGCCACGCGGCGAATTCGAGTCCAAGATGAGCGGATAGGGAAAGTCTGCATCGATTGCTTCGAGCTCCTCGACCTCATCGGAACCCTGATGGCTGAGCGCTGCATTGCGCATTGACGCCTCATCGCCGCTGCGCATCGATGATGCATCCAAATCGTCAAAGGTGCTGTTCTGGGCATTGCTATCGTTGCGCGTCGACGAGACGCGACTGTCGTGCGGTGCATTGTGCAGCTGCTGTTGTTGCTGCGAGTGCAGTTGCTGTTGTTGTTGTTGTGTGGACTGCTGATGCTGATGTGCGGGTAGTGGATGCTGGCTGGCCATGGCCGCTGCGGCCGCTGCCACGGCAGCACTCGTCACACCATTGCCATGTGCGCCCGCTGCTGCCGCTGCCGCCGCCGCTGCTGCGGCCAAATCTAACTCGGGCTTGACAAAATAATATTCGTCCTCGTGGCTCATGTTCAGCGATGAGCATTTGGAGAGATTCAGCGCCGATTCATTGTACAGCGAGTGTAGCGGGTTGAATTTTAGTGCCGATTTGTTGTTGTTGTTGTTGTTGTGGTGTAAATGCTGCGAAAATGCACTCAAATTTACGCCAATGGCAGCGTTCTCGGCCGCATGTGAGCCACCCCTGTGGAAAATGAAGAGAGAAGCGAATTAATAAAATGTTGTAATGTTTTATTGGAGACTTCAAATTAAATTTAATTATAAACTAAATTTTCTAAAAACTATAATAAAATAATTTGTAAATTTTGTGAACTTTTTGGCTTATTAGATCAAATTCTATTTCCATTTTTTGAATTAAGTGATAATTTGCAATTGAAAAGAAAAACGATTTGCTGAGCCTTTCCCAATCTTTTAAATTTCAAAGCATTTAGATGCAAATACATTCAGTTAGATTCAAAATTCCACCAACTCAAGATTAGAAATGCCCAGCAAGAGACTAAACAATCATTGATCGGTTGCCATGTGTAAGGATCACATACCCCAAAAACAATCCCCACATCCGTTGCGTGCATTCACTTCAGTCATTAACCATTTCCGCTTCAGCAAAACCATTAAACCAATTTGAAAAATGTAAATGCTGACCTAAACGACACTCGCAGACCGATTTGCCGATCTTCAATTGCTGCGCATTAAGGCTTTGAGCTCTAAAACCGAAAACCCCCCCCCTCAGAGCGCATTCACGGGTATGTAAAATCGAAACGTGCGAGTGTAATGTTTGAGCAGATTTCTGCTGCGCCACTTGAGAACGCAGCACAGCTGCCGATGCCGCTCAGTCAGAGTCAGAACCAGAACCGAAGCCCGACACAGGGACAGTGGCTCTGGCTATGGCAGCGACGTGTATTGGCTGCATAGAACAAGCCATGGCTCGGCGAAACAGCCAGCCGAGAGTTGGTGTGTTGTGCGGCGCATTTAATAATAGAATTGAAATACATAATGAAAAAACTGCCAACCGGAAATACGAACATTGATAACAGGGCAAATAAGAACAACAGCGACGACGGCGAGGCAAAAACCATCAAGCAGCCGCCTGCAGCTGGGCCACACACACATACACACACACACATAGCGTCACATAATAAACGCAATTTTCAAGAGTCCCCAAAAAAGGCAATTGCGGCTGTGTGGCTGCGCGGCTGACGGACCATTGAAGCCCGCCTTGCAAGCGTACGAGCGAAATGCCACTTGGCCGAGATTAAAAATTGACACAACGCACAACGACACACACACACACACACACGCATACATGAACTGAACAGCAAAAGACAACAGGGGAAAAATTTCCATATGTCGAGCAGTCAAAGTGGAGTGGGAAAACAACAAAAATGCTGGGCCGAAGCCAGGCAACAACGTTGACTCTGGCTTTGTGTATAATTTTCACATAAACAAATACAGTAAAGCAATGCAAGAAGACACTGCACGAGACTGAAAAAGAGCACCACCAAATTTTCAGTCAGCAAGAGAAAAATCAAAAAAATGCTTCTTGATAACTGAAAATTTTGCAACATCAAGTCGACAATTTCTGAAAAAATACTTCAACTAACTCAAATACATGAAGTGAGAAAAAGTACAAAGTGAATCGCTCGACCAACCCATCAGTATTTGTGCACTTACACTACAACAACAAATATTAAAATTGTGCGCGCTCACCCTTGAACCCACACCACATACATACATTCACATACAACAATTGATCGCATTACAAAAGCAACGCCAACTTGCCGTGGCCGTCGAGTTTTGGGTCTAAAAATAGCACCAACACAACTGCAGTCGAGAAGGAAGCCAGTAAAACTAGAAGTTTAATGTCCTTAGCTGCTGGGGAGCTGACAATGTTCGGCTGAAAATTGAAAACTGAAAACTCTAAACGAAAAACCAGAAATATGTAATTTGATATTTTCCACATGTCGAAAGTAAATTCGAAACGATAGGAAAAATGTTGTGTTGGTGTGTTTTAAGAGGTTTCGCCTATTCGGAGGGTTGAAAGTGGTTGGCTATTTTTGTGTTCACAACACTGGCAAAAGCAAATGCTGAGTCAGTTCAAACGAGCGCTGAAAGTTGTTCAAACAGAGAGGAACTTGTAAGAAAAAAAGAAATAAATTAAAAAAATAAAAAAAATTCAGGTTATTAATTAAGTTAACATATAATAAAAAAATTAATTATTTAATTAATTTATAACAAAAAATTTAGGATATTTAATTAGTTCATGAATCAAGCAATTTTAACAAAGAATTTTTGAAATTTCAAAAAAAAAATAATAATCGTGAATTAATTTCAAAGTAGCGCTAAAAGTTGTTCAAACAGACAGGAACTTGTAATAAAAATAAATAATTAAATTTAAAAAATAAATAAATTTAAAAAAACATATAATAAAAAAATTAAGAAATAAATTTAAGAAATTTAAAACAAAAATTTGGGATATTTAATTAGTTCATGAATAAAGCAATTTTAACAAAAAATTTTAGAAATTTCCAAAAAATTTCAAAATCGTTGAATTAATTTCCAAATAGCGCTGAAAGTTGTTCAAACAGACAGGAACTTGTAATAAATAAATTAAAAAAATAAATAAATTTTAAAAAATTTATTAAAAAAATATGCTTACATTGATTAAGTTGATCATAACGTATAATTAAAGAAAAATAAATAAATTTAAGAAATTTATAACAAAAAATTTAGGATATTTAATTTAAATGAATCAAGTAATTTTAACAAAGAATTTTTGAAATTACAATAAATGTCAGAAATCTTTAAATTAAATTCAAACCAGCGCTGAAAGTTTTTCAAACCGACAGCTTGTAAAAAAAAATTAAATTTAATAAATTTATTTAAAAAAATGCAGGGTATTTATTGGTTCATCATAATATATAGTAAACAAAATTAATTAAAGAAATTTATAACAAAAAATTAAGGTATTGATTTAATTTATGAATCAAGCAATTTTAACAAAGAAGAATTTTAACAAAGAAATTTTGATATTTCAAAAAAAATAAAAATCCTTGAAAAATTTTCTAAATTTGAATTTTTGAAATTTCAAAAAATTTAAAAATATTTTGAATAAATTTCTAAATTTGAATTTTTGAAATTTCAAAAAATGTAAAAAATCTTTGAATAGATTTCTAAATTTCTTCTTCTACTTAAAGAATAAATAGCAAAACTAAAAAAAAAAAAAATAATTACTAAGCAAATTTTGATGCTTGATTTGGTTCCTTCAAACCAAGTGAACAGATGATAATTTGAAAAGATTAAACTGATCTTAATTTGAAGACAATGATCAAAAGTATTTGAAAAGAACATTCGAAATGAAAACAAAAACAGTAAATCTTGAAAATTATCTCTGACTAGATGGATTTTTATACTTTCATGGTCAAAAAATATCATCAAATCAATATTCAAAATGATAAGTTGGGCAAAGAAAAACCATAAAACTTTATTATAAAACTAAATCCTTATTCTATGCTACCAAGCCAACCATTTTGGACGAGCTCGAGCTCAGCATTCGAGACGCTATTGTCACATATTGGACCGAGTCGTAAAAAAATGAGCCGATCGCTTGAAGCACTGCCAGCGAAGCCGAGGCAGCCATTTGAATGATTGACTCTTCCATAAAAAATGGCATGAATGTAGCTTCAAAATAAACCCAGAACCAACTTGATATCTCACACCAATGTTGGTTTCTTTAAATTTCATTTGTTATCCTTTTTATCTGGTTTTATAAAAGGAAGTAATCATTATCTCGCAATATAAAAATGCGATTGGGATACTTCAGATGGCGTTAGAAAGTTAAGATTTCGTACTAAAGAAACTTCTCAGACAACTTTGTAATTGGCGGACTCAGTTTTGTTTGAATGGGCCTCAAAGATGGACGGATGGACCAACAAAGAGAGGATGCCATATTTCCCAGTTTTTCTTTGATAAAAACGTAAACACAAACTAGGCAGCTGCAAATGTGAATGATGTTTATAGTTCTGCTACTTTAATAGCCAATTACATGAAATTTTGGTTTAGTCAATTCTGTTGTGGTAAGTTTGATGTCAAGGATGTGAAACCAATTGTCGAAAATGGCAATCAAATCATGGAAATCGTCGAGCCGGCTGTCCTGTAAGCACTGTTTCAATTACCCAGAAGCGGAACATTGCACTAGAAACCGTTTGGAATCACTTGAATAAGGCTGGATAAAACATAATTTCTATCTGCAAATCACTGCTGAATGGCAACAAAATCGATCAATTTCTGAAGCCAATAGTGACTACTGATAAAAAAAAAATCACTTAAGACAACATTAAGCGAAAACTGTTTTGGTCGAATTGCGGAGAGCCGACACAAACGATGGCCAAGCCTGGATTGACCAATTGCCGGTTAGGTAGATTTTGTTGAGTCTTCTTTAAAAGGATTGGTAGGAAATCATCTACGGTGAGCTGCTTCCCTATGGCCAAACTCTTAACTCGGACTTGTGATGTTAACAATGGGAACGTCTGAAGAAAGCAAACGCCTAGAAGTGGCCATTTATGGAGTGGAATTGTGTTCCATCGGGACAACGCTAGGCCACACACAACGATAATGACTCGTCAGAAACTCCGAGAGTTTGGTTTAGAGGTTCTCAAGAGTACACCTTATAGAATGGACCTGACACCAAGAGATTACCACCTGTTCATGTCCCTGGCGAATGATTTTACTGTCTCAAGAGAAGCTTGCGAAAATCGATGGTCCCAGTTGTTGGCTAATAGGGACGAAGATTTCTATGAAAGAGGCATAATGGAATTACCTTTAAAATGACAACAAGTTATAGAACAGTGTTTTTTGTTTGTTTTTTTTAGAACAGTGCATAGTTCATCTAAATAAAATTATTGAAACTATGCTAAATAAAGCCTTCAATCCATGTTAAATTAAGGGATTTCTTTCTTTCAATGAATTTTAATCTAAGCACTAGTAAAGCATATAGCCAGATATGTTTTACCTAACCTAATCTTGATCTTAGTTGAAAGCATTACAATTATAAATTAAATTGTTTAATTCACAATCTTTAGATCGATACCATCCATCAATCGTTAAGAGGAGCTTAACGATGCCACACTCTATGCAGGCATCACAATGGAGATGAGAGAACTCAGAGTAGAGCAATCAGCTAACTGCCTGTCTTACCTAATTTTTAGTACACCTTGTAAAAATTTGTTTCAATGAATTTTGATCTAAGCACTACTGAAACATATCGCCCGATATGTCTTACCTTATCTAATTTTGATCTAAGTTTGAAGCATTAAAATTGTAAATTAAATTTTTTAATTAGTAATCTAACGATCGATAGTATCAATGAAGCGTTAAGAGGAGCTTGCTCACTGTCAGCAGGCATCACAATGGAACTCAGAGACAAGCAATCATCCAGCTGCCTGTCTTGCCTAATTTTTTTAAATTAATTTTGATTTTTTTTTTTTTTTTTTTTTTTTGGTTAAGAGGAGCTTGCCAAACTCTCTGTGGGCTTTCAAATGGACCTCAGAGAACTCAGAGTTGAGCAATCAGCTAACTGCTTTTCTTACATAATTTTAAGTACACCTTGTTAAAGATTGTTTAAATAAATTTTGTATCTAAGCATTACTGAAGCATATCGCCAAATATGTCTTACCTAACCTAATTTTGTTCCAAGTTTAAATCATTAAAATTGTAAATAAAATTTTTTATTTAGCATTCCATCGATAGATACCATCGATCAATGGTTAAGAGGAGCATTAAAATGAACTTCTGAGACTTCCGAGTTGAGCAATCCTCTAGCTGCCTGTCTTACCTAACGTTTGAATGAATTTTGACCTAAGCACTACTGAAGCATATGTCGTCTTACCTAACCTAATTATGATCTTAGTTTAAAGCATTACAATTTAAAGCATTAAAATTATAAATTAAATTTGTTAATTAAAAATCTAAAGAAAATATATAAAAGTTCTAACTAATTTATCAACCAAAATAACAATCGATTGTTAAATTAATATAAACATTGGTTACAATAGGAGATGCGAACGTTGTGTTGATTCTAAATGAAGGTATAGAAAAGATTGATTACAATTTGGATAAGGCACTTTATCTAATTTTACTTAAAAACTTTAAAGCTTTTAATTTTCAACTCATTTCACACTCACTTTAGCCAAGTTGAAGAAATGTTTTCTGCTTTTCATTAGGTATAACAAAAGTTTGAAGACCTCTGGTCTTACACCATAAACCACAATTCAAACACACATACACAACCACAGAGAAACAAGCGGGGGCGGGGGGGGGGGGGGGGGGGGGAATTTTTCGAACGCAAATGGAAGCGAAAACGACTAATAAACCAGCGAAAAAAAATGCAGGAAGATGAGATTAAAAACTGCAGTAACAACATTCCAGCCAACCAAACTAATTGACTGTACTCTGAGCCGTAGTCCAGATGTGCGCGCACACATGCACACACCCACACTTACACACACACATACATGCGAGAACTGATGCGGACGTGCTGCGTGCGTGTACTTTGGGTACACGCTCACATATATTTGCGGGGTATTTATGTATTTAAGCTGATAACGATGTCTCATAGCCGCGAACAGAAACGTCGCGCACGGCGCTGACAGTCGTCACAGCCGCAAAGGCGAACGAAGCAACGAATTGAAAGCAATTGTTGTTATTGCGCGCATTGCCGCTGGTCTGCTTGCACGGGCCGGCTGGCGGCGGTGAATGAGATTGTGCCGCCACCGTCGTCGTCACCAAACAGTCAAACACAACAATCTAGCAACAGTTGGATGGGACGCAAGACGCCCAAAGCGACCGGCCAGCTGCCGCTGATAAATCCAATCAAAATGGACCAAGTTTAGAGCGCACAGCTTGCCGTGAAGTGCGCAATGGATGAGGCACCGGCAACGCTCGAAGCAGACACAGAGCACACAGCAAAGATCGCCACAACCACAACCACAACCGCCAGCATAAACGCGACAATCAGCAATTACACTAACACACTTTAATTGTGTAAACGGTTTGGTGATAAAACGAAATAACAAAAAGCGCCACAACGAAGCCGAATAAAATGCGCATTGCTAGATGGAGAAGGAGGACGGGGGTAGAAAAGCGAAAGCGCGGTTTTAATACTACAAAAATAAAAATTAAAAAAAAAAACAAAAATGGCCAGCCAGCCGATCGACAGAGGGTAAGAAGCGCACACACGAGTCTTGATGCCGCTGTTATGTGTGTTTGTATGTGAGTGTGTGTGTGTGCGCGTTCAAGTATGTGTTTGTGTGCGTGTGTGCCGCGCACTTATTTAAAATGATTTAATAAGCAAATGAGCTGAAAATGTTGCTGTGAAAAGATCGTCAAATGAAAAGAATGCGCCACAGAATGTGGCAACGCGCCGTCGCTGACGACTCAGCGCCAACGACAACAACGACGACAACGATGAGCGCACTTCAGCTCGATCAGCAGGCCGTATCGCCGCTGGGCACCGTACAAAACGGGCAAAAACGGGGGTTGTTGGGCCAAATAACTGTGTCGCGTCTATGCTTTGGGGATCTCATTGTTGCGCCGAGTGTTTCGATCGTCAAATGCGGCAATCGCTTGGCTCGGTTGGGCTTTGGCTCTTTGGTTGGGTTGAGTGGCTCGCTGGCTGGTTGGTTGGTTGGTTGGTTGTGCGGATTGCTTAAGTCTGGCTGTTCTCTACTCTATACTACAATATATATATATATATATATGTAAATATGTATTTGTTTGTATGTACTCGATGTACAAATGTGTGCGGATCGCGTCATAACTGGGCGTATTCAATTTGTGCTTCATTCGTTGCGATCTTCTTTCGCTTTTTTCCCCATTTTATTACATTTTTTTTATTGAAAAATTGCCTGATACATATTTTAATTTTATTATGGCATTGAAGCCGCAACGAGTGTTTCTAACGTACATTATTTAGTTGACTTGAAATTGTGAGCCAGGTTTGTCTGTCACAGCGCTGATTTCTGCTGCTGTTGAGTGAACCTTGGCCGATTTTGAGCTCGATTTGTTAATATTTTGGAAAGAAACTTGTTGATTGAATGCTTTCTTTTATAAAATTTCTCAAATGTTACTTTGAAGTGATCTTTTCCAAAAGATTTTCAATATTTGGAACTAGAATAGACGCCATTTACATAAATCTTAGTTTATTTTTGGTCCTTAACACTAAAAAAAACCGCAAGTTTCCCATACCTACAAAGACCATATATCATATGCACTGATAACTCAAAAAGAACACATCGGATTTGGATAATTTTTCACAAAATAAATTTTAAAATATTTATAAAATTTATTTAAAATTTTTTTTATTTTTAAAAATAAATAAATAAAAAATAAAAAAAATCAAAGTCATGAAAGCAAAAGTTGACAGAAATAATAAAGGAAATAAAGATGTTTAAAAATTAAAAACGGTCAAAATGACTGCAATAGTCTTTCTAGTGTTAAGAAGCTTCCAATAAGCATGAGAAAGCATATACTTTATATATATATATGTCCATTGTATGTATCCATATGAAGACTATATGAAAACAACACAAGGCATAGTCTTGTGGAGGACCTATGCTAAAGAGAGGAGTGAACAAGGAATACAAAAAAAAATATGAAGACTACCAACATCATCAATAAAAGAGATCCAGGCATGACAGGCAAATTAAATTAATTGCCTATTGATCAGCAAATACAACATTAAAGGTTGTTCAAAAAGGATCTATTGAGATGCCCAACAATATGGCAATCCTACCTTTGGAATATTTAGAACCATGCCGGCTTTTGCATAAATCTGATGAACCGCTCCTCAGTGACATATTAGCCACAATTATCACACAATGAACAGTTCTGACAACAAGGAAGCATTAACATTTGATTAAAAAGCTGAACATTTGCATAGAAAAAAGTCTGAAGACAATAACTCCTGTAAAAAGCCATGACATTGTTTTGAAGTGGACATTGGTTAGAAAAAATTCTGAAGAGAATATCTCCTGTAACAGTTCCACACTTCAACCAAACGTATTATAACAATTTTTTTTAAAGGAGATATTTTCTTAAGAATTTTTCGACAAATGTCCACTTCAAATGTTTGCTTTTTAATAGAAATTATTTTCTTGAGACTTTTTTCTATGGAAACTGTGATGTTTAGTTAAAGTGCTGAACTTTTGCATAGAAAAAATCTAAAGAAATATTCCTCTGTCTACAAGAAAGCGGTGACATTTGGTTGAAGTGAAGGACATTCGCATAGAAACAACTTTAAAGCCAATAATTTTTGTAACAAAAACGGTGACATTTGGTTGAAGTGATGGACATTAACATAAAAACTCTGAGGACAATAACTTCTGTAAAAAATCGGTGATATTTCGTTGAAGTAATGAACATTCGCATCGAAAAACAAATTAAAGCCAATAATATCTGTAAAATATCAGGTTTTTTCTATGCATTGAAGACTCAGAACTTCTAAAAAAATTATGTGGGCGAATACAAGAGTGAAGATCCTTTTTAAGATGAGCATCATTGCTCTGTTTTAATCACTAGAATTCTAATATTATTTATTAATTATATCATAAAACGTTTGTAATATTAGACGAATCAACTAATATTAATGTTCCAGGATTAAACATGATAATTATTATTAATGTGAGGGAGGGCAAGTCCTAAGTAAGTGAATGTAATTGAGGGAAGACAGAAAGGTCAAAGACCTTTCATAGCACTCACTCCGAGCAACCATTATACTCTACGCGATGCAAAATGGGCTTTAAAAAAGGTAGAGGAGAGGAAGATTTTAAATCAATTAGGCATCTTTGCTTCTCTTGAACTTTTTAATTACTTTTAGGTACCTTAAACGATTGGGGAGGTTTAGGTAAGCTGGAATGTCTGATATGTTGAAAAGCGACCACCTTTTCAGTCAAGGCTACCTGGGCTCATTGGCACCACAGGATCAACTGAGATCACTCCGTAGGTCAAATAGGTTTAAAGCAAATTAACAGGGAAGCTAAAGTCAAAAGGAACAAATGCTGGTAGAGCTTGGGAAGAGATAAAGTATGCTGGTAGAGTTTTGCTTCTTAAATTATTTCTACTATGGACAAACAAGAAGATATTAACAAATAAAAACTAACTAAACTGACAGAATGTTTGAAGAGAATACCAACTTCAACTGTTCCCTTGAAACTAAAAAGAAACAGAAACCAAATAGAAAATAGAACCCAACTAGAATAGAAACCAAGCAAATAAATATCAAACAATTTTGCACCGCTTCAGCTGAGCGCTTAATTTTATAAACAATACTTATTTCACATTTTCACTGACTGTATAAATATGCCATAAAGTCTCTAATGATTCATACATAAATATTTTCAATACTCGAATATATACAAATGTGTAACACACACAAACACGAGAACAGCAGGCAGGCACAATGACGTCTCTTACTTTTTTGACATTTTATTTACCAAATGCGATCAAAATGCATTTTCAATTCAAACTCGTAGTTGTTCTATGCAAAACGAAAACAGTAAAACTGCTGTTGTGAATGTGATTTAATATTTTAGCGGCAGAAATTTTACTGTGCAAGCAATTCTTCAAAATCAAGTGTAGCCCTTCAATTCTTTATCCCTACTTAACCCACGTATCTGACCCAATAGAATCAAATGGAACCAATGGTACTGTATTCAGAGGGGAATACCCCGAGTTTTGTTGAAACAAATAACTCATTATGGTTTTATTTTGCACAAATATACAGACACAAAAAAAAAAGAAACAATGTAGATAACACGTTCCATATAGAAAGAATGCACAAGAAAAATTTTAAAAATAAATAAATCATTTCTTAAGAAAAATTTCCAATTCGCAATGCGAGCAAAGCAGCATAAAGTGAATACCGTCAACATTAGTTCAGGGAGATTTTGTGGGTTCAAAGCCCCAATTTATATATTTTTTTAAGAAATTGTGGGCCACAAATATTGTTTCAACTGGCCTTGGGCTCAAAAGTTGTGAATGGAATCGCTCAAAATTAAATCCTTTGTAAACGACTTAGCGAAATTTGTTGGTTAATTCTTTCCAAAGTAAACCAAAAGAACAATTAAGATATTAATTAATTAAACCCCCCAGTGCTTCTTTGATAAACGAAACCATCCTAAGTCAAGCGTGGTATTACAAAAAAAAAACCGTTAGTTTATTTTGAGGTGCTAGAACTTCGCACCAGAACTTAAGGCTTTAGCCTGGACTTATATAATGTTTTACTTAAAATATCAACAATCTCAACATATCCGATTTGGTCTGTATTATTCACAGGCAGGCTTGACAATAGGGAAGGATGGGAAGTTTTTTCAAAGAGACTTATGATTTAAAAGTTCCATAGACTTCTGAAGAAAAAGCCCCGTTCTGGATTTCAAGGGCCCAAAATTTTAGTTTTGTGTAATTTTTGGGCCCTGTTGCGGAGTGAATAAGGAAAAAAGTGTACTTTTTTAAACTTAAAAAAAGGGTCTTATAGGTCATAGGTTATGTTTATATAAGCTGTAAAATTTAATATGGACAAAATTAGTTTTGAATAAATATTTTAATAAATAGAAATTAAAGAATTGTATTAAAAAGTATAAAATCATCCACAAAGCCTGAATATTATTTAACAATAGAAAGACAGTAAGTATTCCATACCCACAAAAACTTGATATCATATCCGCTGATGTCTCGAAAAGTACACATCGGATTTGGCTAATTTTGTACAAAATAAATTTTTTAAAAATTTAAAATTGTTCACGATAAAAAGTAAGAGTCAACGAAGCAAACGTTGATAGAAATCAGAGGCGGATTCAGAAAAATATTTCAAGGGGGGAGGGGTTTCAAAAAGTAATTCTTTAATAGTCATAAAATGCCTTTTCATTTGTATGTATATTTAAAGACGATCCTAATATTTCGGGGGGTGTTTAAACCCCCAAAACACCCCCTGAATCCGCCACTGATAGAAATACTAAAGAAAATACAGATATTTAAAAATGAAAAACCAGCAAAATAACCGCAATGGTCTTCTAGTCTTAAATTCAAAGCAACAACAACATAAAATAAGCGCTTTAAGCTGCCTGAGTTCAGACAGTCCGAAGGGAACAAGAGGAGGCATAAATTATTGAACAACAATACTAAACAATATTCAAAAGATTTGTACTAAACATAGAATGAATTAAAAAAGCTTGAAAACTAAAAAACTAAGACATTAACCTACAGAAGAAACCTAACTTAAGCATTTAAAAAAATACGAAAAATCTAAAAAAACGTCATAAAAGGATCACAAAATCACTAAAGATGACAAAAATCTGAAAGCTCAGAAAACTACCCACATATATAACTCTCAAGATTACTACACCATCGACAAAATACTAGAACAACCCTTATTGAACTTAGTCAACCCGCATCTCCTCTCTGACAAAAATCACAACAACACAACAAATAAATGAATATTCAAAACACTTGTATGTACTAAACATTGTTCTAAGCCGAAAAAAGTCTAAAAAAAACACATTGTTGCATTAGTTTTCAACATACTTAAACCTAAATATTTCTAAAAATAATTGAAAATTCAGAAAATCATAAAAATCTCGGAGATCACAATATCACAAGAGATGACAAAAATTCCACAATTTCGGAAAACTCTCTCAAGATTACTACAACTACAACACTCATAACGATTTTTCAAAAGTACTAAACAACAACAAAATAGTGCTGTGGCACAACTCAACAGTCATCTCCCCTCTTGCAAAAATCGCTACACAACAAATAAATGAATATTCAAAACACTTGTATTTACTAAACATTGTTCTAAGCTGAAAAAAATTAAAAAAAAAAAATTTTAAACATACTAAATCCTAAATATTTCAAAAAATATTTGAAAATTCAGAAAATCCTAAAGTCCCAGAGATCACAAAATCCTTAGAGAAAACAAAATTTTTAAAATTTCGGAACACTACCCAAACAAATATCTCTCAAGATTACTACAACTACAACACTCATAACGATTTTTCAAAAGTACTAAACAACAACAAAAGAGTGCTTTGACACAACCCCCCTCTCTGGCAAAAATCGCTACACAACAAATAATTGAGTATTCAAAACACTTGCACTAAATATTGTTCTAAGCCGAAAAAGTCTAAAAAAACACATTGTTGCATTAGTTTTCAACATATGTACTTAAACCTAAATATTTCAAAAAATATATTAAATTTCAAAAAATCATAAAAATCTCGGAAATCACAAAATTCCTAGAGATGACAAAATTTCCAAAGTTCGAAAAGCTACTCACACAAAAAATTTCCCAAGACTACTAAATCTTACAAATACGAGTACAACTTAAAATATTAAAAATAACAACAAAAGAGTGTAATGAAAAAATCAGTTTGACTTACTTCCGCTCCCTGATCACGTCGCGCAAAAAGTCCATCGCATCGTAGAGACTCCACTTGGGCTTAAAGCCGCTGCCCATAAGCTTCACGTGCGCCAACTCACGCCGATACGATTCGCGCAGCGATTTGAAGGCGCGCGCCACCCGCCGTCCGGGCGCATTGAACTCCTTGCCGATCTGCTCCCAGGCGCGATTCTTCTCCTCCTCGGCGCCCTTGAAATTGGGCAGTCGCGAGTCCCACAGTATCGGATTGTCGTGGACCATTTGGATAAGGCGCAGTTTGTCGGAGGCATTTCGGCGGACCACTGCAAGTAAATCGAGCGTGAGTAAAAATTTTTCTTTCGTCGTCGTATAGAGGAGTTGCTGCTGCGGCGGCTCGACGTTGTCGTCGGCAGCAGTCTGTTGTTGTTGCTGCTGCTGCTGCTGATTTTGCTGTTGAATGGCAATTTTGAGTTTTGTTTGCGTTTTGGCGACGCTGCGCACATTCGAGCGCCGACTGTTGGCGGCGGCCGTGCTGCGCCGCGAATTCGTTCTGGTCGCAGTGGCGGTGACAGCGACAGCAGCCGTTGTCGCTACGGCCGCGGCAGCGGCGCTGGCCGTTATTGTTGCAGCAGCACTCTTATACGGCAATTGCAAATTGTTGACGCTTTTGCGTGTGATTTTTCTAAAATTAAAATTTTTGGATCTTAACGCACATTTTTTGATCTTCTGCGCCGGCAGCAGTTCCAGCGACTTGGGCTTCATGTCCAGCGTTGCGGCAGCGCCACTCGCTGCGCTCATCTCCTGCGCCGCTGTGGCTGCGCTTGTATTCTCCTTGGCGGCGTCGATGGTGGCGTTCGAGGTGTTCAGGGAGGAATTGGTGGAGGTGGTGGGAGAATTGCAGGACGAACGTGACGAATTGGAGGAGGCGGGCGAAGCGGCAGGCGCCTCCGTTCTGGGTGTGCTAGTTGTTGTTGGTGTTTTTGTTGCTATGGCTGGTTTTGGCGAAGGTGTTGTTGTTCTTATTATTGTGGCAGATCGTTTGGGCGACGTTAGGTGGGCGCTGCTAGTTGCGAATGCTTCTTCGTTGTCGCTACTCTCGGCGCAGTCGCTTGCTTTGCAGTTGTTGTTGTCGTTGTTGCTGGTTTGGGTGGTGTTGGCGTGTGCAACGTGCGCGTCCATCAATGTTGGCAAAAAGTCTCTCGCTTCTTCACTTTTAAGTTCAGTTTCGTCGAATCATTGCACATAGTTTACTTGCGGCCCACAAATAATTGTTGTTGCACGCAAACGAACCGTTATACACAAAAGAAAATAGACAATCGGCAATCGCGCGGCCTACAATTCAGGGCTTCCTGCTCCGCTTTTGCTACCCTCTCACGACCAAGTTTAAAAACCGACTAAAACCCAGCCGCCAACCAACCACCCGAGCCCGCATTAAATGAAAGCAAAGCCAAAACGTTACAGCAACAACAACCACATCAATAAACAAGCGCACACAAATACAGCGGTGCATGAGCCGAAGCAACAACAGCAACAACAACGAAAAATCAGCGCTTCAAGCCGCCTGAGTTCAGCCAGCCCGTAAAGAACAAGAGGAAGAATCGCCAGAGCCGCAGCCGCAGCCACAGCCAGAGCCGAAGAAAAACCCCTCAAAATGCGTTCAGCTATTGCTGCTCTTCTCGTTGTTGTTGTTGTTGTTGTTGTTGTTATTACTGATATTGTCGTAGTAGCCTGGGCCAATATACTCGACACATTCGCGTACTCGCGCGGCCACATGCGTTCGTTTCGCTGGTGCGCGGTCGTTGTTGTTGTTAGTGTTATTGTTGTGTGGTGGCCGCTATTGCCTTCGTCAACAATCGTTTCGGCTGTTTGCCAACTTCGTTGCGGCAGTCGTGTCGCGTAAGCCGCGTTTGTAATTCGTTTGCTCGTCATAAATCGTTTTTAATTTAAACCAACAACAACAACAAGCAATCAACTGTAACCGCATGCGCTCACACATAGCGCACCGGTCCAAAAGTGAGGGGTAACAACACAATCGCAACAACAACAACAACAACAACTGCAACAAAACATACAACTGGGAGCAGCGCCGTCGCACAGAAATAGCCAAAAATCCCTAAATGCACGAACACAGAACGCCGAAGAAGAAAACTGCGACGACAACGACGACGGCGTGAAAAAGCAGAGGAACAGCAGCAACAAAGCGCAGCCAAGCAACGAGCCACATTATTCAGCGAGCAACGCGCCCTCAAACGTTTAACCGATAGCGCACGCACGCACACATGCGCATCAACAGCTACATCAACAACAACAACAACACAGTGATACAATAATCACAGCCAACAACAACAACAACAATAAGTAGCACACTCGCCAACTCGGCTCAATCTCGTCGCCGTTTGCTTGCTGCTGGCTCGTCTTTTTCGCGTTCTTTCGTTCGTTTGCTTTGGTTTTTGCCTGTGGCTGAGTCGGCTGCCACTGTCAGCGAGCCAGCCCAATGCTTGGCTGGCTGCCTGCGCTTGCACACACTCAAACATTCCATTGAGTGAAATTGTCGCACTCGCGCTACCCTCAGCCGCACTCTCAATTCAAACGGGAAAAATGATCGCAATTGCAGCAGCACACAGTGGCGCAAATTTGGCAATGTTTGTATGAAAAATCAATATGCTGAATTCTAAGAGAAGGACAAGGTAAGAGTTGACGCTGGGGTCATAAAGTAAAAATCTTTATTACTTAAAATTTAATTCTCTCACATACCTAGACTCATTTGTTTGTATTCAAATATGTTAACTTTTAGATAAAAAAAAATAAAAAGAAATTAATTAATTAATTAATTAAATGTTTAAGCATTAAGATTTTGACATTTTTCTTTTATAAATTAAGCATAAATTACAATCATTAAGGCAATTATAAGTAAGTTCTAATGGCTCATAAAAACCTTCCATATCGATTGATTTTTGAGTCAAACATTTAACTAAATATTGACTTTTTTTCATTATTTTTATATGTAAGTAACGGAAGCTTTATAAATATTTTTCCTCATAATGGTTAAGGGCTCATAAGAGCCTTCCATATTGACTGATTTTTAAGTCAAATATGTAAATAAATACAGAGGACGTCCAGTATAACGAACTTTCCATTTAACGAATTTTCGATTAAACGTACGGCCAAATTTTTTCACTGTTGGTTCTACATATATTACGAACGAAAGTGGATTTTCCTATTCGATATAACGAATATTTTTGTTGTTTTTCACCCTTCGAATTGTTTTTATTTGAGCATTCACATTCTTTACTATAACAATGAATGTTTGGTTTCGTCAAGTGAACGGTATCTCAATTGTTTTTGTTTTTGTTACGTTAAAACTTTCAAATTTACGTCAAGTTACCAACATTTTCAAATTCTGTTTGTATGCATTGCTGATCATTTTCACAGGATTTGTTTTGCGTTCGGTCGGCTTTTTTTTATTTAAAAAATGAAAAATTCAATAATCAATCAAGAGAAATTGCCATACAGAAAAGTTTACTTGCGGTAAAGAGGCAATCGCGCATCGAAGACTTTTTCACTGTACACACATAGCCATATTTGTATTTTGAAAATGCTGGAATAAAAGAAGATATTTGTTTAAAAACTGAATATGTGAGACTTATTTCTTTAAGAAGGATAGTTTAAAACAAGAAAATTTCGATCGAGTTAACGAATTTTTCGATTTAACAAATTTGGGGTACAACATAAGATTCGTTATATTGGACGTCCACTGTATTGACTTTTTTCATAATTTTTATATGTAAGTAACGGAAGCTTTATAAATATTTTTGCCATTACATTTTTTCAATTCTGTTAGTTTGAGCTGCAGAAAAAAATTTATATATTCAATATATTAATACCGGCATGTTTTGCATTTCATTTTCATGCTTAAGTAAAATGAATTCATATTAGATTTCAATACGAGATGACTTCATTTTCACATAAAAATTAGACGCAATACATGCATAATAAAAAAATATAGTATAAACAATTTGCTGGTGAGAAGGTTAAGGCTCGCAAATCAGCCAATTCAATCATCCTATCGCATCGAAGTTTTCCTTCCAGATCCTTACCATTTAACCCTAGAAGGGTAATCATATTTTACATACGTTGTTGGTAATCTTCGTCGAATCGACGAAGTCGTATTCAACTCCGATTTTTGGAAGTATTAGAAATCGTATAAACTCTTACTTAATTTTATAATTATGGTTAGACATTTTTGTGTAAATAATTCGCACCGTACATATTTTTAAAAATTATTTGTGTATTTTTCAGTAATTTGTGTTGAGGTACATTAATTTTTGAGATCGGAATGAGTATCAGAAGTTAAAAAAATAATTAAAATTAAAATAAAGTGAAGAACAATACATAGCTTCTTTATGAAGACAGAAACACAATTATAATTCCTTAAAAAACAAATAAAAAGCAAAAAAATCAAAAAATATAACTAATTTTTTACAATTATAATTAACTATGTAACTAACTTACTTACACACTAATTAACTAGCTAACTAATTAACTTAACTAATTAATAGTTAATTAATTAACCAATTCCAAAAAAATTTTCAATGAATTCTTCCGATAACCCCGAATTCCGAGACATTTTGAAATACTGAAATGCAATGTAAAGTACTCGTATTCAGTTGCAAAAAGTCACGTTAAAGGTATTCTTCGTCGTTTCGACGAAGCCTAGTTTTGTTTTTCTATAAAAAAAAGAAAACTAACGCTGCGCTCGTGCTGTAAAACCTTGTATTCCGGGAAAGCACATCGCCAACTGAGATCATACGAAAAGAGAAAGCAATCAGATCAGAGAATAAGGAGAAATTTAAAGAAATGTGTGTGGTGTTCGTCGAATCGACGAAGATTACCTTTCTAGGGTTAAGATTCTAAGTTAAAGCAATATCGAAAATCTAAGTGGGACCTAAAGGGTCTAGTGAGCCTAAAATTGTACAACATAAAACGCTGTGTTGCTTGTACTAAATTATTTTAATGAGTTATACCGTATTTGCAGGACTCTAAGTATAAAACAAGTTTTTCAAGTAATAAATTGTAGAAAAAGGGTTTATAAATTTCTGCAATTATAGAAGCAGTAAATAATCTAATAATCTATTTTTTACTTTAATAATCTATTAAATTAAAAAATCTGAGAAAATCAGAGAAATCTAGTTGTAAAAGGAAACAATTTTAAAAAAATTCAGATATTTCCTGGAATTTCATTAAACAGCACAAGATTTGTATTTCAACTGAATTGAAAACGACTTCGTGGGAAAAAATTTGCCTTTGGCTTCAAATCTGAGTATTTGAAATCTTGTTTTCCATGTAATCGTAAAGGGGTTAGTTAAACTTCTGCCAGTGTAGTGGAATTTCTATAACAAAGGTTTTTACTTAAACACTAAACTTTTATATACAACAAGAACAACAACAAAGCTGTATAATCAATATCTTTGTATTATGTAAAGGGGTTAGGAAAATTTTCACCAGTATAATGGAATTTCCATAACGAAGTTTTTCACTTAAACACTAAAATTTTAAATACAACAACAAAGCTGTATAATCAAAATCATTGTTCCCAGTTGTTGTAAAGAATACTGGAATTCTTATAACGAAGTTTTTCCCTTAAACACTAAAATTGTATACAAACACAGAGATTGAAGATTGGATAAGCTTTTATTATAATTTTTATAATAGCTTAGCGTTTTTTATTAAAATTTCATAACAAAGTAAAGGCGTTAAGGCGTTTGCTCAAATTAAAAAAATACACCCGTACCCGTAAGAAATACTTTGATAAAACACTTACATATGTGAATCTCTTTAAAATAATAAGAACATTTATTCGAATCAAGAAATATATGTATTTAAACTATAATTGGTTTCGAAACGCTCAAAAGTTTATTCAAAAATCTTTTAAGTACCAATATCCATGTGAACTATCTGACTTAAAGTTTAAAGTATTTCTGACAGCTGTTTATCCTTAATTTAAAACTTAGTATATCTGACAATCTATATCCAATTTAAACTTACAAATGATAATTTTATCTTATTTTGGAGTTGATAATGAAGACATCAAATCAAGCGTCCAGACAATTTCATGATTTCATTTATTGTCAAATTTGGGTTTAAAACTTTGTAACATAACTAAGCAAGAGGCTGTGGATATTTTCGCAAATAGGGTTGAAAATGTAAAATTTTAGATTGAAAAATTATACGCACAATGCCGTAAGATTTAAATTGACGATCTGTTAGTAACTTTATACTATATGGAGTATCCGAAAGATATAGATACTAAGACCGTTCTGACCATTGCAACTCGGCTATGATCTCCCTTCTTCACTAGCAAATTCTCGGTGATCTTGACTTTCAATCAGCCGACCATCGTCGTCAAGTTTCCCAAAGACTCTAAAAATCTTTTAGCCGATTTGTTGCTCTTGTGAAAAAGTGAAAAATGAATTGGCGATCTAATGTTAATGAACAAAATTTTGCAATCACGGGATCACAAGTCAATCAATCAAGCAGAACTCGAATTCAAGTTTGCCGTAGACTCAGGATCTCTTTCAGCCAATTCGTCGCTCTTATGAAGCTAAAAAAATATGTGAAAGATTAATATACGTTCTAATATCGGTGAACACAAAAATCAGCAGTCACAAAAATGTGTGACATCACAATTACGGGACACACAAGACATTAATTTCCATTCATACTGATTTTTTGCAATTTTATGAGAAAGAAGATGAAAACTAACTAAATTTTATGGTGTAGTCATAAAAATTTGTTATCTCATAATTATGAGGATTGCAAGACTGTGAATGTCCCAGAATAAGCTCAATCAATTAAATTTTTTTGAACATTTCAGGAAGATGAAAACAAATTTCAAGTACTGGTGGTCACCTTAGGTAGTTTTTTTCTTCTTAGAATTAATGCGAAAAAAATGTTGCAACCCCTCTAAGCGTTTGTGAAAATTTGTTCACGCAATAATTTTCTGCATTCTTACCACAGTTCATGCACTCAAAAACTCTATGCACTCATTTAGTTGAAGCTCAGACTCTCCGCTGTCATTCCCCTAAAATCAAAGATTATCCTCTCGTTTGCCTTTTTTTCGAACCATGTTTGCAGCAGAAATGGCATAACGAAATTTGCCGACCCTCCCCGGGCCGGCATCGTCAATGTGCCAGGCCAAGAAACAACAAAGGCGCTGGCGGCAACAACGACGGCGACGGCCAGCATGTGTGGCTTATGCGTGCGCGTGTGTGCGAGTGCGGCGCGTATGGGCCCACTGTACTTTTTCAATTACCATAACATGCGATTTTGCCTGCTTTCAAGTTGCGGAACGGACAGCAGCAGCAACAACAAATGGCTGAATTCAATTGAAGGCAATTTTGAAGCAGCTGAACGAGCGGAAAAAACGTTGTTGTTCGGGGGCAGGGGGGGTTGGCGAGAGGGCAGAATTGCCAGCTATCGTGGCCGATGCGACGGCGCAGACGGCCAGAGTGCAGCATTTCGTGGCAATTGCTGGAGTTGTTATTGCTGATGCCATTGTTGTTGTTGTTGCGATTTGATCATAAACAGAAATTTAGCGCATCGGACCAAGAAAAAGGCAACGGCGGAAGCAGCAGCGACGGCGATCGTTGACGTTGGCTGAAAGCGCAGCCGAAGCTCGTCGCCAACTTACAACCAGCTGAATTGTCGAATACAATCGCCGCTTATATGTACATACATACATAAATATGTATATCGATGTGTGTGTGTGTAAGTAATTCATTTTAATAAAAATTCCCAACAACGAGTACAACAACAACAACAACAACAATGCTGCCGCCTGATGCTTGCCATGAGGGTATATTTTGTTGCCACTGCCGCATTGCCGGCCGCCGCTCCGCGCTCGCAACGTTTCGCCCAAAAACGCTACAACAATAACAACGGCAACAACAATGCCAAGAACAAATGGCAATTCTGTTATGCGACGGCAGATTCTGCGCAGTGCCCAACTCACACACAGACACACACACACACACACACACACACAATCACAGTCACCAAATTGCCAGACTGTGTGCCCGCGCAGCTCGGCACTTGAGCCATGGGCCATGGCAGTAGAAAAACCGTCCGACGCTTCATTTCAATTTCAATATTGTTGCCGTTGCCGTTGCTGTTGCTGTTGTTGCTCATGTTGTTGTTTTTGTTGTTTGTAAATTACTAACGGAAATGGCTTCTTAAGTGCACATCTCGTTTTTTTCATTATTGTTGTTGTTGTTGTTGTGTTCATTGTCGCTATTTGGCATTTCATTGTTTGCTATCATTTATGAAGGGGGCCAGCAAAATGTTGTTGCTGGAGGAGAGGTAAGGAGGGGGCCTGTAGGCGGCGCAGCGAACGGCTCGCATGATTTTCTTTATTAAGCATTCTAGACGAAATTGTGAAATTCACATTTGCGCTGGCTGAGCAACTAATGCTGAGTCAATGCAAAGATTATACAAAAACAACAACAACAACAACAGGAATTGTAACAAACATGGCCGTAATTTTTGCCATGGTTTTTTCAAAGTTTGTTTATTGAAATTGATGGGAAAATTTTCTATGAACCCGCATGTGATCTGTTGCCAGATCACAATAGTTTGGGAAACACTGTTTGAAAGAATAATGGTTAGAAAGCGAGTTTACTAGTCAACCTTGAGAGCAGATATATGATTTCTTATTGCAGTGATGCACACAGGATTTCAGTTTTGAGAGTTTTGTAAGCAACTTTTGGGCCCAATGCCATTTGAAATCATATTGGTGACCCAAAATGCTTGTAAAAAACAGATATTTTAGGGGATTTGAACCTCTCAAACCCCTCTTGCGTGCGTCAATGCTTAATTGTGATAACATCAGTTAGTCAAGCAGCCATAAAAAGCCTTAATCCTCCAAGAAATAATCTCGGGATGAGCTTTTCTAGTTCACTTTACTGAGTAACACAAAGCTTAACACTAGAAAGACAGCAAGTTTTCCATACCTACAAAGATTAAATATAATATCCGCTGATATCTCCAAAACTACACATTGGATTTGGCTAATTTATATCAAAATTAATTTGAAAGAATATATATAAAATTTTTCACGATTAAAAAAAGTCACCAAAGTAAAAGTTTATAGCAATACTTAAGAAAATACAATTATTTAAAAATGAAAACCCGTCAAAATGACCGCAATGGTATTTCTAGTGTTAAACAGACAATAAAAGTCTGAGTCTCGGCCTTATATATTCGCTAGAACAGCGTCTATCGTAGCCTTCACTGGGAGTGCTCCATCTAAACGGAGACTTCAAATCTCTAAGACTCGAGTAAAATACCAGAAGACCAGAAACACTTTACGCTGTGCCTTAGAACTAAAAAACTTGGAGAGTCTTCTTAAAGGACCTCTACTCCAAATAGAGCTCGCTTTGTCTTAGCCCACAATAAAAATCAGCTACTACAAGTCATAGGCTTTCGGACTCTACGTTGCCAAGCAACCAAGAAAGTAGCTTTCCCAGAGTGATTAAATGTATCTTAACTCTTATAACTCAATCAGACCTTATAGCAATATGCCAAACTAGAAATACTCTGCAAATCCCATCTAATTGATTTTTACCTGATTTGTTCCTAAGTTGATTTTTTATTACAAGTACAACAAAGTCAAAATGATGGCAATAGGTTTATTTGTTTAGAAATTACAAACCAAAAATATAAAAATTTAATAATTTTAATAATTAATTAATAATTGACTGGCACGACAGCCCGCTTGCGCGAGACTAAGGCCTAGCTTCCCGCAACCACCCGTGTTGTGCGTGTGAATTTGTACGCGGGTTGAAGGGACCTACAGTTTTATGCCGGTTCCGAACGGCGAGTTGGGAGCTTTTTCATAAGCAAATTTTACTATCAGAGGTTTGCCATTTCCAGCTGAGAGGACAGCCACCGAAAGAGAAAACGAGTTTTCCCGTTATTTTTTTAGGTGTTATTACAGGCAGTATTTGAACCTGCGGTTGCTGCCTGCGACTCGCGGTCCAACGCACTAACCAACTGAGCCACGGCGGCTGCCGTAGTCAAGGAAAATCCGGGTAAGTAATGCCCATTTTTTGCAAAAACTCGAACTAAGTTGGAAAAATGGTTTATGGATTCGAAATCAGCGATCCCCAATCACCACAAAACTGATGTCAAAATCAGAAACGGCAAGAAAAAGTCAAAATAATAATAATAATAATTATGAAATCTGGCATTCAATGCGCTTTAAAAATATACAAAAGAATTCAACATGGAAGTAATCTTCTTCGTTCTACCAATTCCAAACAGACCCCCGTGCCCTAATTAACTTTTAAACCCACTAACTGCACTTCGTTTTAACTTTACAAATTATTTTCACGAACAAACATTACTTACACTTCAAAATAAACATCAGCTTCTTTAACAAAAACAAAAATGTTGGACCTATTAGATTAATAAGGCTTCAACCATCTCAAAATTGATCTCTATTTCGCTCCTTGCATGAAGACTTTACTTCTATACCTTAAAATAAAATTCAGCTTCTTTAACAACAAAAAAATGCTAGACCTATAAAATTAAGAAAGCTTCAACCATCTCGAAATTGGTCTCTATTTCGCTCCTTGCATGAAGATTTTACTTCTACCTATAACTTAAAATAAAATTCAGCTTCTTTAACAAAAAAAAAAATGCTAGACCTATAAAATTAAGAAAGCTTCAACCATCTCAAAATTGATTTATATTTCACTCCTTGCATGAAGACACAATGATATCAGCGACATTAATGTGACCACTGAGCTTTGCCAGACTTTATTTTGAGTTAGAGTTATGTATCGAGCGCCCTTTTGCCACAAATAAGTCATTGTCTATTTTACATTTTTTGGGAGATATCTGTAAAAGGACAACGGGCCGAATATAGAAGAATTGAGAGTAAATAGACAACATATTTATCATGGATCCTCAAAGGATACTGGACCCAAAATCAGATGTAAACTTAAAAACTAATAATTAGAACCATTTTAAGAAAATTAAGACAAAGCAGCAGACTGGCCACGTGTAAGAAGCTCTGTGAATGAAACTTTGATGCACAGCGCGTTGAACCGCTTACAAAGATTGTAATGGCAAGGCACTCTTTGGCTGTTAAGACAACAGAAGAAAGACTCATAAGAAGAAGTAATAGAGCACAGAGAACCTACATAATCTAAGGTTATTCGTACATTCCCAAAAATCCTTTGAGTGCCTGTCTTCCATGATTTAAATCAGCTCACCAGACTTATTAAACTTCCCCCAGCATTTGTTACATCTTGAATAATTTTACGAAACAGAGACTAAGTAAAGAAAATGTATTTCCCTACTTTATGGCAACTTGTTACAGTGTTGGGGAAACAAAAAATTTTGGGGCTAGAGTGGGGTTTAAGGGCATCGCGTCGAGGTCAAAGTTTCCAAAAAGCTGAGAAATTCGACAAATTGCTTCACAGCTACTCAGAAATTGCTCTTAGAGGGTTAAAATCTATGACTGACCCGCACTAGTTGTATCTACTGAACATTTTTTTCAAACATACTTACCTCCTATCTCCAACCCTTAATGGGGTTCCCATATAAAATTATTGTTTTTATAAAATAGGCTCCAACTGGTTCCAGGTGGCTTCCAGACGTATTACATGTAGGACTGACCCCCACTTATTTTCCCTTCCGAATTTGTCTTCTATACATACCGAATCGCTATCTACAACTTTAAAGGGGGCTGCCATACAAAACTGGCCATTTTCTATGGAATTAGCTCCCCACTTGTAAATGTACATCAAGGAAACATCATATCTCGAAAACTACTGAACCAATTTGATTGATTTCTTCAGCTATTGGCCACTCTCTTGAGTACAAAAAATACAAAATTAATTAAGGTTCAGAAATTCACCACCAGAGGGCATCTCCCATACAATCGGAGTTGTGAGGTTACCAACTTTTGGGTTTGTAAGAAGCAAAAATCAAAATGTACTATCGAAACCCCATTAAACTTCCCATTTGAATATTATTTTCATTTCAGATGAGTGTTAGGTTAAATTAGGTTCAAAGGTTATTGTCCATATTGGTTCAATGCCTAATGTGAGTGCACTCTATGACTGCCAGAAGGAGGCACATTGCTCTAACTGGGGTTCCTGTAAAAAATCGACCATCTGCTTTCCCAGATAAATTCGAGGGGTCCTATTATTTTACTTCCTTATCACTGTAAGGTCTGTGAGAAAATTGCCAAATTTTCAATTGATTAAAGTAACCAACAACCAAGGATTTGCCAAGCGGAATTAATAAAGTCAATAAAGTTTCTTTGATGCTATGGTTTTCCAAAAGGATACCAGTGATTAAGATGCCACTAACTCGTTTAGAAAAAAAATGTGAAAAGTTGCCTTTTGAGATGTCACCTTCTTTGTGAATTTTCAAATGTCTGCAGGTTTTCTTTGACCACTTTGCTTACTTCCAACTTAACCCACCAGTGTCAAAAATCTACAAGGTGACATGATCGATTTGCAGCTCAACAAACCCTAAATTCACGCGAGTTAAAAACTGTCAACAGCGCTCAAAAATTTGTGATAAGCAATGAAATTGTGTAAAAAAAAATAGAAGTGAAACAAAATGAAAAACCGTTTCAAAGTACAGCCGGGTTCAATGTTTATAAATAATTGACTGCATGAATAAGTAAATGCATACATATGTATGTATGTATAAATGTACACATATATAGGTGTATGTGTGTGTGATTTCCAAGAAACGTTGACTCATTACTTCAACGGCGAATGGTCAGCGCCGATAAAGCGAAGCCGACTCGAACGGCATCGAATTCAGCAAACGAAACGTGGCTCAGAGCACAAGACGCCGCTGACCGCGAACCGCCTGCAATTGGAAATCTTATCTACGAAATGCAAAATACGGCTCGGCCACACAATCGAAGCCACAAAGTACAAAATGTACTTAAAGCAATAACAACAACAACAACAACCACTAAAATGAAAAATTATACCATATTCAATGATTTCGTCTACGACGGTCTCACCCTACGTTGGCGTCTATGGTTCATTGGGCTGTGCACCGGCAGCGGCAGTCGCACGCACGAAACGAAACGAAACGCCACCACATGTGATCCAAATGTCGCCTTTCGTCGGCCAAGCGTTCATGTGTCGCTGCCATTCGCGCTGTCTGTGCCTGTCCACTGTGTGTTGCGCCGGTCTTAATGCATATTTACGAGTATGTAAATACTGTTTGCAACGGCTACAGTAACAACAACAACAACAACGACAACGACAGTGGCAACAGCAGAAATAATAACAGCAACGACAGTAGCAAAATGTTGAAGCATTTCGGCTGCAACCAAATGCGTTACAGATAATGCCAATGGCAATAGCAACAACAACAACAACAAGAACGACAAAAACACTGTCGAAGACCAACGAACGAACGAACGAACGCGTCAACATTTCATATGCACTGCAATGCATCGGCAATGACGATAATAAATGAACTTCGACACTAATTTCCAAGCAGCAACAACAACAACAACAATGGCAGCACACTGAATTGTAACGGCAACAATTGTGATGACTACCGAAGCGTCAATAAGTGTGAACAGCAATAAGCGGCGACAGCAAGCAGCAATGGGGAAAATACGGCGAAAAACGTCAAATGCGCTTAACCCTTTCACAACCAGTGTGCCATATGTGGTACGCATGAAAAATGTTATAGTTTTATTCAGCATTTTTTGTATTCAGAGAACACAAATTTCACACATTAGAACTGCATATATTTGTATGTATGTATGTATGTCCCGTTGACCAAGAAAGGATTAAGTTGAAGAAGCATTAAAGTCTTGAAATTAAACAATAGTAGCAAAGAGTAGAAAATTACAACAAAATTATGAAGTTACTAAAAATGTGGCCTAAGATTAGATTAGGCCAAGTCGGCCATTCATAGACCCTGTTGGGTCCCTAGCGGCACCAGTTAAAGCTCCTTAGTGTTGCGGGTCAATGTAAAAGTGATCGGTAAGAATGTGGGTGATCCTAGTGAAGTTCAGCAGCGAGTTGATGTTGTGCTGGATACCCATCAAACTCCAAGAAGAACCTGTCCCCTAAGTAAGCAAGACACAGTCTTGAGGTAGTTACACATGGAAGTGTAGTACACATGGAAAGAATGTGTTCCAAGGTCACCACATGTGGGTTAAGAAAATCAAAAATTAAAGATTTTCTTTGATCTGCTGAAAGGAAACAGTTTTCTTTTCTCTTTTGGAGTTAAATGTGTCAGGATTCTACTATCCTTTGGCTCATGGTCCCGGGCACTAACTACTGAACCGCAAAGGCCATCGATTGCTAGGTTCAATTAATGCAACCATTCTCTATACAGTAGTGGATTTTCGTTTCAAAAGGGTTAAGCAAAGCTAACTGAATTTATTGCAAATACATTTAACCAATGGAACAAGCTTGTCTTCAAAGGGTCCGTAGAATCTGGGATCAATTTATTCTGCATACAGAACAACAGTATCGAACGACTTTTAGGTATGAAGGCTATGATAAGGATAGGGTTACCAAATTTTCCCAAAAATTCAAGGCATTTTAAACGATTCCCTATTCAATGTTACCTTAAAAAAATACACACCGGCCTGATTCTAGAACCAACACTAGCAACTAGGATCCAGTGGCGGGTTCCAATAATTCAAAAGGGACTTTACTTTGCAGAAGAAAGAAGAAGCTTAATTAACACCATAAATATCATTACATATAGTATGATAGAATAGAATTATATTTTCTATATTAAATTTGATATCCACTTGTTAATAACTTTTTTTTAATTTTTTTAAAATAATAATATTTTTTTAAATATGACGCAAATAGGAAAAAATATTGGGAAAAATATGTACTTGAAAACACTATACGAGGAATATTTAAAAAAAATGCTGATGCGTCTGTACCAAAAATATAATTTGATAAAAAAATTTAAAAAAAAAAAACAACAAAAAATATTTGAGGTTATATTTTTGATTGAGTTCAATCGATTTTTTGGTAATGCGTCTTGGTGGTATCTATATTTAAAATAATGTGGTAATTTTACCAAAATACTTGATAAAAAAATTTTAAAAAATAAACATTTTTTTGTAGGTTATATTCACTTTTGAGTTCCAGCGATTTTTCTGATAATGCGTCTTATATCTATATTTAAAAATAATTTGGTAATAGCACCAAAATTATAATTTTATAAAAAAATTTCGAAAAAAACAAAAAAACATTTGAGGTTATATTCACTTTTAAGTTCCACAGATATTTCTGGCAATGCGTCTTAGTGATATCTAGTTTTGAAAACAATTTGAAGGTTGTACCAAAATTCTAACTTGATAAAAAATATATTTTGAAACAAAATACTTGAGGTTATATTCACTTTTGAGTTCCAGCGATTTTTCAAGTAATGCGTCTTAGTGATATCTATATTTGAAATCAATTTGGTGACAGTACCAAAATTCTAACTTGATAAAAAAAATTTTGAAAAAAACCAAAAAATTGTTGAGGTTATATTGACTTTTGAGTTCCACCGATTTTTCTATTAATGCGTCTTAATGGTATCTATATTTAAAAATAATTTGGCGTTTGTACCCAAAATTCTAATTTGAAAAAAAACAAAAATTAATGTTTGAGGTTATATTCAATTTTGAGTTCCACCGATTTTTCTGGTAATGCGTCGTAGTGGTATCTATATTTAAAAATAATTTGGTGATTGGACCAAAATTTTGACTTAGTAAAAATTTTGTCACATTGAATATTTGAAAAAAAAATGTTTGAGTTATGTTCGATTTTAACACTAGAAAGACAAATGCCGTCATTTTGACGGCAAAGCATGATAAAGTTGAAATTTTTCGTTTAATAATATTTTTGAAAAAATTATCTCTCGTGACTTTTAATATTTTACAAAGTTTTAACTATTTTTCAAGTTTAGGGGCCTCATCTTTTATAGTTTTTGAGATATGCAATGTTATACCTAGAAAGACCATAGCCGTCAATTTGACGGCAGTAACCAAAAACACTAGCTGTGGTGTATTTTATACACTCAACGAAGTAGGCGTCATAAAAATTTGAAAGGTACATTTGTTTTCTGCAGTGATTATCACTGGTATTTGGTAACGAAGAAAGAAAGTTGATTCTACGCGAAATTTATATATTTGCGCCGAAATATAGCTTGAATCCGTGCGCCTGACTGGCATAAGAAAGGATTTGTCTGATTTTGAAATTGATGGAGAAGTTTTGGAAAATGGTAACAACGGTGACAGCGATTTCGTA
This sequence comes from Melieria crassipennis, assembly GCA_963668005.1. Classification (NCBI taxonomy): domain Eukaryota; kingdom Metazoa; phylum Arthropoda; class Insecta; order Diptera; family Ulidiidae; genus Melieria; species Melieria crassipennis. The sequence continues at coordinate 74,338,759 of OY764962.1, read as the reverse complement.
CCGGATCCAGTTGTCTCTTCATCGGACAATGCAGACCTAGAAGAAGAGCTTGAAGTAAATTCATCTCCAAAAATGGTGTTTGAAGCTGGCACGAGCAACCGGTCGATCTGCTGCAAAGCGATCTGCACTTCCCGAAATTGGAAATGTTCAAATTGCGAGTGACGGTACCGAATGGATTTAGATTTCAAAAAGTTAGAGCTCTTCAATTATGCCAGTGGGACGAAAAAAAGATAAAAGAAAATCCAGGGCCAACTCCGCATACAAAACGATATGTTGACACCAATAAAGTTATAACAGGCATTGTTTTCGGATAAATGCACTCAATGGGATATATGTAAAATTGTGCACTGAAACAGAAGCTAGACGCCAGTTGGAAAATGATAGTTGGACTATGTCTTTATATGAACTTGATGCATTTATTGCTATTCTATATGCTCGCGGCGCCTAAGGATCCTGCCAGTTGGATGCTGATAAGTTATGGTCAAAATTATGGGGCGCACCAATGTTCAGAAAAACAATGTGTAAGAACCGCATCAAAGAGATTATGAAGTTTTTACGCTTTTAATTGCGAAGTACAAGATCCACACGACTTACAACTGATAAGTTTGCGCTAGTGTCAACTTTTTGCAACAACTTTATTGAAAGCTGTCATCTTTGCTACACTCCTGGTCAAAATTTTGTTGGTGATGAACAGCTTTTTCCCAACAACGTAATGTTGTTGAGTATCCTTCATCCCACTGTTGACGTTGGCACCGATATGAAAAAACTTCCCGAGACCGTAGCATTTTACAATAGAACAAAATTTGGTGTAGATATACTTAACCAAATGGCTCGAAAGTACTCGATAAGAGCTGGAAGTGGAAGATGGTCTATTCATGTGTTCTATAATGTGTTAGATCTAGCCGGAATAAATGCATTGATTGTATACAGAGCAGTAACAGGGAAGAATATCAGTCGTCATTATTTTATCCTTCAACTTGTTTCTGAGCTACGGGAAGAATATCTGAAAACTAGACCTGATATTGGGAAAAACCCGATGCCTGAGAACCGCTCGAGTGACATGTGCGATAACTGCAATAAGCCTGTGTGTGGTTAATAATTTGTTCAAAATGTTAAATGAACTGAAAACATACTTAATCTGAATAAAACATACCATCATCATAACAATTACCGTATATATTCTCTTATTTCTTGCATACCGTCAAATTGACGGCTGCGGTCTTTTTAGGTATAACACAGCCACTGGTCTTTCTAGTGTTAAGTATTGCTAATACTGGACATGAGCCCACTTTCATTACCTCTATTCGTAGAGAGGTTCTTGACATTTCTCTGGCAAATACATATGCCAATTATTTTCTCAGGGGGTGGAAGGTCTCAAATGAGCACTCTTTTTCCGACCATAGGTACATAGACTTCTGTATAGAAGTTGAAAGCCCTCAGGTCACTCCCTACTGGAACAGAAGACGTACTGACTGGGACAAGTTCAGAACAGTTTTCACTAGATCTCTTCCAGCTGACGGCCCTCCTTTAATTGGATCCACTCAGCAGCTTGATGAAGCGGTATCTTCCCTTACCACTGCCTTTAAGGTAGCCACTGCAGAGTCCTGCTCTGCGAGAGTCCCCTGGGGTAAAACTAAGCCCAGGTGGTGGACCTCTGAGGTGGCTGCACTGAGAAGGGACTGCCGCAAACTCTTCAATCGTGCCAAAACGACAAATAACTGGTCTGAGTACAAAGACAAACTTAGACTCTTCAAAAAAGCGGTGAGATCAGCAAAGCGCACCTCATGGAGACAGTTCTGCCAGGATATTGGCAGCAACTCAGAGGCTAGTCGCCTGCGTAAGATCCTCGCTTCCTGTCCGTCAGTTCCGGGCTTCCTACAAAGGGAAGACGGTAGCTGGACATCGTCTAGTCAGGAAACAATTGAGCTCCTAGTAGACACTCATTTTCCGGGCAACAGCTTCTGTGATGCTGGGGCTCAGGGCACAAATAACTCACCCTGTTTACCACTTAATACCAGTGGTCAGGACATAGTTTGTAGTGAAAAACTACACTGGGCTATAGAAAGTTTTCTGCCCTTTAAATCTCCAGGCCCTGACGGTATTATCCCAGCTGATCTGCAAAACACATCAAGTCTGGTGGTACCATGGCTCTTGGAAATCTACTTAGCCATTTTCCATTTGGCTTACATCCCATCCGAATGGACTGAAGTCAACGTGATCTTTATTCCCAAGGCTGGGAAATCCTCGCACTCCAAAGCAAAAGATCACAGACCGATTAGTCTGTCCTCTTTTCTCCTTAAAACCCTAGAAAGGCTCATCGATATCTACATTAGGGAAAAAGTTGGTCATCTACTATCCCCTAATCAGCACGCTTATACGAAGGGTAAATCCGTAGAGACGGCTCTTCACGCACTTGTGCAACAAATTGAATACTCCCTACTTTACAAGGAATTCACTCTGGTGACTTTTCTTGATATTGAGGGCGTTTTCAATAACATAATTCCGTCGGCCATTACAGGCTCACTAGCTAATATGGAACTACGGAAACCGCTGGTCGACGTAGTTCAAAAACTCTTAACCAATAGGGTTATCAACTCTTCACTAGGGGCCTCCTCTGTTAAAAGGTGGGTAAGCAGGGGTACCCCACAAGGTGGTGTCCTCTCCCCCCTCCTTTGGAACTTGGCACTTAATGAACTACTTCTGCAACTAAACAAGACAGGGTGCAATGTGGTTGCTTATGCGGACGTTGTAGCGATTGCGGTATCAGGGAAGAATCTTCCGACACTGGTCGATCTTCTCCAGGGTGCCCTCAACCTACTCGTATCCTGGTGTAATCAGAACGATCTGGGGGTTAATCCTTCCAAAACCGATCTGGTTCTCTTCACAAGGAAACACGTAATTCCTACTTTTAGTCCACCCATTCTAGGCGGTACAGTTTTAAGTATTAAATCGCAGGCCAAGTACCTTGGTATATTGCTGGACAGAAAACTCAGCTGGAAAGCGAACATACTGGATAGGGTTCGTAAGGCTACAGTAGCATTGTATTCCTGCAAAAGAGCAGTTGGTAAAAAATGGGGCTTGCAACCACGTATATTGTACTGGATTTTTATTTCAGTGATCAGGTCTATTCTCTTCTATGGAGCGGTAGTATGGTGGACGGCCCTAGATAAGAGGGTCCATCAAAAGCCATTGGACTCGGTCCAACGGTCGGCGGCGCTTATTATAACCGGCGCCATGCGATCAACACCATCCAAGGGGCTCTATACTCTGCTCCACCTTCTCCCGGTGATCTTTACGGGAAACAAGCTGCAACCCTCTCCGCAGTAAGATTAAACTCTATCTGGGGATGGGCGCGCACTGATTTCGGACATTGCCGTATCCTGGGTAAAGTAACCGACCTTCCCAACAACATTGATCACTCCCTTCCGTCATACCTCTTTGGCACCAAATTCTCAACCCACATACCCCAAAGATTGGAGTGGGTACAAGACACGGTGTCCAGAACTGGAGTTTGCTTCTTTACAGACGGCTCCAAGTTGGATGGCAGGGTGGGGTGTGGTGTTTTGTGTGTTGACCCTCCTATGGAAGACTGTTGTCGCCTTCCAAACTTCTGCAGTGTCTTCCAAGCGGAAGTACTTGCAATTTTTAAAGCCCTGTCTTTGCTAAAACAGCACAACCTACCTGGTGATACTGTTAGGATTTTCACGGACAGTCAGGCAGCTATCAAAGCCCTCAAGAAGGCCTTCACCACATCAAAAGTGGTCTCTCTTTGCCGATCTCTGCTCAATGAGCTAGGGTGCGAGTACAACATCACTCTGACTTGGGTACCGGGCCACAGAGATATTAGGGAAAATTGCATTGCCGATGAGCTCGCTAGACGTGGCACCACCCTTCCAGATGACAACATTAACATTACAGTAGGTATCCCTCTCGCTACATGTAAACTCAAAATTCGCTCTTCTTTCCTCGGCACAGCCAACAAGCGATGGCAGGAGGAGAGCACTTGCTCAATCACTAAACAACTATGGCCCACTTTTAACCCCGGGCGTACTAGAACTCTTGTCTCTCTCAATAGACGACACATCAGCACGATCGTCTCGATTCTGACTGGACATTGTACATTTGGTCGTCATGCCTACAGACTAGGTATTGACAGTCGGGACTTTTGACGAAGCTGTCAGAATGAGGAGGAGGAAGAATCCATTATTCACCTCCTCTGTCACTGTCCGGCTCTCTCTATACGAAGATGGAAAGCCTTAGGCTCTACTTACTTCGACAATCTGGACGACCTTAGATCAGTCAACATCAGGGACTTGCTAGGTTTTATCCACAAGACAAAATGGCTTGCAAAGGCACTTAACTTGCAGTAAGACAGATCATTCCCTCCTTGTGGTATCACAACGGGCCCTTTTCGTGGCCTAAGTGTGTCTTTCGGCAGGTCCCGTGCCTAGGCAGCCACTTTAACCTAACCTAACCTATGTTCGATTTTAAGTTCCACGGATTTTTTTCATGCGTGTTAGTGATATCTATAATTTTTCACAATCCCCTCCAAATCGGATGATTAGTTTGAAAGTAATACATTTTTATTTTTATTTGTTTCTATTAATTCTGGCTGATCGGGAATTAACTATTGTGGAAAAAATATGGGAAATGTTTACTAAAATTATAAGTAAAATTAATAAATATAACAACGGGTTAACAATATAACGGGTTATGCCCGGCATATTTTTTTTGCCTGTGACAAATTTAATTGACTTTCTATAAAAATATGATATGACAAACATTTTATTCATGTCTCCTAGGCCCCCGACTGTGAATACCTTATTGTCCAAGACATAACACATATAGCTAGTCCAATTTCAAACTTGCCCCTGATTCCGTATTAAAGGCAGCCAAAACATTTCCTATTGGGTCAATTTGCTTAGATTCGGTAAGCACTCAATTTAGCTCACATCTACCGATCTCAAAAACGATTCACAAACATACAACACACACACTCTTCGCTCCTTCGTACAAATGAGAACGAAAGTGTTTCTTCAGCCCCTCGGTGAAATTTTCTTTTTTGGAGCTCTCACATTTCGTGCTCTTACTCAAAGTTCCATGCCAGTGTTACCAGATACCTGAAATGACTTTCTCTTAAATCTTAAAAAAAACTGAAATTTCCTTTCAACAATTTAAAAAATCTCTTCAAAATTTTTTTTAATAATTTTTATAATCATAAACTAAAGTAAACTAAGTTCTCATAAAAAATGAAAATAAATTTAGTATTTTTTACTGCAGCCTTTTTAGTTATTCAGCTTCAGCTTAACAAAAGCTTAACTCAAACAAAACATTTAAAAAATGAGATCGGTATAAATTTTGCTTTTATAAACTTCCTTCATTCATTGCATAAATTATAAAAAAATGTATTAATTAATTAAAATATTTTCAAATTAAATTAAATTAAATTGGACACTTTAGCTTTCAATATTCAAGGCTCCAGTGCCACTACTGATGTCAAATGAATCACAACTCCTAAATATTCTCCTAAAAGGCCAATAATCTCTTAAATCTAGACGGAAATCTCCTGATCTGGCAACACTGCTCCATGCTGCTTCCCTCTTGCGCTCTTTTGCTTTCGTTTCACTATCAACGCGATCGCTTTGCCAGATCCCCAAACCACAACGTAATTTTATAATTAAGCCTGGATTGTGCGTAAACAAAAACAAAAACAATCCAATGTGCACAACTATTGCCGAATTTGAATGGCGTTTTGTTAGTGTTAGTGTGAGCGTTATTGTTGTTGCTGTTGGGTGTTGTTCAGTGTTTGTTATTGTAATTGGAAATTTATGTGGGATCATTATGACAAAACGCAAAAAATACTTAAGTAGCAGTGAAAAACAAAAGCAAAACAATAACAAACAAAAAAATACAACAATTGAATTTCAGCTGATTGTGTCGTCAATGTGACTCATCGTTTTATGAGTGACGGCATGAAGGTATTTGAATGCACTTCTTCAAGGTCTGTGTTTTTGTTTTTGTGTTTAACATTAATGTGGAGGGTACAAAGTGCAGTTGTTGGGAACTTTGTATGTTACAAATGTCTGTAGTTATGCAATGCGAACTGTGAGATATGAAAATTGCGAGTGGAACTTCACTTTGGTTATCTTTGTTTGCATCTTTAGAAATTGAGTGTTTTAAGCTTTAAGCTTTTGGAATTGGAGTTTCAAAAGAAATTTCATAGATTTACAATTCATATATTTAATGCTGAAAACATTAAAATTTTCGAATAATAAACTGGGGCCGCCTGAATATTTTTGTCAATACAGGGCTTACAAATGCTCTGTTCAATCATAAACGTCCCACTAAGTGGATCATGGAAATTGATCTTATAGACCAAATAACAAATAAAGAAGTTCAAAGCAAAAAAGAAAGAATCGAATCAATAAGCAAAAATAATTTATTTCTAAACATTAAGGGGGGTTTCTACCTTGTGCGGTCAAAAAAATCGATTTTTTTTTTCATGCATTTTTGGATTAATGCATGATTGTAGAATATGCTCCGACAATTTGAAGTTGAAATCTTTCGAATTACGGAAGCAATTTATCGAAACAGGTAGCGGTGTCGAGCGCGCCGAGCCGCTGAAGCAAAACTTTGAACGCGTTTTTCTCAAAACTACATTTTTTGACCTTGCGGAAGTGATTTAGGCCACACGAGTTGAGCAATAGCTACGAAATTTTAAACAGTCATTTATCAAGGTCTTAGCTATGGCACGAACTAGGATCTTCAAGAAATAATAATTTTTTCTCATTAAAAATAGAAATTTGTATTGAAAAAAGTAGGTAAAAATTTAGTTTTTTAGTCAAAATCGCATATATCCTTCATTTTTCATTTTTTTTTTTAAATCCTAGTTCCAGCCATAGACAAAAGGATACAGAATAAGAAAAAATTTCATTTTTGTGTTTCAAGTCATCTCAAACAGCGGCAGGACCTCCGCGAGTAAGGAAGTCCTGCCGCCATTGCTCGATGGCCCCCTCCCCCCCTTTGCATATTTTATCTTGAAACTTTTTTTACTTGTACAATAAACATATACCTACATCTGAAAAAATTTTCCAGTGTTTATCTTAAAGACCTTCCCATCAAAAATGTTTAAAAAAAAACATGTTTTCTCGGCCGCACAAGGTAGAAACCTGCCTTAAAAGATCGAACTTTAAAGAATTTGAAACGTCTGAACCATTCAAACCCTCTGATCAATCCGCATGATTCGAACGAACCAAATCGAATACCTAAGTAATCAAAAATGTTTGGACTATTAGCTCTGTGCGAACCTTCTAAGTGATATGGACTGTTCAAACTATTAATCTGTCAATATGTCATCTATGTGATTCATATTGTCTGAACGATCAACAACTATTGGAACGATCTAATGTACTAAACCGCATATCTGGAGTAATCTATACCATACTGTCGACTCAAAATGATTTGGAAATACTGTCAAAACGGTTTGGTAACTAGGAGCTGTCTGAACCATTCAATACGTTTGATCTACTTACTTATCTAAATAATCTCAACTGTCTTATGAATTTGATCCATTGAAACTATTCAGACTGCGTTCAACTAACCCACATCATTCAATCAACGCCTAACGTTCGATTGATCAACCCCGTTCAGTTGTTTCGCTCAATTTGAATAAATTGCAAATATTCCGTGGCCTAAAATAAAGTCAAAGACAGTCCATACTATCCAAATTCACTTAAAAACTTGTGACTTTTAACTCTTTTGCTACAGGTTTTTACTAGGGAAAGTTAAAATTTTTAAATTTATGGATTTAGTCTTCTGTGTGGTTATATCAACAACATTCCATAATAATTTTTTTTTTAATTTTTATTACCGAGTCCTGTTTTTTAGAGTACTGGCATGTGACAGCAACCATATTGTTCTGCCTGTAATATTTACTTAAACGTAAATATTTTTACGCTAACTAGAAAACGACCATTTATTCAACAATATCTTCAAAATTATTTAAAACATTTCGCTAAATTAAAGTAAACAGTAAAATTGGAAATTTCTTATATTAAATTCTGCTTCTTCTTCCTTTACTATATAAAGGATTTTGTGGATATTGCCTTTTTTGTTTGCTGCTAGATAGAGCATTTCTTATTGAAAAGCACGAATTAGGTCCTCCTGATTAGAAATATACAACTTTTATTTTGCCTTTTTTGGCCTTAAAAAGGCAGTTTGCCTTTTTCACCCATAAATGCCGTTTTTAGTGCCTATTTTACCTATAAATTCCACAAAATGCCTTTTTCAAGACTTGTCGAGCGCCTTTTTATTTTTATTTTCCCCCCTTTTGTTTCGCAAAAATACTTTGAAACTAAAAAAAAATTAAGTGGCAACATTGCAATTTCGTTAACTTATCGATGTTTTTACATTGATTTGATCATTCCTAAGCCGTTATTTTTTGTTGTGCACTCGAAAATTTAAAGAAAAAAACATGCCAAAAACAAAAAGTTCGGTTAGCGCAAAAATTTTATTTATTTTTTCGTGATACAAATACGGCTTTTATATGAGAAGTTAAAATATGAATTTAAAATATGTGCCAACATTTCAATTAAAATATCTTAGTTTTCGTTTTTAAACTATCTTTGAAAACCTTGATGTTCCTTTTCTTGTACAAAAAACGAGGTATAAATATTGAATGTTGCATACGTCAGATGAAATAAAATTATTAAAAAATACACACCGTTTCCCCTTTTTTTTAGATTTTCTAGTATTTTTTTCTTATTTTTAAATACAGTTTTTAATGCCCTATTTCGCCTTTTTATGCAGTTTTTAGTGCCTTTTTATGCCTTTTTGGCAGTTTTTAGTGCCTTTCCGTGCCTTTTTTGCTATTTTATTTTGCCTTTTTTATAGGTTTTTAGGTCCTCAAAATCCTTGCCTGGTTATAATATTCAAAAAAACGTATATATTTACTTCTCTTATTTAAGCTTAAATATTCAGTTTATTAATTTCGTATTATACCTCAAATTATTCTTAGGACCAACAAAAAAACCTTGAAACCATAGAGGCTTCAGACGTCCACAAAGTAGCATGTTGCCATATGGCAACAAAATAGCGAAAGGGTTAAAGTGAAAATGTATTAAATGAGCCTCACTGTGCAAGGTCCTAAGAATAATTTGAGGTAATTAATTAATTAATTAATTAATTACCTCAAATTAATTAATTAATTAATTACCTCAAATTATTCTTAATTAATTAATTACCTCAAATTAATTAATTAATTAATTACCTCAAATTATTCTTAGGACCAACAAAAAAACCTTGATACCATAGAGGCTTCAGACGTCCACAAAGTAGCATGTTGCCATATGGTAACAAAATAGCGAAAGGGTTAAAGTGAAAATGTATTAAATGAGCCTCACTGTGCAAGCGATCCCTTGCCTCAAAATCATTCGTACTGTTTTAACAATTAGCACTGCACAAATTTTGACAAACAATCCACTTTATTTGTCGAACGATCCGAACTGTCAGAACAATTCAGCCATAAAAACGATTTGAATATTTTAAAGTATTCAGTATAATTTTTCTATGTAGCCTGAGTTACATAGGTTCACCATCTCACGAGGCATCATAGTTGATATCTCAGATATACTTGTAGCATCAAAATCATTCGAACTATAAAGAAATTTCGACAGACTAGTTAACTAACTTGGCAGCCGCTGTGGCTCAGTTGGTTAGTGCGTTGGACCGCGAGTCGAAGGCAGCAGGTTCAAATACTGCCTGTAATAACACCTAAAAAAAATAACGGGAAAACTTGTTTTCTCTTTCGGTGGCTGTCCTCTCAGCTGGAAATGGCAAACCTCTGAGAGTGAAAATTGCTTATGAAAAAGCTCCCAACCTGCCGTTCGGAACCGGCATAAAACTGTAGGTCCCTTCAACCCGCGTACAAATTCACACGCACAACACGGGTGGTTGCGGGAAGCTAGGCCTTAGTCTCGCGTAAGCGGGCTTTCGTGCCAGTCAATTAATTAATTAATTAGTTAACTAGAAACTCTAGTTTAAAGTGTTGTATGGAAACTGATTATCAATTGAGAATTGTTTGGATAGCCTTAGTTTCGTAGGTTCGCCGTCTCATGGGACATCACAGTTAGTATCTCAGATATGGTATCAAAATCATTTGAACTGTTCAGATAGTTCAACAGATTGGTTAGCTTAAAGCTCTACTTCAAAGTTTGGTATAGAAATCGATTAAAACCTCAGAACTGTTCGGAAAGCCTGAGTTACATAGGTTCATTACAACATGGTGCCCCATAGTGGGTATCTCAGATATGGTATCAGAATCGTCCGAACTGTATGGACAGTTCTACAAATTGATTAAATTAAAGCTCTACCTTCAAGACTGTTACAGAGACTGATCATAGATTGTGTCTCAGGGATACTTGTAGTATCAAAATCATTCGAACTATACGGCAAGTTCAACAGACTGGTTGACTGAAAACTCGACTTAAAAGTGCTGCATGAAAACTAAAAATTCAGAACTATTCGAATAGCCCGAGTTACATAGGTTCACCATAACCTGGGGCACCATAGTTGGTATCTCAGATATGGTTTCAAAATCATTCGAACTGTACAGATCGTGCTACATATTGTTTGATTAGAAGCTTTACTTCAAAAGTCTGGCTTAGAAATTAAATAAAAACTCAAAGCTATCACTAAAAACTTGAGTTATTGCGCTCATTAAGAAATGTTGTAAGGAATTATGGCAACAATGCTCTCTCAAATATTAACCTAAACTTTGTACAGTTCACTTAAACATTATCTGCTTGATTTGGGGAAATTTTCTTAACAGTTCTATGACCTGGAACTTTAGCAGTTATTTATGATTATTGAAGCAACTACGACACTCAAACCATATTAACCCATTGTTGCCGGGTACCAGTTCCGCCCATACGATTTTAATAAAATTTCATACACGACCTAGAAGTGACCCAAAATGATCAGAAACAAAATTTCAGCTTTATATCTCTGCACGTTGCTGAGATATTCATTAGGTATTTTGTACCCATTAGGCAGCAATGGTAGCTTTTTTCCATACTTTGTGAAGTGATCAGCTAAACACCTGAACAAAAGTTGTATTTTTTACAGGTGAGTTAGGAGACAGATTTTTGTGAAGTTCTAAGGCCACCTCCGGAAAATTCACGATTTTTGGAGTCTGGTAACTCAAGCTAGATGGCGAAATTTTAGAGTGACCTTCACTAGGTTAAGGTAGTTCCATCTTTACCCTAACTATCCCTATCAATGGTTTTGAGAGATCTCAAACATTGACTTTTATGTGATTTAAAAAAAAAATCAATTTTCATGGGTAAAATTTTACCCATTAGGCAGCAATGGGTTAACCCTGAGACTAAGTTGTAACTGTACATTGCCATAAAACACAAAATGTATTGAATTATTTTATTAGATTTGCTAATTTTCTGCATTCTTAGTCAAACAAAGAGACAAAAACCCTAATTAGTGGCATTCAATAACCATTTTCATAAAAACCAAAATTAATTTATCGATCTTTCGTTGTCTGTCACCGTAAAAGTGAACATTTATGATGGTCATTTAGCGGTTTTCCACATTTACTACAACAACTTTTCTACCTGCTTTTGACGAGCTGCTTATCTACCAACGAAAGCCATTAACCCTTTGCGGGCTGTAAACTGTCGATTAGGTAATTCAGCGTATTTACACAATGATGAGAGATCTTCGTTAACACTTGAAGGGCAAATAATATTTGTTGTTGACACATGTATGTTTGCAGCTGAGAAAATTCTACCTGCCGCATAGGGTTGCACTAAAAAAAATAAATATTAATAAAGGCCATGTTCAAAATTTGTAGCCAGAAAATATTGAAAATCCCATTAAAGTAGTCTTTTGCACCGAATTGGGGTTCCAGAAAAAATGTTGAATTTCAAACAAATGGCAACAATAGAAAATAAATCGCAAATATATGCAACTGTTGACAACTCTGGCAGCTAAAAGTCGCACTCAATGTGCGTTCGATGCCAAGCCGAATTGTATGTTGTCGTTGTTGTTGTTGTTGTTTGTGAGTGGACGCGTCGATAATCGAGAAAACCCAAATGAAATGGAAAACATAATAAAATCGAAAGCAATATCAAACAACAAAAACAATCCTAACATTGGTAATAAACGCATTAAAAGCGATCGCAACAAATCGATCGATTTGAACACTCGAAATGCTGATAACTTCTAATACTTCTCTTTTTCTTCGTTTCTTTACATTTGAGTTGGGTCAGCAACGCATTGGGATGAGCCAACTAACAAAATTAACTATAACAACAACAACAACGACAATAATAATCACAACAGCAACAACACATAATCGATCGCATTGAACGTTGCGTCAAAGTTTGTTGCCAACTGTTGTTATTGTTGTTTGTCTTTTTGTTATTTTGTTTGTATTTAATTGAAAAATCAGTCAACAACAAAATTGTTTCTCATCCAAGTGACAAAACTCGCCACTCGCCAATGGTGGCCCCTTCAACCTAATGTGAGACCCAAGTACGCTCCGAAACGCTCCGAGAAGTGTTGAAGTGAGTGCAAATGCAAATCACACAACCACACATGAACACATAATGAAAATAACGTAAAACGTAAAAAACGTAAAAATAAAAAAAAAAACTACAAATAAAATACAGTTTCACAACAACGGCAAAATGAATGCACAAACAGCGCGAAAAATTCAAATTTTGACCCAACCCAAGTGTATGAGGTCAAAATCATCATAAAGCCAAAAGCGCCCCAACAGACAAAACGATTTCGTGCCTCGCCGCTTGCGTTTCCTTCCTGTTGTGCGGCCCAGAACAAAGTCGTTGATCGATTTTGAAGGTACCACAAGCGGTAATGTGAAATTGCGGCGCTCGTGTTGTTGTTGCTATTATTGTTTTTTTTTTGTTTTGTATTTGTCATTATTCGCTAACAAATGGCTTAGACTGAGGAACGACAATGTTTTATGCGTTCTTTCTTGACGTTAAAAAGAAAACAGGGAGCATATTTTTACATCTCATTATAAAAATAAAAATTCAAAAAAAGGAGCACGTGTGCTCCCTGATTTGGCATTGCAGACGCTTTGATACATACACTTTTAGTGAAAAATCAGTTTAAACTTTTGGCTTTTTGGACTCGAAAAGACTTTTATAGACTTTGGAATACTATGTTCTTGTATTTTTTAAATTTTAAATTCAAATCAGTTCAAACTTGTTTGTCTTTTTGGACTTAACCCAACTTTTGTAGACTTTTGAATAAAAATCGAAAAACAATTTAATTGAAACTTTTTGTCTTTTCGGACTAAAACTGACATTTGTGGACATTTAAATACAAATCAACCAAATTTTAAGGCAAAATCAATTCAAACTTTTCGGGTTTTCGAACTTAAACTAACTTTTATAGACTTTTGAAAATAAATCCACAAAATTGTAGTGAAAAATCAGTTTAAACTTTTTTCTTTTCAGACTAGAACTAACTGTTATAGACTTTTGAATACAAATCCACAAAAGTGTAGTGAAATTGTTTGTCTTTTTGGACCTAAATCGACTTTTTATATTTTTAAATACAAATTCACAAAATTTTAGTGAAAAATCAGTTTAAACTTTTTCTCTTTTCGGACTTAAACTGACTTTTAAAGACTGGAATAGAAATTAACAAAATTTTAGTGAAAAATCAGTTAAAACTTTTTGACTTTTCGGACTTAAACAGACTTTTATAGACTTTTGAATACAAATTCACAAAGTTGTAGTGAAAAATCAGTTCAAACTTTTCGCCTTTTCGGACTTAAACAGACTTTGAAAGACTTTGGAATACAAATTCACAAAATTGTAGTTAAAATTCAATTAAAGCTTTTTGTCTTTTCGGACTTAAACGGACTTTTAAAGACTTTTGAATTCAAATCCACAAAATTTTAGTGAAAAATCAGTTCAAACTTTTCGCATTTTCGGACTTAAACATACTTTTATACACTTTTGAATACAAAACAACAAAATTGTAGTGAAAAATCAGTTAAAACTTTGCGCCTTTTCGAACTTAAACAGACTTTTAAAGACTTTCGAATACAAATTCACAAAATTGTAGTGAAAAATCAGTTAAAATTTTTTCTTCTCGGACTTTTTCGTCTGTTCGGACAAAAAATCACTTTTATAGACTTGTATAGACTTTTAAATGCAATTCAACCAAATTTTAGGGAAAAATAAGTTTAAACTTTTCGCCTTTTTTGACTTAAACCAATTTTGTACAGATTTGTATAAAAATCCACAAAATTGTAATGAAAAATCAGTTCAATCTTTTGGTCTTTTCGGACCTAAAAAGACATTTATAGACTTTGGAATACAAAATTGTAGTAAAAAATCCGTTAAACTTCTCATTTTTGCAGACTTAAACTGGCTTTTATATATTTTCAAATAAAAATCCACAAAATTGTAGCGAAAAATCAGTTCAATGTTCCTGTATTTTCAAATTAAAACTGACTTTTATAGACTTTTGAAGCTCCTTCGACTTAGGAGGTCGGAAAAAACCTGATCTATGAAGCGTAATAGGCCCTAAGGATTAGGCCTCTGGATTTCTAAGGGTCTAATATACTTCATAAGTTGTTCAGAATGGTTTCAGATCTATTAGGAATCTTTACAATACTTAATACAGAAACATTTAAAGAAATATTTTTCAATTTAAAAAAATTATGTTTTTGAATTATTAAGAATTTTCGACTACTAATTTCGAGAGAACAAAAAAATTGTTTTTGAAAACCTTTTAATTGAATTACAATGATACAAAAACTTTGACAAAAATTTTTCAATTGAAAACAATTATTTTTTTGATTTTATGAAATTTCGATTACAAATTTCGATAGAAAAAAAATTTATTTTGAAAATATTTGAATTGAATTACAATGATACAAAACCCTTGAAAGAAATACTATTTTCAATTACAAAATAATTTTTTTTTGGTTTAATAAATCACAATTACATTTAAATTATTATGAAATTTCAATTACAAATTTCGAAAATAAAAAAATATTAAATATTAATAATATAATAATAATATAATAAAAAACCTTTTAGTTGAATGTTTTGACATTCGATTTGATACCAAATGCAGTCGTTGAAAAAGTCTTAAAAAAGTCTCTAATGGGTTAAAGTGGCTATCAAAGCGCAGACATTGGCAAAAAACAGACTTATTGGACCTTTTCTGATATCATATAATTTAAAAAGGGGGAGGGAGAAGTACTTCCTAATAGTCCATGTAGAGCCTCAAGCCAGTGTGATTTCTAGATGAACCTTAGCAAGTGTCTGAAATGGCTGACTTGAGATCATCCAAGTCTTAAAAGATCCTCTTCTTAAAACTTCCATAAAACAGCCCATTTATGTCTGGAGAGAACCAGACAGATGGCTGCGGTTATCTCATTGTCATTGAGGCAAAAGTCCCAAGTCTCAAGACCTTCAATAGTGCCTATTCTACAGAATGACACACTTACTGCACAATTGGGCTAATTTTAATACCATAATAGAAAAGTGGGCGGAGCACTTCCTAGAAATTTGTCAGCAAGTGTCTTAATATTCATTAATTTGAGATCATCCAAGTCACAAAAGATCTCCTTATTGAAAGTCCCCAAAAACTGCTCACCTCTGCCTGGAGAGAGCCGGCCAGATGACTTACAGTCCTCTCTTCTTCATTCCATTGTGTTACCATAAATCAAAAGAGAAGAGAAAGAAGAGCTTCCTACAAGTCTGTGTAGAGCCCCAAGTTTTTGTGATTTCCAGATGAACCTCAACACGTGTCTAATATCCTCGGCCCAGTTTGATTTATAGTTGAATCTCAGCAAATGTTTTAGTATTGAATGATTTAAAATCATCCGAGTTACAAACATTCCCGTCTTAAAATTTTCCTAAAGCTGCTCACCTGTGCCTGAAGAAAGCCGGACAGTGACTGAGAAGAGATAGCTTATAATTTTCTCTTTGATTGAGGCAATAATCCCAAGCTTCAAGACCTTGTCGAATGTCTATTCTAGAGATTCATTATCCCATAAATGCATTCGAAGCACAAAAATCGGCTCAAATAACAAAAACTGTAGAGCATCTAAAAAAAATTTCTGAACAGCGTTGAAACAATAAGATGAAATAGTTTTTTGGACTTCATATTGTTGATGCTATTACAACCTGCATGTTGTTCATGTTGTTGTTGTTATTGTTATTTTTGTTGCTTTTACTTCTACTAAGCACGCATTGTTGTTGCCGTTGACACTCAACTGGCAGCATGAGTGATCGCATTTCTGAACGAAAAAATAGCACAGCCAAAGTGCATCCCCACAGGACCCCATGGCCCGTATGGCACACAATGGAATTTTTCCCACGTGACAGTGGCATGCAACCAACAACATTAAAACACAACAGCAACCACAAGCAAAATCTCAAAAATTCCCAACTGGAGAGAGAGAGACTTGTGAAAAAATATGAAGAAAATATAAACTGTAATTAAATTTTTCAATTACACACACACATACTCACACGTACACATAGACAGACAAATGTGCAATAATTTGTTTTAAATTGTTTCATATAATTTTTTTTATATATTCCCAGAATGTGAGTGAATTTGAGTGCAACATGCAACACGAAAATTTAATTAACTGTTATGTTGCATGTACCTTGGAACATTTGTGGACAGTAGCGCCATTTCCCCAGAGCTGACAAGTGTACAGTGTGTTGTCATTAAAATGACAACCAACACACGGCAACAGCAACTAACGTGGCAATGGCCAAATGTGCAACAATGTTGTTGGCACCAAAGAGATTTCCTAAAGTAATTTTGATTGAAGAGAAACAATCATTACAACAACTGAGTGAAAGCATGTAGACGAGAAGTTTTGGTGGCATACTTATTTTAAGAAATGCAGATTTTAAAAAATTTCTCTAAAAACTAAAGTGATAACCAGGGAAAGGATTTTGAGGACCTATAAAAAAAAACGTATAAAAAAGGCAAAATAAAATAGCAAAAAAGGCACGGAAAGGCTCTAAAAACTGCCAAAAAGGCAGAAAAAGGCACTAAAACTGTTAAAAAGGCAAAAACAGGCATTTAAAAATAAGAAAAAATACTAGAAAATCTAAAAAAAAGGGGAAACGGTATGTATTTTTTAATAATTTTATTTCATCTGACGTATGCAACATACAATATTTATACGTCGTTTTTTGTAAAAGAAACGGAACATCAAGGTTTTCAAAGATAGTTTAAAAACTAAAACAAAGATATTTTAATTGAAATGTAGGCACATATTTTTAATTCATATTTTAACTTCTCATATAAAAGCATAAAAGCCTTACTTGTATCACATTTGGCATGTTTTTCCTTTAAATTTTCCATTGCACACCACACAAAAAATAACGACTTAGGAATGATCAAATCAATGTAAAAGCATCGATAAGTAAACGAAATTGCAATGTTGCCACTTAATTTTTTTTTAGTTTCAAGGTATATTAGGTAAAATAGGCACTTAAAAAGGCATTCATGGGTGAAAAAGGCAAACTGCCTTTTAAGGCAAAAAAGGCAAAATAAAAGTGTATATTTCTAATCACGAGGACCTAATTTGTGCTCATTTTCAAGCAGAAATGCTCTATTTAGCAGCAAACAAAAAAGGCAATTTCCACAAAATCCTTTCCCTAGGAATAACAGTAAAATTTTATTTCAGATTCATTGATAACAACTTCAACCCAGTGCACAGTGAGTTCCATAGACAAAATTCAAAAAATGTATAGTCTCAAAATTTAATGATTTTGGTGTTATTTGAAAGGTAAAACTCCAACTAAGAAAACCCCCAAAACTCTGTGCAAACAATTATTTAGTGTGTGTGCTCAAAGTTGAAACTTTTTTCGCAAAAAAATTTAAACACATAATTTCTGTTTTTTAGTCTATTGAGTAAAAAAAAATTTTAAAAATACATGGTTATCAAGAAGTTGCTAAAGATTTCCATGTTGATTAAGAAATGATCTGGCCATTTTCGCTTTTAAAATTTTTGTCAAAATTGGTATAGCTGAGGCTTTTACATCACTTTTAATTCAAAATATTTTTCTAAATTATAAATCTGAAATTTGGCAAAACTTACTTAGAGGAAAATATCTTAAAAGTATGTAAAAGTATGTTCCTGGATTTTTTTTATTTTACCCAGCATTCTTTCTTTGTCGGAAAATGTAATTACATCCTTCGATATCTTCCGATCTCAGAAAATAATTCAATTTGAAAAGTGGTCTAAACACAAATTTTTCGACAAAATTTATTTTTTTCATCCTTAAAAGTATGCATTCAGCATGAAAAATTGAGAAAACTGCAAAAAAGCAAAACATACATCTATTATTTTAATTTGTATTGCAAAACTAAAGGGTTCTAAGACAATTTCTGTTACTCTTTGCAACTATCAATGTTGACGTTACCGATTAAATGTAAAATCTGAAAAATCTAGCCATTACACTTGGTGTAATCTCCAAAAATGAGGAAATTTCCAAATTTAAGTCTCAGGCATTGCCAAACTGCAAAATTTTAAGAGAAACAAAATAAAGATTTCAATTCAGCAGACCATGATAAACTAGTATACCAAATTTTATGAAGAACGGACCACTCCTTCTAATTTTGTCCCGCGGTTGTATGGAGTCGAATCACTGTGCAGTGGCGCGCACAGGATTTCATTTTAGGGGGGCTTGGAGTACAACTGTTGAGCTCAATTTTTTTAAACCAAATTTTGCACCACCAATTTTTGTATTTGGTGGGTGGTTTGAACCCCCAAAACCCCCTTTATGTGCATCATTGCTACAACCTTATTCCAATCTACCTAATTGAACAAAATTTTAAGACATATTAAGTCAATATTTAAGGAAAAGGTATTTAATTGGAATCAGTGAAATTTTTAAATAATTAAAAAAAAATTAAATTAAAAATTAAAAAATTCTTGGAAGTCACCAAAAAATACTCAAACTGCTTTAGATAATTTTTACAACTGCACACGAATATTTTAACCCGTGAACCAAAATTTTTCACACACATTCCTCACATCGCATGCGAACACTTTAGAGAAGCCGTCGAGGGAATACAAAGCAATTTGCGCTAAAAGTGACCGTGCGTCTTCGAAAGCATATCTGGCAATTGTTTTTAGTGGACAACAACAAATAACACACATAAGAAGAAGACCATTTAAGAATCGCTGTCCAGCGCCCAAAATCCAATGTTCGCCTCAAAGCCAAATGAAGAGTTTGAGGGAAAATAACACTTTCAAAGATAAGCCAAAACATTTTGTATTACTACACAAAAAAAAAAATAGTCAAGTGAGTGTACGGTCGGCCACAAACCAGCGCCGACTAGTACCAAACAACAAGCAACGCCATAGCCGCAACTGTTGGGCGATAACGCGCTGATCCGGCGACCACAATGCAAACAAAACGGCAAAAGATGTGAAAATAAAAATTAATAAAAATAAAAAGAAAAAAATAGCCAAGTCTGTAAACGAATTGACAGCCAAGCCATGCCTTCTATGGCAGCAACGAGTGTGAATCCAGTTTTGCACCCCTAAACAAGGCCCTGGGTGCAAATTGTATGCGAAGTAAATGTGACACTGACTGGTTGCATTTTAGTGGTTTGGTTGGTTTTCAACGCTTCGAAGGGGCCACAAAGCTGAAACAACAGCAACAGGCCAAAGCGGCCGATCGCTTCAAGCAACGCAACACTCTGATAAGGTGTTGCTTTATCTTCTAAACCACACACACACACACACACACACACATATACACATCAAGTGTTGGATCAAGATCCAAACAGTTTGAGCGCCACTGTAGGCGTTGGTGAACGCTCTGAAAAGTGTTTGTATGGTCAGCAGTTCAAGCCTGCGTCTGCCATGTGGCCTGTAGAATGCCACCACTCTACTCGCTTTGTGAGATAGTAACCGCTGCCTCGCTTACACATTGTTGTACACTTCAGTCGCATTGTATTGATTGCAATATTACCGCATTCCATACTGATTACAAACTCGGTTTTATGACTTACCGAGCGCGCATATTAATTTCAATTTTTTCCATGAAACCTTTACTTCTTGCCACATTTTGTATTTGTCATGATAATTTATTTATAGTTATTTATTTTTTGGTTTTCTGTATTGCTTTGGGCTGGTCTTCGAGTCAGAGATAATTAAAGTTAAGAGCTATAAAAGGTTAAAAGAATCGTTCATTGGAATTATTGAACTTTGTCATCAGTTATGACCCATTCGAGCAAATCTGAGTCGTCCTTGACGTCATTCAACAGACTCATGCTACAGTTTTTTTTTGGTCAAAACATAGCAATTTCGAAACAACCACGTTTCATGACAAAAACATTCGAAAAAATTGCATGACATGTTGCCAATCGATAGATATGCCAACATCCTCAGCAACTTTTCCAGTAGTGAATTGACCATTTTTTATTATAAGTTGCTTTACTGCTTTAACATTTTCATTGGTCAAATTTCTACAAATTTCTTCCCGATCTACTGTGAAAATCTTATACTACCTATAAACAATTATTTTTTTCTCAAAGTAAATAGTTGGTCTCTTATAATGTCACAGTCAACATTTGAAGTGCTTTGAAGCACTTAATTTTATATTTCACACAAAACTTGATACAAATTTTTTGATCCATTTTTTGTAGTTAAAGAAAGTGTGAAAGTAGTAGAAAGTAGTAAAGAAGTATTCAGATTTCCCGGCATACGAAGCCACAAATATTCAAAGCATGTATGAAATCAATGTTGTTGCATGACAGTAAAACTTGGCTAAAATCCCAAGAATGACCCAAAATCATCTGAAGAAGTTTCTTAACGTAACTTCCTGGCTGCTTTATAGTCACCTATGATGGGTTCAGGGACATTAAAGATAACTCTTAAGGAGATGAGCTCGTTCAACGAACCTCTACTGAGCAGAAACTTCAAGATATGGCAACATTTGGTATCCCTGTTTTAACCTGTAAGGCTCGTACAATACAAGCTCCATACAAGAAACTAACCCAAGATGAGCCAACCTTAAACATCCTTCGTTCTAGAGAGCTTCTCTCACTGAGAGAACCATGATTAATGTTCTGACGGGTCACTGTGTAATTGGCAACACCGCTGTTTTTGTTTGTTGTTTTTGAATCACTTCTGTCATAGCAATGTGGACGAGAAAGAGGAAGAAAACGTACCTCATCTTCTATGCAATGGACCCACGTTATCTAGAAAAAGGAATATTCACCTGGGCAACTTTTTCTTTGACAATCTATGGAATTTAGCCCATAGGACTATTCACAGTCTTCAAAACTTCGTAAGGAAGCTTCTAACGGGTTCAATTCGTGAGCAGATTTAAGTTCGATTGATTGTAAACATCTTTACTCACAAAAAATAGCATCACTTGTGAGGTCCGTCTTATGGATGTTTCTTAGATGTTCAAAAGTCTACCAAAAATTCTCTAAAGACTTGAGAAAATATTTTAATGCGATAAAAATCCAACAACAAAAATTTTAAATCTCCCAAACTCTGTCAACGATTCTTGCTCCTATTATTTGTCCTGAGAGGCCAAGCTTTTCTCGAATCTGGCAAAAATCAAACAACTAAAACTTAAAATCTCCTGAAATGTCTAAACGATTCTTCCTCACAAAACTTCTCTCAAAAGGCCAAAATTCTCTCGAATTTAAGAAAAAAAACTTTTGATTTAACAAAAATCCAACAACGAAAATTTGAAATCTCCCAAACTTTGTCAACAATTATTTCTAGCAAAACTTTTTCTACGAGGCCACGTTTCTTTCGAAACTAGGAAGATATTTTTTAATCTGGCAAACATCCAAAAGCAAAAATTTAAATCTCCTGAAATGTCTAAATGATTCTTCCTCACAAGAATTCTCTTAAAAGGACAAAATTCTCTCGAATCTAGGAGAAAAATCTTTTCATCTCACAAAAATTAACAATTAAAACTTAAAATCTTTTGAAATGCTAAACGATTCTTCCACACAAAACTTCTTGTAAGAAGCCAAAATTCTTTCGAATCTATAACGAAATCTTTTAAGCTGACATAAACCCAACAACGAAAATTTGAAATCTACCAAACTGCTCCTATAAGGAAATCTTAATTTGCGAAAATTCAACAACAACAAGTTCATATCTCTCTAACTTTATCAAAAATTATTTTTCGCAAAATTATTCCTAAGAAGCCCAAATTCTCTCGAATCTATAAGGAAATCTATTAATCTGACAAAAACCCAACAACGAAATTTTGAAATCTAAACTGCTCCTATAAAGAAATCTTATTTTGCAAAAATTCAACAACAACAAGTTCATATCTCCCTAACTTTATCAAAAATTATTTTTCGCAAAACTATTCCTAAGAGGCCCAAATTCTCTCGAATCTATAAGGAAATCTATTAATCTGATAAAAATTCAACAGCAAACATTTAAAATCTCCCAAACTTTGTTAACAATTCTGACTGGCACAATTTCTCCTAAGAGGCCAAGATTCTCTCGAATCTAGGAAAATATTTTTTAAACTGGCAAAAATTCAGTAAAAAATTCTAGTAAGGGGCCAGGATTCTCTCGAATCTAGGAGACAATTTTTTTAATCTGACCAAAATCAACAACAAAAAGTAAAAATCTTCTCAACTTTGTCAATAAATCTCTGTCACAAAACTCCTCCTAAAGGCTCAAATTCTCTCCAATCTAGAAGGAAATTTTTTAATCTGACAAAAATCAACAACAAAAAGTAAAAATCTTCTCATCTTTGTCAATAAATCTCTGTCACAAAACTTCTCCTAAAGGCTCAAATTCTCTCGAATCTAGGACATTTTTTAATCTCCCAAATCCAACAATAAAAATTTGAAATCTACCAAACGTTCTCAATGATTTTTCCTCTCAAAGGCCATATCTCTTTCAAATCTAGAAGAAAATCCTTTAATCTGGCAATACTGGGTTACCCTTGCAACCAACAACAACAACAACCCTCTAAGCGATCATAACAAACTTTTACCTTCTGAAACATTCTAACTTTTGAAGCTTTTAAAGTAGTAAAAGAAATGTTCATATTAGGTAACTTTTCTCACAATTTCACATAAATCATGTCCATTGTGCAAATCCGATTGAATAAAAGCGTCTCAGAAAAAAAAAACAAAACAGTGATACCAGCTGTCTGACGGTTTGCCGTTGTATGCGGAGAAGTAAAGACAAATACATCATTTTTGTATTATTGTGGCATTATCCTGACTTAAAAGCATGTTTTCTCAAGATTACAAAAACAACAAAAAAATTACAACGAAATAAACAAAAGAATTGCGCAGCTAGGAAAAAGGTTCGACAGAGACAGAGAAAGAAAGGGAAAACAAGTGCGCAAAGCTCATTAGAAACGAACACAGGCTGCAAGGCGTGTTGTTGTATTCGTTGTTGTTGTTGTTGTAGTTTTTGCAGCTATTGTTTTTACAACGCACTATTATCTTTTTTTACTACTATTTCTTTCCTTACTACAAATTTTTTTTCCAACAACAAAAACCACAACCATTTTTATTCGACTGACGTTCGTTTGCATTACATATTTATATATGTTGCGCTGATAAACATTTTCATGTACCCCGCCCCCTCCCCCCTATCCCCTTTCTCCTCACATTCCTTTTTGAATTTTGCTTCTTTAGCGCAGTTTGTGCAATGCATTTGTTGTTTTTGTTCTTTATAAAAACTTGACGAAAAGCCAAAAACAAACACGCGCCCACAGCACAAATCTAATTAAGCGCCGCGCCCACTTTCCCGCTCCGCTTCGCTTCCATGACTGCAGCACTCATTATGCCCGCATGGCCGCTACTCCTTTGGCTTCTCTTACTCTTCTTCTTCTTCTACTTTCTTTCATCCTTTCATGCACTTTACATGGAAACCCCCAAACTGGCTGGTCCAATGTTGTTGCTTTATTTTGACTTTTTTTCCTGCTGCTGCTGCCAGTGTTGCTGCACAAATTCGTACAGTTTGTTCTTGCTTTTGTTACTATTTCTGCTGTACTTCTAACAAGAGTATGGCTATTTTTTTGTTAGTCTTATGCTGTTGTTGTTGTTGTTGCTTTTATTTTTAACCGGATAACATTTTAATTGGATAAATGTACCGCAGTGTTGCATGGAAGCGTGGGAATTGTGCAATGGTTGCCACCCGCTGTCGAAAGCAAGCAGCTGGTTTTAGCTGCTTTTGTTGTTGCCTCTTTTTTTGTTTTGAAGCGCAGCTGTTGCTACTCCCCAGTAGTTGGTTTTTATTGTTGGATCGTGTGCCTTATCATTTGGTGTTTAATTGCTAAGCAAATTGTTTAGTTGTTGTAGTTGTAAACGGGTGTGAAAGCGATGTGCAGCACAAAGAATAGTGTTGCCATTTGATAATTAATTACAATGCTGGCAATTAATGGAAATTTGTTGGCTTATTTCAAATGTCTTTCACTTTGCTCTTCTTTTCCCATTCCATATTGACCACTTTTCGGTTTGATGGTTTTCGAAGAATGAAATTGACTGGTGTTAATGACATATTTATTGACAACATGAAGAGTTTTTCTTCAACACATACACATACATACATATAAATATACACATAACTTACACGAGAGTCCATTGATGGACTAATGTCAAGGTTCCTATGTCTCCCATGTATCCCATTGCGTGTGTCTCTATTTATGCTTGCAAGGACCCAACAGTTTAGACATGTCAGATATGTATCAGCTATAGCCCTGTAACGAGAATCAGATCGAGCTTTCCGCAACCATGTAGATAGATACACAATGTTTGAATAAATAACGTATCCATTTTAGTTTTTGGTGCCCATTCCAGAGCGCCAAAGAACGTTCGCCAACTCTACATTTTAGACAAAACTGGGTATGTTGGTTGGTTGATTGGTTCCAGTACCGACATCCAATTAGCGCGTAGGCGCCGTTTTGTTACCACTATTCCCGGTAGATACTATAAGGCATGTTGGTGTCTCGTCTTCTGGACTATATAGCCTCTGTATCCAATCCGACAGGTTAATGAAGGCGAGTAGCGAGTTTACGGAGCACTTTGCTATCGCCTCGAAGTTCTGAAATATTGACTTGCCCAGCACTTTCCATCTTCTTCCTGATAGAGCATGCTTCGCACGCCTAATAACAAAAACACAGAGTTCGTACCATCACTCCAAAGAGAGGATTGCAAGCTATTAGTTGCGGTACTCACGGAACATTGTTTCATACCGTCCCACGCTGCCAAACTTGACTTGGTACCAATAAAGCATGCACAAGATGGAGTGAAAACATTTGGCATTGTTGGTACCCTGGAACACTTGCTATGCCACTGTCCTGCTCTCCACAGATCGCGGGTTAGCTGCCTTGGATCCGCGTCGTTCCCTTCCTTGGCAAGAATTGCGGAGCACAAAAGCGGCGACTTGCTTAGATTTGCCAAAAAGTTCTTAAAAAACAACATGTAGGTCTGGAACTCCAGAATCTTGGCACCGCTCTGGACCTCTACTTTGTCTATGTGAGACCCTCATGGGTCAGCCAACATAACCTAACCTAACCTAACCTGATCGAGCAAAGCAAAGAAGGTAATGGACGGTTTCCTTCTTCCTTCTTTCGCAGCTTTGGCCTTTACGCTCTTAATAGAGTTTAGTGGTACGTAAACCATCAGCACCTCACTCTCATCAAGAGCGGAGCCTCTTCGAGCCAGGGCATCGGCTCGTTCATTCCCGTCGATATTGTTGTGCCCTGGCACCCATATCTCCGGTAACTCTGAACCGATGGGCCATCTCTGTGAGGACTTCTCTGCATTTCCGCACTAGTTTTGATGATAAAATCGGTGAGTCATGTGCCTTGATCGTGGATAGGCTCTCGGAGAGAATGGTAATGTGGCTTTTGTAGAATGTGCTTGCTCAATAGCAAGCACTTGGGCTTGGATGACGCTTGAGGTATTCGGGAGCCGGATAGATGCATTTAATCTTAGATGTTCGAAGAAGATTCCTACTCCTAGCCCGCACTCCATCTTAGAGCCATCTGTGTAGAATGTGGCGCCCAGTTTATTCAGTATATTCCCTCTCTTCCATTCTAGTCTGGTGGGGGTACGGATGTCGTAGTTTTTCCCAAAGGTAATGATGGCCACTACGTAGTTCGTAGTTGTGGCGAGACACCTTTGCCCCTGTGATAGGAGGCTGCCGTAACCGTACGCTCTGTCCTTCCAACAACCCGTTTCTCTCAGCCTGTGTTATTTGGGTTTTCTTACGAATGCATCTGTACTCAATCATTCCATCGTAATTTCGACGTATGTGCTTTGGAGTTTGTACTTCTTCTAATAGAAACAATCGCTCAAGACAAATCCTACGATTATTCTTAAGCGTAACCAGGTACGAATGTTAAGAAAAGAAATTAAATGGCCGCCTTGACTTCGCTAGTAGTGCTTAAGTAATTAGACCGAAGTGGTTGGCTTGTTAACTTGAAACGCTCGCCTTGCGATGACCCGTACTGCGCACTGAAGCCATGAAGACGGCCAAACTCACAACGAAATTCAGATTGAATATTTACAACTGAGTCGATATTTCGATATTTGTTAGGAATTTCCAAACTTTCAATATTTTTACCTTTACGTCATTGACATCTTTAACAGTTCCTGAAACATCCCTATTGGAAAAACCGTCATTGTTATCTGGTTACCCTTTAAAATTACTTTCGCCTAGGAGGAGACTCTTACGGCACCTATTGAGCACTATGACTCTTCCTGGCGATGAAAAAAAACGCGATTTGTACGGTCCCTCAGTCGATCCTCCATTCGGCATCTCATTGGATGCATCATCGGACACTGCGCTATGGGGTCAATGACATCTATAAATGCTGTGGAGATGGAGAAAGGCAGAAATGATGCAAGAGTTCTGTGACACTATTCGGGTCTGGCAGAAACGTCAGGGAGGACATATACTTAACTTAGTCAAAAACTTTCATCATTCGTTTAGATTTCTCCTAGAGAGATGAAGAGGATAGATGGTAGCCCATCAACTAGCACTGCTAGCAATAGGCTAATCACCCACTTTGACAGAATTTCAATTGATTAGCATAGCCTCTATAGGTCAATAGGCTGGTTGAGGCCCTATGTTTCAAGTGGAGTGAAGGACAAAAAAAGGATAGGGTCACTGTAGGTTTGGAAGGAAACTTTGTTCATTGTTGTTTGTTAGTGCCCATGGTGAGTGCGTTCTATGAGTGCCACGAGAAGGCACATTCCTCTAACCGAGGTTCCCGTCAAAAGTCTCGGATGAAGTTGGAAAGGTTGCCATGATTTCAGTTTCGTCAGGTCGAATCACTGTCAGATCTACGTGAACGTAAAGGTGAACGCTAAGACCTTCCTTTTCATAGGTCTAAGGATTTTCAAACATCTTTCAAACCCCCTCTTACTGGGCTTCCTGTCAAAAGTCTCAGATGAAATTGGGAAGGCCCCATAATTCGACTTTAGTTATCTACTTTAGTTTTCATAGATCTAAGCGTTTCCAGTCATTTTTGAAAGATATTTTCTTGTGTGGATGCATAGAGGGCATATCGGTAGATACTTAACTTTCTCCCACAATGTCTAAGAGATCCCAAACTTTGTTAGACAATCGTCAATCGTGATAACCATTTCAGACGAAAATTCTGTGTGGCGATTAGGGTTCCTTTTCGAATTCTTTTTTCTGTTCTGTCAGAACAGAATTTTTTTTAATATGAGTGCTTTCAAAATTAAATTCTTTTTAAATTCAACTATTTATTTTATGGAAACTTATTTTAATAATTGTGAAAAAAATTCCTAAAAAAACTTCTATGCCAACCACTCAACAGAACTTGAAGTCATTGCCTGCAATGTCCACAGATTTCTTTGTTGTTGTGTTGTTATTATTATTGGAAAATACATCAATAATAGACACTACAAAGTGTATAACTCTTCCATGTCCTTACAATACATAAACATTATTCTCAACCTTTATTATATCATCCACTCGAAAAGCTACTATTACTAAATGCCATTGAAGTTTGAAATTATCGAAAACCCATTTCTCATGGAGTTTTGTAAATATTCTTTTTTATTTATATTTATATATTTTCCCCACAACAAATACACAAATACATAAAGAGAACAACAACAACAACTTAAGTAGCTAAGGGAATTACTATACGACTTTCACTACCCTTTTGCTAGGTGGGGTTTTATTTTTTTTTTTTAGGTGGCACAATTTTGTGCGTTTTTCTACTTTGGCTCGAAATTCTCTCGATGCAATTTTCACTGTCCAGAGCATAAAAAGCAACAACATGTGGGCGAAAGTGACAATACATATTCGTTCCTTTCAACATTTGTTGTCATAATATTGAAATTTATGGCAGCAATAGTACAAAAAAAAGGAGGAAAAGTAAAGTGGAGCAAGAGCTACTACTATTTTTTTTTCACTCTAGCTTTTGGTTATTTTTCTTTTTATTTGTTTTTCTTTTTTTTAATATTATTTATGTTGTGTGCTTGTAATGCACTGTAAATTGCTGGGGAATGACAATGTTAAAAGAAAAATCGAAAATACTAAGAGAAAAAGCAATGTGCCAGCGAATTGGCCGTGAGGGCAAAATTTATCAAAGCAGCGTCATAAAATCATTGATGGGGAATTGGTAGCAATTGGCAAGAGTTGCTATTTTTTTCGCATACACTTGTTGCAAACACTGCTGTTGTTGTTGTTGTAGTTGTAGTTGTAATAGTGGATTTTTTTTAGAGTAGACTGAAAGCGTATTGGGGTTTGTTGCGGTAATTTACTTTGAATTGCGCACCAAATGTCCCCAGGCGCTGGTCGTATTAAAGGCACAAAATGACACTTAAAAAAGGGAAAATACTCGTAGTAGCAGATAGAGTACATGCAATGATGATGTTGTCAACTATGATGAAGGCAGTAAAATTTTGTTTGCATAAATTTAATATTTAACTACTTTGTGATGTGAAAAGAAGTCGAAGATGTGGTTGAAATGTTTTCAAAGAGCATTTCATGAATGATTCAAGTGTTCTATGGAAGAGAGAGAGATTTTTTTATGAATTAGAAATTATAATAATTATTATATATTTTTACGAACTTAAAGCCTTTTTTCCTATACCAAATAATGTTGAGTTTATATGTCGTTGACTTTATATTCCTTTTTTATCTATGAAGCTAATTTAAATGGAATGGAGAAATAGATTTTTTTTATGAATTAGAAATTATAATAATTATTAAATATATAATCTATAATTTCAGTAATTTGTTATTTTTACGAATTTAAAGCCTGTTTTTTTCTATACCAAATAATGTTGAGTTTATATGTCGTTCACTTTATATTCCTTTTTTTATCTATGAAGCTAATTGAAATGGAATGGAGAAAGAGATTTTTTTATGAATTAGAAATTATAATAATTATTATATATTTTTACGAACTTAAAGCCTTTTTTCCTATACCAAATAATGTTGAGTTTATATGTCGTTGACTTTATATTCCTTTTTTATCTATGAAGCTAATTGAAATGGAATGGAGAAATAGATTTTTTTTATGAATTAGAAATTATAATAATTATTAAATATATAATCTATAATTTTATTATTTTGTTATTTTTACGACTTTAAAGACTATTTTTCTATACCAAATAATGTTGAGATTATATGTCGTTGATTTTATATTCCTTTTTTATCTATGAACCTAATTGAAATTACACATTTTTAATATCAATGAATCTGACGATTTTTAATTTACATTTCTCTCTTATATTTCTCTTTATATACTTTCTATATACTCTATATATATATTAGGGCGGGTTAATTTTTTTTTTTGATGAAGCGTATAGCAAGAACGTAATCTAGGAATTGTGAAAAAAAAAAAAGTGATGGTAATAAAAGTTGTTGGAAATTATCTGAACTTTCGTGATCTGCAAACAAAAAAAAATTATCGAAAAAAATCGAAGAAAATTCGGAATTTATTAGATAAAAGTTCATTTTAGGCTATTTTTCGACAAAAATTCCTAATATGTCTACTAAAAATAAAAAAAAATATTGGTATCAATACAGATTCTGAAAGGTGATAAAAATACCTTTCAAACAAGCCCAGATTGAGAAATCTACTACAACTCTATCCGATTTTATGACGAATTTAATTAAATTATTCTATGTATATATTGAAAAATATCTATTTTGAAATTTTGGGGGGGCTCCAAATCCGACTTAGAGCTATGGTCTCTTGAGCAAAATTTCTCAGAATCACCTATAGATTACGTTTTTGCTATACGCTTCATCAATAAATATCGTTCCATACAATTTGACCCGCCCTAATATATATCCATATATACCCATATATACATATCTATATATATAAAAGAGAGTGGCACAGTGGTTTGTGACCGCATCACGCTCAAACGGAACGGCCGATTTTCATGGGGTTTGTTTTGTTCGATTCGTATTAAGTCAGTTCAGGTTCGTGCGAAAAAAAAATTTCAGAAAATCTATTGGAAAAGTCGGAAATCTATATATATTAATCCATGCTATATTTGACCGTGAATTTTGCATATTTTCAGATAATAACTTTGGAACCATAAGTCACACATCAATTAAATTCACTACGAACTTACTATTTAGTCATGTCCTTCGACAGAGCGAATGGGGCGAGTATTGGACAAGGGGGCGTGGCACCACCCATACAAGCCAAATCTTAATAATGCAATATCTTTGAAATTGTAAGGCGCACAGCATTGAAATTTGGTATAGCGTCGACCAATAGATGAGTCATTCTACTGGTAAGATTTAATGGGCGTTGGACAAGGGGCGTGGCACATTTTTTGTGACCCAATTATTTCGCTGAACTATAAATCGCACAGCAATGCAATTAAGTACGAACCTACCATTTATTCATATCTTTCGACAAAGGGAATAGTGCGGGTATTGAACAAGGGGGCGTGGCACCGCTCATACAAGCCAAATCTTTAATATAGAATATCTTCGAAATTGTAAGGCGCACAGCATTGAAATTTGGTATAGCGTCGACCCATAGATGAGTCATTCTACTGGTCAGATTTAATGGGCGGTGGACAAGGGGCGTGGCACATTTTTTGTGACCCAAATATTTCGCTGAATTATAAGTCGCTCAGCAATGAAATTAAGTACGAACCTACCATTTATTCAAATCTTTCGACAGACGGAATGAGGCGGGTATTGGACAGGGGGCGTGGCACCACCCATACAAGCCACATTTTTAATAGAGAATATCTTTGAAATTTTTAGTCGTACAACACTGAAATTTAGTGCCCCGTCGTCCCATAGATGGGTCATTCTACTGGTAAGATTTTATAAGCGTTGGACAAGGGGCGTGGCACATTTGTTCTGACCCAAATATTTCGCTGAACTATAAGTCGCTCAGCAATGACACTTAGTACAAACCTACCATTTTCTCCTTCGACAGAGGGCATTGTGCGGGTATTGAATAAGGGGGCGTGACCCTGCCACTATAATTTAACACGTTCGCGGACAGTAAAAATTTCAGTGAGCTGCAAAAATAGACAGGCTATTTTTATGGAAACTATAAGCACTATCTGAAATCTGATTACACATATATTGTTAGAGTTGTCAGATTATCATATTTTAACCGTTATACACAATGAATGCTAATGCATTCACGACGATATAGATCAAATTTTTCAACTAGAGTGACGTGAATGCTATAGCATTCATTCATAGAAAACATGAGAAGAAGAGGTTTATTATATTTTTATAACTTTATTCATTCAACAGTAGTTCTCTCTTCGTATATATATAATAACTGGACGCGGACACTATACTTCAAACCATTTTGATTAAAAAATCTCTCATAAACGGACAAAATTCAGAAATATGCCCAACCAGTTTTTAAGAATCTGTACTACCCTATAATACCTACAAATCTCTCTCTTATTTGAAAATGAATACTTGAAATTAAATCAATCAGTGTTTAGGCCAGTGGCGCACAAATGATTTTATTTTGGAGAGGAGAGTTTGCGTACAACTTTTGAGCCGAATACCACTCGAAACCATATTTTGTACTAGCATTTTTTGTGTTTGGGTGGGCGGTTTGAACCCCAAAAACCCCGCAATCAACCATTACAAAATTTTTTCAACCAAAGTAGTACTAAAATGTGAACACTTGTACAATGTGTGTACTTTACCTATACATGTAATAAATATTAATAAAATATTCAATATTCATAAATTCGTCCAAAATATTAAATAAATAAACGAGAAACACTTGGATACAATTTTAACTAATTTGTTGTGCACCCCCCCTCCCCCATAAGCGGACATCTCCCTTAACCGGACAAAACCACTGCGATGGTGAGTGTCCAGTTATGAAGAATTTCACTGTACACCGAAAAAAATCAAATAATATGAAACTACTTGATGAATCAGTTGCAAATTACTTTGAAATGTATATTCATTACAAAAATTAAAGTTTATAAAAATATAAATGAATAAAAATTGGCTTTAAAATTTGAATGCTATAGCATTCACGTCATTTTGCATCACTATGAAAATGACTGCTATAGCATTCACGTCCGCGAACGTGTTAAGCAAATTTGTAAATACACCGAAAAAATAAAATAATATGAAACTACTTAATGAATCAGTTGCTAATTACTTTGAAATATATATGCATTACAAAAATTTAAGTTTATAAAAATATAAATGAATAAAAATTGGCTTTAAAATTTGAATGCTATAGCATTCACGTCATTTTGCATCACTATGAAAATGACTGCTATAGCATTCACGTCCGCGAACGTGTTAAATATGGTTCAAGCGCAATCCATTTCTTTACTAAAACTTAGCAACATTGCTTATTTGATGGCCTCGAATGCGTTAATCAGTAGCTTCCCTCCTCTTCCTTTAGTTGGTTTTCTTCGTCAATTTGCATCGCCCTAGATTCGCCATTCATTCATTCATTATAACAAAACAACAAATGTCGTGCGGGACGAAGTTCGCCGGGTCAGCTAGTATCTTTATATATGGTATAATTTTCCACACCAGCCATTCCCCTCTTCAGGGCACTAGCGCAGCTTACATATAATCAAAACCACCAATTAGACAACACACCTCAGCTTCATTGCGCCCCCCAAATTTCTACATCGAACCCTTTTCAGTAAAAACCAATTTTTCCTTTCGTCTCGCACTCGCACCTGGCAACAGCGACCGCACATTTAAGCCAATTCCGCTTAGACTAATCAACGATAAACCACTTCAAAGCGTTCTAGCTGCCGCTTTGGGGCACCCCAACCAGCTCCACACGCCCCCCACCCTCTCGCGCACTCATTTGCCATCAATACCACAAAAGCCAGCCAAAAATTCCAACATGTCTGCATACTTTTTCCCACCGCCACCCTCCTCCCTCAACCGCTCAGCAAAAGTGCAAACTGTACACAAATTCACAGCGCCCGAAAAAAAACGAAACATAGCACGTGTAGTGTAGTGTAAATTTTACATGAAATGTGTGCAACACTGTTGCTAATTTCTGCGTAAGCGAAGAGTGAAATTGCAGGAAAGCAGCAGACACAGCGAAGGGCAACGCGCAAAGGGGCGAGGGGCGGGTTGAGAAAATAAAGGAGTGAAAAATTGCAATGCAATCAAAATTGATTGGTAGCAAAGTGTGTAAGAGTGTTGGATCGATGAAAGGGCACCGACAAAGATTGCCCCATGGCGTTCGGGGTGCAGTGGTTGGGGAGAAAGTTGTGTAAAGGAGGCAAAAGTTTTGGCGTTGAAATGATGAAGGAGAAATGAATCACAGATGCAAAGTGTGGAGGGAGAAAAATTTAATAAGGCTTGAAGAAGAAGAGAAGATCTTTAAGAGTGGATCAACCGAAGAGCGAGGCTTTGTGACTTAGAAAGAAGCAGTAGAATTGATCAAAACTCGTAGAGAAAAGTACTTATTCAGGTAAAGAGAAAGTTTAGAAGAAGAAGATGAAGGATTAACTTTTAGGGTTGTTTGGAGGAAAATGGAAAAACGAAAGCTAACTTCATGAAAGGTAGAGAGAGGGGAGAAGAACTTGAATGTACGTAAGTAGAAGAGATCATAGAAAACAAGGCAAAGAAACCAGTAAACTTTTGGAACTTTACTTCATTATGAATGGTAGAATTTAGATTTGCGAAGGAAAACCCATAAAAGAAAAAAGAATTAAATAAAGAAAGAAAAAAACGATAGGTAAGAAAAAGAGAGAGGGAAAAGAAACTTGAAAATAAATAGAAGAAATCAGAGAAAATAAGGCCCGAAAACTTTACCTCATTGCGAATGGTAGAAATCAATTAAATAAATAAAACAAAAAATTGATCAAATAAATAAAGAAAGAAAGAAAAAAAGGGAAAGATAGTAAGAAAGATAGTAATACAAACAAGCAGAATGAAATAGAGAGGACAAAAAAGAGAGAAGAGAAAAGAACTTGAAGATAAGTAGAAGAGATCATAGAAAACAAGGCAAAGAAACCAGTAAACTTTTGGAACTTTACTTCATTATGAATAGTAGAATTTAGATTTGAGAAGGAAAACCCAAGAAAGAAAAAATAATTAAATAAAGAATGAAAAAAAAGATAGGTAAGAAAAACAGAGAGGGGGAAAAGGGACTTGAAAATAAATAGAATCAGAGAAAATAAGGCCCGCAAACTTTACTTCATTGCGAATGGTAACAATCAACCAAATAAATAAAAAAAAATGTATCAAATAAATAAAGAAAGAAAAAAATAGGAGAGAAAAATAAATTTAAAAAAATTTTATCAAATAAAGAAAGAAAGAAAAAAGAAAAAAAGAAAGAAAGAAAAAGAGGAAAAGAAAGTAATAAAAAAAATTTATCAAATAAAGAAAGAAAGAAAAAAAGGAAAAGAAAGTAGGAAAGATAGAAATAAAAACAAGCAGAATGAAATAGAAAACTTGACAAAGAAACCAACAAAATTTTGTAACATTTACTAGTTATGAAGTTTCAAGAAGGGAAGGGAAGGAAGGGAAGGGAAGGAGAAGAAAAAAATAAAAGAAAGAAAGGGCAAGAGGAAATAGAAAAGAGAGGAAAAAAGGAAAGAGAAAAAAGATAAATGGAAGCGATCATAAAAAACCATACAAAAAAACTTAAAGATCAAAATGAAAGGTCATAGAAACCAAAACGAAGAAAAAAGAAACTTTAGGAATGTTTACTTTAAGTGAAAGCAGAAAGAAGAACGAGCAAGAAAGAACCAAAAATAGAGAAAAAGGCAAAAATAAATAGAGAAAGAAAAAGAGAAATAATGACAAAAATAAAAAAGTAATAAAGAAAGAAATAAAAATGAAAAAGACGAAAGAAAGGCCAAAAGAAATATAGATAAAAATATAGAAAATAATAAAAAGAAATTAAAGAAAGCGAAAAATAAAACGAAAGACAAATAGAAAGGATTAAAAATAATAATGAAAGGTAGAAATAATTAAAGAAATAAAAAAATAAAAGAAATAAAAAAAATTGTGCAGAAAAATTAATGAAAGAAAAAAAAAAAATATGAGAGAAAGAAATAAATACTAAAGAAAAAAGAAGTAAAAGCATATAGAAAGAAAAAAAGAAATCAAGTTAAAGAAAGAAAGACACAAAAAAAAGACTGAAATAAAGATAGGCAAAAGAATGAAACTTAATGATTTGAAACAGTGGCGCACGCAAGGGGAGTTTTGGTGGTTCACTGGGGTCTACTGTAAACATTTTAGGTTGTATGTATGGTTTCAACTGGTATTGGGCTTCAAATTTGTGTACGAAAGTAGGAGCCCAAGAATTAGGAGGTTCAAGAAGTTTATGACTCAAAGTGAGGAAAAATTGTTAATTTCTAATGATTGTAGGAAAAAATAAGGACGAGCTTTGATGTCTAAATAATCTGGGACAATGTTTGGTTTAAAAATCTGAAAAGAAAAAATCTGATAGAAAACAAATTTTGGTGGAATTTTCTAACTATTAGCAGAAAATTGTCTCTTAAAAGTGGAACGTTACGAAAATGTGGTTTTAAATGATTTTTAATTTCATCTAAATTTTTTTTTAAATTTATTTTGAACTAAGCTTTAAGTCGGCCTCTGATAGTTGAAGTTTGAAAATTTCCATTAAAAATCTCCTAATCTGGAACTCTGATCGGTTGTTTGATTGTTTTTGAATGGCCACTAACAAATTCTTAACTCCTCAGAAGCGAGAATACAAAGAATACTAAATCTTGTCTCTTTCGGATCAAATTATGTATTGGTTTGCATAACAAGAAATTGCAAGCCCAACGTTCTCGTTCCCCTTCTGAGCCACAAGACATATATCGAAACGGTCATGAAACAGTGGGCCGAATTTTATAAAAAAAAATAAAAAATTTAAGACAATTATACAATTATTATTTTTTAAATTAAATAATAATAAAAATAAAATATAAAAAAATTCCAGTAATCGAGACCAATTATATAATTATTAGCCATTTTTAGTTTTGGCTTATTTCTGGCGTTTCAGTTAATTTTTGAGTGTTGATGCATTCAAAGTCCTATAGTGGAATTTTATGGCAAATATTTTCGTGATACATTTCGTTCTTAAAAAGTCCAGTTTTAAAGGACATTTTTGGCATTTTAGAAAAAGAGGGTCGAATTGACCCATAAACTTAGGAGCTGTTTCAGAAAAATGTTCCTCGTAGTATTTTACATCAAATTGCTGAACAACTTATGAACCTGAATTGTAAGCTTACATGGTTTACGTATGCCAGTTCACAAGAAGAATTTGCAAAAAGCGGAAAATGTTGATCACTCTAAACAAAATAAAAAAAAATTCTGACGTAAACTTTCAAAACCCCGATACACGTATATTTTGTTTTACCCTTCTAATTTTGTTATTTATATATATTTTATTTTTTTTTTGTTGTACAGTGTAATTGTTAGAACACTTGTTCAATTAAATTTTGAAGCAATAAAATTTCATGTTTGTTGGCAAATTAAAAAAGGGAAAATCATAAACTTAAAATATGCTTAAAGTGCGTTTAAGAAAAACTGCGAATTCCTGCAACTTTTTCCGTGAACATATTGAACACTCGAACGAGCCGTCTGACACCAAAATGTTGCGTTGCTCATTTGTTTTACATTTTTATGGACATGTTTCACAGCGAGCCATGCGACAAAAATCGACAACGGCAAACTTTCAAAAGTAATTCCAAACGAAAGGATACGCCCATACGCCCCTAAGGACATGCATTAATGCGCAGACAAAATCAAAGCGGCGCACGGCAGGAATTATTGGAAAAGTTGCCCCAGCGGCGTTAAAATGCTCGTTGGGCAACGAGACAAACGAGCAAAAGATGCATGGAGCTTCAATAAAAAAAGAAACGTGTACGAAATTGAGAAAAACTTACGCATCAATGACAATAAGTTTTGCTGTCTGTTTTTTTTTTTCTCATATTTGGAACTTTTGTTGTTGGCTGCCGCTGTGTCAGTTTGGTGGCGTGTGGGGAATTGCAACCTTGTTGCTGTCCATAGTTATTGAAAAGCGTTTATTTTGTGCAAAAAGTTTGTGACATGTCACATCTTAGCGCCACCCAACCAATTCAACACACACACACACACACACACACACATAGACACGCACATGCTGGTCAGCTTCGGCACAGCTGTTGCCCACGCACTTTTCACCCAGTTGACTGTCTGTGCCAGTGCCGTTGCCGTTGCACCGCGCCCTGGCAACCTGTAATGATGAGCTTCCACGTCGCCGTCGCCAACTGTTCGGCGCGCTGTGTATCCTTTGTTGTTGTTTTCGTAAGTTGTCTATTGATATTTGATAAGTTTTCGCATAGTTTGGCCCACTTCAGCTGCCAGTTTCTCACATACATTTTTATATCCCAAATCTCCCAAAAAAACAAATACAAATGTCCACAAATCAACGGACTTTCTTAGCGCCGTAAAGGCCAAACGTGTCGATAGATACGCATTGAGTTGCACTTGTGCGCTTTCCCTATCCGCCGGCCAAATTGCGTATTTATGAAGTCGGCTAGCTGGGAATTCCTTCAGCACTTGCCGCATCGTCTGACTTGTCTTATGCAAAAGTTTTTCTTGCCCATCCGCAGGGAAGGATCTTTTCAGGATTCGCGAATGGAAAGAGATTCGTTGTGTATGGGATGGCGGAGATGGGTGTAAGTTACGTTATGAAATCTGGCTAACTTTTGTAATAAAATGGCAACTAGTGTAGACATATGAAATCAGTGTTCTCTAAGCGCCAAAGGATAACAAATAAATTGATAGAAAAATCCAATGTTTAAATGTTACATCGTTGACATGAAGCTTCAGAGAAGCGGGTGTTCGAAGCTGACATCGAAAGGACAATGAAGAAAGTAAGATTGTACGAGTGGATACGTGCATTGTAAAGCTTACGAGACAAAAGTTCTTTTATTGTCTGTTGTCATGAACTGAAGAAGACACGCGTCAAACAAAAATGTCCCCATAGAAGTTATATGACAAACTTTGGTCCTATAGTCAGATGAAAAGGGCAGTTAAAGTGCGAGGACTTGGTTTGTGATTCTGATTTTATGCTGATTGAGTTTTTACGTAGATATACAAAAAAGTATTTATATAAAAATATACAAAAATTCGCAGTTGTATGATGAAAACACATAGAGTCCCACATTTTGTCTGAAGGTTCAACACTTTGCCAAATTAAGTGATAATTGGATCGCAATACTCACTTAGGAACAATGTTACAATTCCCAGCAATGCTGTTACAGTTCTTAAGTAATCTTGTTATAGTTCTGGAACACATTGCTTAAATTTTTTTGCTACTTTAGTTATTTTGCATTCAAAATGATCCAATAGAGCTAAAAGGTCCTAAAATTGTTGTCCATAAGCGAATTCTCTGACTAAGAGCTTCTTCTGTTAGTTAGTGTTAAAGTTCAACCAGAGTTGTGTGCGATCTGATACTTTATAACCGTTTCGATAAGTCTTGGCGCTTAAAAGGAGAACGAAAACTTTGGGCTTTGCAAAGCCTTTTTGGATCTGAATGGATGTAATTTAGTTCTGCTACTGAAAAGTTAGGTGTCTTCTCTTCATAGTCTCATACATGCTTTGAACCGAATATGCTTCTAGAAAGTTAGGATTTCTTTACGTAGTAACCTAAGCAGGTACTTGCTTCGATCTGCAACTTAATATTAAGTTTTCTTTATAGTTCCTGCTTCTGAGGAGTTAAGTCTTCCTTTAAAATTCCAGACATGCATCGATCCATATAGTAATAGTTCCTGCTTCTGAGTAGTTAAGTTTTTCTGTAGAGTCTTATACATGCTTCGATCTGAGGAGTAACAGTTCCTGCTCTCAGAAGTTATGTCTTTCTATGGAAGCCCATATATGCTTCAATCTGAAGAGTAACAGTTCCTGCTCTCAGAAGTTAGGTCTTCCCATGGATTTCTATGCATGCTTCGATCTAAAGAGTAACAGTTCCCGCTCACAGAAATTAGGTCTTCAACCTGAAGAGTAACAGTTCCTGCTCTCAGAAGTTAGGTCTTCCCATGGATTTCTATGCATGCTTCGATCTAAAGAGTAACAGTTCCCGCTCACAGAAATTAGGTCTTCAACCTGAAGAGTTACAGCTCCTGCTTCTCAGAAGTTAGGTCTTCCTATGGAATTCCATATATGTATGCACCAATCTAAAGAGTAACATTTCATTCTTCTCAGAAGTTAGGTCGTCCAATGGATTATTATTCATACTTCGACCTGAAGAGCAACAGTTCCTGCTCTCAGAAGTTAGGTCTTCCCATGGATTCCTATGCATGCTTCGATCTGAAGAGTAACAGTTCCTGCTCTCAGAAGTTAGCTCTTCCTATGGAATCCCATATATGCATCGATGTTAAGAGTAACAGTTCCTGCTCACAGAAGTTAGTGCTTCCTATGGAATCCCATATATACATCGATGTTAGGAGTAACAGTTCCTGCTTCTCAGAAGTTAGGTCTTCCTATGGATTCCTATACATGCTTCAACCTGAAGAGTAACAGTTCCTGCTTCTCAGAAGTTAGCTCTTCCTATGGAATCTCATATATGCACCGATCTGAAGAGTAACAGTTCCTGCTTCTCAGAAGTTAGTTCGTCCCATGGATTCTTATACATGCTTCGATCTGCAGAGTAACAGTTCCTGCTCTCAGAAGTTAGGTCTTCCTATGGAATCCCATATATGCATCGATGTTAAGAGTAACAGTTCCTGCTCACAGAGGTTAGTGCTTCCTATGGAATCCCATATATGCACCGATCTGAAGAGTAACAGTTCCTGCTTCTCAGAAGTTAGTTCGTCCCATGGATTCTTATACATCCTTCGATCTGCAGAGTAACAGTTCCTGCTTCTCAGAAGTTAGGTCTTCCCATGGATTCCTATAAATGCTTCGACCTGAAGAGTAACAGTTCCTGCTTCTCAGAAGTTAAATCTTCCTATAGAGTCTTATACATCTGAAGAGTATTATCTGAAGAGTATTAGTTCCTGCTTCTGAGGAGCTAAGTCTCCCTTTGGGACCCCAGACATGCATCGATCTATAGAGAAAAGTTCCTGCTTCGGAGGAGTTTTCCCATGCATTTCCATACTTGCTTCGATCTTAAGGTTCCGCTTCTGAAATGTGGAAGAAGAAGAAGAAGTTCCTGCTTCTTAGGAGCTAACTCTTCCTATACAGTCTTATACATGCTTCAATATAGAGAGTTTCTGCTTTTGAGGAGTTGAGTCCTCCTATAAAATCCCATGCATGTTAAGATATGAAGACTAATGGTTCCTTCTCTGGATAGTTAGGCCTTTCTATAGATACCTACACATGCTTCAATCTGGAGAGTAATAGTTCCTGCTTCTGATATATAACGTTTTCTGCTAGTTTATTTCTGCTTCTGAGGACTTATATCCTCTTAAGGAGTCCTATACTTGCTTCGATTTGAAGAGTCTAGTTCCTGTTTCTGAGGAGTTAGGTGTTCCCATGAAGATCAACACTTGTTTCGATTTGAACTCGTAGCTGCCGAAAACCTTGCTTTGCGATAATTTTCATTTTGAATTACTCATGTGCATGAATTTTATTTCGTCCGTTTTACCAGATCCCTTTTCAAACTAAAGTTGAATTTTCATAAAAAAACAGCGAAAATTAAAAAACAATTAATAAATAAATAAATAAATAAAATTACGTTTAACCTCCACGTTTTCCCAGTTTCTATAATTTCAACATTTTTCTTTTATATTTTCAACGAACTAAAGTTTCCTGATCATGATTATTATATATTTGGAAGATTATGAAATGTATTGGTTTTTACAAAAAGTCTGCGTTCATTTGATATGAGAAACTTGTTTTCGAGATATCAAATAACATTGTATTCTTGAAGAATTTACTGACTCTACTCTCTTGACGCCACTTGAAGGGTGTTGAAATCGTTTTACATAAAAGGAGTCACCTGACAGTTGAAAATATTTATGCCATCAGTGAATGGAATGCAGTTGAACCTACATTATCCCTGATTCGATTAGCCAAAAACATCAATTATCCAGGACCAATAAAGAATAGCCACTTTTCTTACCTCAATAAGTCTAACTAGGATTTGTGAGAAGCTCAAATTGGTTCAATGAGTGAGCCAGTTTATGTTATGTTCATCTCTTAGGTATCACAATGGGCCTTCAAGGCCTAAATGGGCTCCTGCTTAGGGCACCCCACCTTCCTCAATTAAATAGGATTACATCTTTTAATCAGGTCAGCAATATTTATGGAAACACAATTTTTTTCTTGGTTATCCATGAATGTGTAAACAACTATTTAAACGAAGTGGGGAAGGGTCCTTGTTCAAGTCTAATTTTCAGAAATGTAGGTTAGGTTAGGTTAGATTCGGAAGGTGTGTACGGGAGTCTTGTACTCTCACTTGGAATCATTGTGGCCCATTGTGAGTGTCTTCTGTGAGTGCCAAGGGAGGTAAATCCCTTTAATCAGAGCTCCTGTAAAATTCAAAATTATGGTTTCTATTGAACCATTTGCTGTCCAAAATTAATGAAGTTGAGTTGGTTCAATAGGTTAGGTTAGGTTGGTTCCATAATTTTATTGGAGGTACCAACGAATTGCGAAGATTTTCTGGTGTCATTGAAGCTTTATTCAAAGAAATTGGTGGAACGTAATTTATTCAAAATTTTGTCCATCGGAAGCCACGATTTTTTTCCCATCTTTCAGGCAAAATACGAAATCCGCACTGAAAAAAATTCCTCGTCGTATGAGGCGATCCCAGATTCCACCCAATTTTTTGCTTCTTTGTACAAAGTGAAGTGTTGCTCGACCTGACCATGACTCATCGACCGGAACAAGTGGTAGACGGTAGCAGCAATGTCTACTGAATACGACGGGTGGGGTAGAACTTCCAAAATGAATTCTAGGACCACTTTTGCAATATGTGGCTGAGAGTTGTTGTGCAATTCTGTGGTTAAAAAAAATACTAAGCACCTACGTCGATTTAAGAGTCATTGAGTTAAAAATAAGTCAACTTGAGCGATTACTGGTTTTGGTTACGAAATTGTCAGTAATCTCTAGTAGGTCTGTGAGAAAGTGTGACACCAAATGCTTGGAAATATTCCATTATCGAAATGTTCGATCATCTGTTATGAATAATCGAGGTTCGTCTGCATATGAATTCTAATCTGAAGGAAATCAAAGGCAATATAGGAAATGTGGGTTAAGTTAGGTTAGGCTCAGAGGACAGAGGACAGTACGGGTATCTCGCCCTTTCAGTCAAAATCATTGCGGCCCATTGTGAGTGACTTTTGTGAGTGTCACAAGGGGACAAATCCCTTTAAAAGAAAACACCCTTTCAGTAGTCAAAGTATGGTCCCAGTTGGATTATTTAGTCTCCCAAATAAAATTGAAGAGGTTCGAACAAAATCTATAATTATAATAATTAATTTGAAAATTTATCTAACAATAATTAATTTAAATCAAAAATAGATGTAACGAAAACACAATTCAGATTTAAGATTCTAGTCGTACTTTAAATTTTTAATTTTTTTTATTGTCTTTAACTTTTTATAAACTTTTTATAAACATTTAAACAATTTTATTTACAATTTTAATAAAAAATTGATGTAACAAAAAATTCATATTTAGGATTCTAGTTGTATTTTAATTTTTTTATTTTTTTATTTTCTAACTTTTTATAATTTTTTTATAAACTTTTTATAAACTTTTGAAAAATTTTTTTATAAAAACTAGATTAAAAAATTTATGTAACAAAAAATTCATATTTAGGATTCTAGTTGTAT
Organism: Melieria crassipennis; assembly: GCA_963668005.1. Taxonomy (NCBI): domain Eukaryota; kingdom Metazoa; phylum Arthropoda; class Insecta; order Diptera; family Ulidiidae; genus Melieria; species Melieria crassipennis. The sequence goes on along the minus strand of OY764962.1, from coordinate 74,295,496 downwards.
TTTAATTTGTTTATTTTTTATTTTCTAACTTTTTATAATTTTTTTATAAACTTTTGAAAAATTTTTTTATAAAAACTAGATTAAAAAATTTATGTAACAAAAAATTCATATTTAGGATTCTAGTTGTATTTTAATTTGTTTATTTTTTTATTTTCTAACTTTCTATAATTTTTTTATAAACTTTTTATAAACTTTTGAAAAATTTTTTTATAAAAACTAGATTAGGAAAGGAAATTGATTACATATTGAAATTGAGTTACATATATTTTGAAATCAATTATTGTTAAATCAATTTTTGCTTGAACCCCTCCTTATTTATTTATTGTCTTTAATTTTTTTATTAAAACTATGGAGACAATTCAAACTTGTGATTCCAGTTGCATTTTAATTTTTAGTTTTTTTTACTGTCTTTAAATTGTTATGAATTTATGATACGAGTATTAAAATATTATGATTTTTTGTATTCTTTAAAATGAAAACTTTTATATATGTACAACTTTTCACAACTGTCATTTGCATTGTGTTGTTAATTTACCAGCGTCTATCGATGCACTTTTACATACATATGTACACATGATATATTACATGGTGGCGTTTTCTTTGTGCAAGGCATGTCGAAAAAATGCACATCCCCAGGCCGAGTTTCGTGTGCAAAAGTGCGTATTTATGTAATGCGTGACGGCGCTGAGCAGTGGCAATAATTATGAAAATTAATATAAATTACATTGACAATGAGTGCGTGCAAAATGGGCGTTGAGCACATCGGTCAACTGAATATGAATGCTAAAGCTGCAGCTATACGTTCAAGTAAAAGGCCGGCAGGCATTTTTGATCCAGCAACCAACTTGTGGCCAACAATAAAGCAATGAAAATCATTTTTTATATGCTTGTTTTTTTAATAAATTTACTCATAAATGCGTAGAACGGCAGGAGGGGGAATTAAAACTGGTCAACGGAATTCAAGAACTGTGGCAACATTGCAATTAAATGCAGCACTGTGTTCAATACTACACGCAACACACACAGACACACACACCGAGCCTTAACGCTTGCTGACAATGTAATTATTATTATTGTGATTGTTGTTGTTGTCGTTTCCGCTATTAACGATCCTTGCTTAACCTATACACTCGCTAGACACGTGTCCACTTTGCCATTAAGGTGTGTTAATAACGGTTTTCATTGTCTGTCCCATCGTCAGTCGTTGTGGTTGCCTTTTATCGCCCATAATTACTACCGCAAAATTTTACATTTAAATTCAAATTAAACAAATGAAAAAAACAACAACAATAATGAGAAAAAACAAAAACAAAAAGGGTCAACGACAAAATGGCGGAAAATATGAAAAATTACACATTTCCGGCATAATTTAAATGCCACACACGCAGTTCAACAAACACATGCACACATATAGAGTTGCATATGCACACATACATATAAACACTCTCACACACATTCACACACACACACACAAATATGCAGCTTCTTAATCGAACAAACGTTGCCAATATTATTGGCATAATTTACCGTTAATGTGCACACACACACACATACACACACACACATACGCTCAGCATTAACAACCAATGGATGGCGTTTTAAAAATGCAATTGTTGCAATCGTAAACGATTTTTCACCATTGCGTATTGTTGTGCTTGCAGTTATAATAGTTGTTGTTGTTCTCTTTGTTGTTGTTATAGCTGATTTTAATTGCATTTTGCGCCATTTGCAGCATTTTGGGCCACTCGTCCCCGGGTTTTTTCGTTCACTGTTAATGCTCGGAATGCGTGCGACGCTGTGGCAGCACTGTGCGCCAGCACCTGCAGTGCTGCCAATATGCATAATAATATATCATTTTGTAATATATGTTTGCTGTGGGCGTATGTATGTGTTTGTGTGTGTGAGGGAAATATCGGCCGCGCCTGTTGCCTGTTGTTGTGCGATTGTTAGTTATTTTCATTACTTACGGTAAATTGAATTTGTTGTTTTTGTTGTAATACTCTTATTAAGAGGTACCAGTATATTTGTGCGCATAGTTAGTGAAAATTTTAAATTTTTTTTACATACATACATTGTATTCATTTCTGGGTCGTACATGACTACATACATATATCGCACACTAAATACAAAAGAGTCACATTTCAAAATTTTACAAAATCTACTTTTTTCAATAAATCAATTCACAGTATACAATTGCTTCAAAAACTGCATTGTTATCACTTCTTTAACTGGGATAATACTGAATATCTGTTTTTTTATTAGTGGAGTTCACTCTTCACAGCATTTTAGGTGTAAAGTTGCTATCGTAGCAATTTTTGAATTTTCGCATTGTTTTCGAAAGCAGTTGTAGCGACAGATTGCTACAATAGCAACTTTACACCTAAAATGCTAGGAAAAGTGAACTCCACTATTAATTGCGTTGCTTCTGCAGCATCAATGGGTTTCTCTCTCTTCTTCTCCCCTGCAAATTTAAAATTTTGAGTGTGCAATGTGTACGTATTTTTGAGCGGGCCATTAATTCGAAAATTTTTGAAAGTAAATAAATCTTAAGAGCCATTTTTAATACATCACCTTCGGTTTAGTCTTAATTAGAACTTTAACCGGAAGTTGCTGAGATATTGGCTTTTCAGTGACCAATATTTTCAATCAACGTTTGGTTGTATGCCAATAGTAATTGGACAACTAACAACTTTGTTGTTGGTGTAAAAATTTGTCAACGATAGCTTAGGTAAATCAATTACGATTACAATTATATTCGAAATAGGGGGGAATCCCCAGCACTTATGATCTTGATGGGTTCAAGGCAAGAGTCCATAAATTCTTCACCCAACATCCTTTCTCCTAACCTATATATCCTTTCTAAACCAGTACAATGCCCCGCATTTAAAAAAAAATTATTCGGAATAGGGGAGTTTCGACAGTACAATTTGATTTCTGCTTCTTACAAAACCAAAAGTTGACCACGTCACAACTTCGTTTGTATGGGAAGTTCCCTCTGGGGGTGAGTTTTCGAATCTTAATTAATTTTGTATTTTTTGTACTGAAAAATATTGACAATTCTTGAAAAAATCATTCAAATCGGTTCAGTAGTTTTCAAGATACGATGTTTCCTTGCTTGCTTTATAACACTTACAAGCCAATTCCATAGAAAATGCCCAGTTTTGTATGGCAGCTCGCTTAAAATTTGGAGATAGCGGTTAGGTATGTATAGAAAAAACATTCGGAAGGGAAAATAAATGGGAGTCACTCTTAAATGTGATACGTCTGGGAGCAACCTGGGAGCAGTGGGAGCCTTATTTTCAAAAAACCTTGATTTTGTATGGGAGCCTCATTAAGGGTTGGAGATAGAGGGTAAGTATGTTTGAAAAAAATATTCAGAAGAAAAAATTAGTGGTGGTCAGTCATAGATTTTAACCCTCTAAGAGCAACTTCTGAGTAGCTGTGAAGCAATATGTTGAATTTTTGATTTCGATTGCTTTTGGAATGAGCTCATTTTATCTATAAACACTTTTAAAAATAAATTGATATTAAAATACATGAATGTGGCTTTTGTGCCCTAAGATAATTTTCATTGTTAATATAAAGTTTTTTCTAATCCAGTATGGTCGTAATTTTGCTCCAATTTCATTCAAAGTACAGTAAATCACAGCAATTTCTTTACTGCATACAAATGTCATTTAACCGTAAATTTAATTGTATAGTGTTAGATAAAAATTGCTTGCTAGTTTATTTTAAAAATAGTTGCAATGGCAAATAAAAAAAACAAAAAAAATTTATGTACGAATACTCCTTCAATTTTTGTCACTCCGCCATATGAACTTGCCACACTGTGCATTGCCTTGTTGACAATGTGACGCCCTCTGCCGATTCACATATGCAAATTTAATGTCAGCTTTAGAAACTACTACACACCCACACACACATGTACACATTTAAATTTACTCCGCCTCAACTCAAAGTCGAGTTTTTATAATGTTTTATAGGGGTTTTTTTGTTTTTGGTTTTTTTTGCATTGCTTTTGTTCTGTTGTGTTGCCAACTGTTGACTGTTTGCCAACACAGTCACCAACGCCAAACTGTCAGCCAAGTTAAACGGCATGGATACCTTTTTGCCATTTCCTTGGTTGTGTGTGTGTGTGTGTGTTCGCGTTTTTTGTTTTTGTCTCACCGCACGTCTGTCAACCAGTCGCATGTCAAGGTTAATTGGTTTGTCCTTGAATTTCATGCACTGCTACTTGCAAGCAAAATGCACAAGTTGACTGAACACTGTGGCTGTTGCTCACAGATTAGAAATTCAAATTAGTTGAACTTAAGTTGGGAAAATTATTAGTTTTTTAAGATTTCTTTAGGAGTTGATTTAAACTTTGATTTAAATTTTGAAATATTTTCATGGGCTTAAAACAAAAAGTAAGAATGCCTTCGTCGCTGGTTAAGCTTGAATATAATTTTTCTAGACATTTCTAAAGACAAATTGACAAAACTGAAAAAGTTCAAAATTCCTCAAAGGTTAGAAATAATGAGTTGAAATGTAGAAATATTTCTTATTATAATTTTCTATGAATTTCTAAAGGCAAGTTTCAATCCAAATGTCGAAAAATTAGTTCAAAATTTGTTGAAATGTTAAATTGTAGAAAAATGTCTCATTATGATTTTCTATGAATTTCAAAATCAAAATTCAAATCAAAAATCAAAAGATCAAAAATTGTTGTAATGTTGAAATGTAGAAAAATGTCTCATTATAATTTTCTATGATTTTCTAAAGGCAAGTTTCAATCTAAATCTCGAAAAATTTGATCAAACAGAAAAGGTTCCAAATTCATCAAAGGTTAGAAATAATAAATTGAAATGTAGAAATATTTTTTATTATAATTTTCTATGAATTTCTAAAGGCATGTTTCAATGCAAAGTCGAAAAATTAGATCAAAATTTGGTAAAATGTTAAATTGTAGAAAAATTTCTCATTATGATTTTCTATGAATTTCAAAATCAAAATTCAGATCAAAAATCAAAAGATTAAAAATTGTTGCAATGATGAAATGTAGAAAAATTTCTCATTATAATTTTCTATAATTTTCTAAAGGCAAGTTTCAATCTGAATGTCGAAAAATTAGATCAAAAAGAAAAGGTTCCAAATTCCTCAAAGGTTAGAAATAATAAATTGAAATGTAGAAAAATTTTTCATTCTAATTTTTTATGATTTTCTAAAGGCAAGTTTCAATCCAAATGTCAAAAAATTAGATCGAAATTTGGTAAAATGTTAAATTGTAGAAAAATTTCTCGTTATGATTTTCTGTGAATTTCAAAATCAAAATTCAAATCAAAAATCAAAAGATCAAAAATGTTTGTAATGTTGAAATGTAGAAAAATTTCTCATTATAATTTTCTATGATTTTCTAAAGGCAAGTTTCAATCTAAATGTCGAAAAATTAGATCAAACAGAAAAGGTTCAAAATTCCTCAAAGGTTGGAAATAATAAATTGAAATGTAGAAACATTTTTCATTATAATTTTCTATGATTTTCTAAAGGCAAGTTTCAATCCAAATGTCGAAAAATTAGATCGAAATTTGGTAAAATGTTAAATTGTAGAAAAATTTCTCGTTATGATTTTCTGTGAATTTCAAAATCAAAATTCAAATCAAAAATCAAAAGATCAAAAATGTTTGTAATGTTGAAATGTAGAAAAATTTCTCATTATAATTTTCTATGATTTTCTAAAGGCAAGTTTCAATCTAAATGTCGAAAAATTAGATCAAACAGAAAAGGTTCAAAATTCCTCAAAGGTTAGAAATAATAAATTGAAATGTAGAAACATTTTTCATTCTAATTTTCTATGATTTTCTAAAGGCAAGTTTCAATCCAAATGTCGAAAAATTAGATCGAAATTTGGTAAAATGTTAAATTGTAGAAAAATTTCTCGTTATGATTTTCTGTGAATTTCAAAATCAAAATTCAAAATTCAAATCAAAAATCAAAAGATCAAAAATTGTTGCAATGTTGAAATGTAGAAAAATGTCTCATTATAATTTTCTATGGATTTCTAAAGGAAAGTTTCAATCTAAATGTCGAAAAATTAGATCAAAATTGTTAATAATGTCGCCTAAGTTATATTAATCAATCTAAAACATAACCTTTTATAAAATAACGTAACATAACCTCACCTAAGCTAACCTAACCTAACTATAACCAAGGTTTTGTTTTATTGTCTTATTGTGGATTTAGTGATGTTTAGTTAATAAATTAATACAAAATATGCTTTTAATAAATCATAAAATTATATTAAATTATTAAATTGTATTAATATAAATTTAATTTTTTCTCATTTTTTAAATTCTCCAGTTTCTATCAAACTCAACTATCTATCAAACGAACTCTTGAGATGTCTCTTGCGATCGACTTGAACCTTCACCAAATCTGTTTTAATGCATTTCCATTGAATCCTGCAACGAATCCTGCAATGCGCCAACCATTTCATACACCAACACAATCAGAATTTGTGCCAATCGCGCAGCTGTCACTGGCCACGCCAATTTTAAACCACTGTCAAAATTGACGTTGTCGCCAAATTTGCAATTCAAAAACGCGCGCCAAACCGCTGAAACGCCTAAAAGACTGCACTGTGATTTTCAACAGAACTAAAGTCTGCTGTGGAAAAAGTGGAAAAGGGATTGCAGAAACCGTGAGCGGTGAGGCGAACACGAAGAGTGTGAAGATGGCAAACGGAAGTGCAGCCACACAATGCAATCCCACAAATGCAAAACGGTTTGCACAACGTTTCTTGCCACTTGCGACTTGTGCCTTTTGCCTGCTTCAATATTGTGGTTTGTATTCCGTCAAATCACACACACACACAGCCAAACAGTGCGCCATTTTGTGCATTTTTTGTGGTTGTATGCAAAGTGCGGTCGCTGAAAAATGCAAAGAAATCGAGTCGAAGAATCACTGCACTGCCAACAGCACACAAACACACACATACACACGCACACTTCAATGCATAACAAATCAAGCCGAACAGCAAACAAACACAATGGCAACACCTACACTCGCACACACACACATACACACACACCACAACACGTTCAACAATGCTGCCTGCAACATATTGACAAATGAGTGTCGCCGACGTGTCGCTTGTGCACTTGTCGTCGCGTTACGTGTTGCTGCGCCAATGATTGCAACAACAACAACAACAACAGCAACTATAGTGAAGTGAGTTTTTATTTTCCTTTTTTATGTATATGCAGTGGTTGGCTTCTTGTATTAAGAAAACGCTAAAGGAATTCTTCAATTTCAATACTTAACGTTTGTTGGCATCATTTGCAGTCAGCATAAATTTTAAAGTGATTGCATGAATTTTACACTCTGTGCAGTGTTGTCAGTGTTAGGTAGGTGTGGGATTTTTTTTTTAATTTTTAATTGTTTTTATCGAGATGAAAAGCATGGAAAGTCTTCTCCCCGCAGTGTTGCCAGATACCTGAAATTACTTTCTCCTAAATCTTAAAAAATACTGAAATTTCGTCCCAAAATTTAAAACGATCTCCTAATGATTTTTTTTTAATTTGTGTCATTTTCAAGGCATTAAACTTATAAAAAAATATGTATATATATTAGGGCGGGTTAATTTTTTTTGGATGAAGCGTATAGCAAAAACGTAATCTATAGGTGATTCTGAGAAATTTTGCTCCAGAGACCATAGCTCTAAGTGCTTGGAGCCCCCCAAAATTTCAAAATAGATATTTTTCAATATAGGTATACATAGAATAATTTAATTAAATTCGTCATTAAATCGGATAGAGTTATAGTAGATTTCTCAATCTGGGCTTGTTTGAAAGGTATTTTTATCACCTTTCAGAATCTGTATTGATACCAATATATTTTTTTATTTTTAGTAGACATATTAGGGTTTTTTGTCGAAAAATAGCCTAAAATGAACTTTTAACTAATAAATTCCGCATTTTCTTCGATGTTTTTCCATAATTTTTTTTTTTTGTTTGCAGATTATGAAAGTTCAGATAATTTTCAACAACTTTTATTACAATAAATTTTTTTGTTTTCGAACTCCTTTTTGTAGGAAAATCGATCTGAAAAAATCAACATTTTCAAGGTTTCAACAAAAAAACACTATTTTTACATTTTTAATTCAATTTCTTTTTAAATATTATTCTCGACCTACAATTTAATGTTTTAACGTGGTAATATTATTTTTTAAGGTCTTTTTTACTTTCCATTCGAGGAGTTTTCTTACGATTTTCTTATGTCACTGCCATAACTCCTTCACGATTCTTTTCTAGAACTCGTTTTGAAACACTCGTTAATAATTGTACATGTCTTTCTGTTCCTTGTATGTGCATTGGAATTTGTGGTGGTGGTGGTGGTGTGGTGGTGGTTCATCGAAATCTAAGTATTCTACCAAGTGATCATATGGAATCTGTCGAGTAAATGCTGGTTCAAATAATATATCGTCGTTATTCATATCACCCATATGAAAAAAAGGACCTTACAAAATAGTATTACCACGTTAAAACAAATCCGACTTAGAGCTATGGTCTCTTGAGCAAAATTTCTCAAAATCACCTATAGATTTTTTTTTTCATCAAAAAAAAAGATTAACCCGCCCTAATATATATATATTTATTATATTATATTTATTATATTATACATATATATGTATATTATATTTATTATATTTTTCATATAAATAAATCGAAAATGCTTTACCCAACATGAATGTAAATGCATTAAAGTTCCTTTGAAGCCTGTGAGTTGAGTCCCATACCGACTTTTTCCCTCTAGTATGAACTTGGGAACATACTATCCCAACAACCCGGCAAAGCGTATAAACACTTTCATATTTTTTTTTAATATTTCTATTAAAAAAAACCCAAATTAAAGTCCTTGCAATCTACAAAAGTCTGAATTCTCATTCATAAAGTGATTGCACCAAAAAGAAAAACAACGAAGCGAAACATTTTCAAAACTTACAAAACTGTCACATGTGCATGTGACCCAAAACGTGTCAACGTACCCAGAGTGTGTGTATGAAAGATAGAGAGAGGGATAGAAATGAGCGCGATAGATGGCCACTTACAAGTTAAGGCAAGTAGACGAGAATTGCTTAAGCATTAAGTGAAGCAGCATATTTCAGGGCGCATACGATAAAATATGTGAGGCAGGCAAGCGAACTGCGCCAGATATGAACATAAAATTTAACGCCTTGCTGTTGCTATTTGTTGCTGTATCTCTCTCTCTCTCTTTCTATGCGCTGCATCTCGGCTGCCTTTGAAATGTTTTCGGCAAAGACTGTAACTGAGGCTACAAAATTTTCAGCATGAAAGATGTCAAAAGCATCAACGTTTGTGTTGTTGTTGTTGTTGTTAGTATTTGCTGTAGTATGTAGTAGTAGTAGTCAATTTTTGGGGAGGCGATATAAATTGTTTCAACCAAAATGAGAAAAACCATGGCACACTTTACGGTTGAACATGAACGACTTGAAAATAAAATTCTAATTTGGTTTTGGCAAATGTCTGCGAACTTTAATGTTTCTATAAGAACTCCTAAATTATGGACGCCATTGAAACCGGAAAACTAAGGGTTCTATACCAGCTTCAAAGACTCCAAAAGGCTATGAACTCTATAATAGCCCTGAAATAATCGCCATGAAAACCGAGACTCAGAGCTCTATAACATCCTCGGCATCATATAAATCATCGAAACCAAGAGCCTTAGAACTCTATAAGAGTCCTGATATCATGGCCATCATCGAAACCAAGAGACTCAGAATTCTATAACAGCCTTGACATCATAAACGCCATCAAAACCAAAAACCTCACAGCTCTATAACAGCCCTGACATCATAAAAGCCATTAAAACCGAGAGACTCAGAGCTCTATAACAGCCCTGACATCATGGCCATCATCAACATCGAAAAATTCAGAGCTCAACAACAGCGCTGACATAATGCACGCCACCGAAATCGAGACTCAGAGCTCTATAATAGCCCTGACGCTATAGCCATCATCGAAATCAAAAAACTCAGAGCTCTATAAGAGCCCTGACATCATGGCCATCATCGAAACCAAAAGACTCAGAGCTCTATAACAGGTCTGACATCAAACCCAGCATCCAAACTAAAAGACTCACAGCTCTATAACAGGTCTGACATCAAACCCAGCATCCAAACCAAAAGACTCAGAGCTCTATAACAGCTCTGACATCATAGCCAGCATCCAAACCAAAAGACTCAGAGCTCTATAACAGCTCTGACATCATAGCCAGCATCCAAACCAAAAGACTCAGAGCTCTATATCAGCCCTGACATCATGGACGCCATCAAAACCGAGAGACTCAGATGAGCCGAAGATGTAATAAAATAAATTAAAAGTATATTCCACAAAAAATTCCACTTGTCACTACACCATGCGACAAAAATTAAAAAAAATTTTCACACAGGGAAAAAAACCACATGGGCGTGAAACTAGAGACCAAACATAGCAATACTGCGTACTCAGTTTTTTATTTGTACATCCTTTGTCCTTTTAAAAGGACTTCAAAATTTTGAAGGGGATAAAAAATAAAACAAATATAAAAATACTTAACCTCGTTGGAATATGGCGATATGAATATCAAATGAAAGAAGAAAGGCTCAAGAATTTAAATAAAATTAATTTTTTATCTATTTGTAAAAAAAAGATATGAAAAAGGTACTTTGAAAATTTTAATCCTTTATAACCTTGAAAATTTGTAGGGATTTTTCTTGAAAAGTAAGTATGTTAAAACCCCAAATCTCCTTGATCACGTGTCAAAATTTCATTATTTTCGCTTCATTGATTTTTTGTCTTTTTATTATTTAACACTAGAATGCCCAAGGGAGTCATTTTGACTACATTGAGGTCTTTTATTGTAAATAACTTTTGTTGCATCGCTTTCTAAAAAAATATCTTAATTGAATAATAATAATTGACTGGCACGACAGCCCGCTTACGCGAGACTTAGGCCTAGCTTCCCGCAACTACCCGTGTTGTGCGTGTGAATTTGTACGCGGGCGGAAGGGACCTACAGCTTAATGCCGGTTCCGAACGGCAGGTTGGGAGCTTTTTCATAAGCAATTTTTACTCTCAGAGGTTGTCATTTCCAGCTGAGAGGACAGCCACCGAAAGAGAAAACGAGTTTTCCCGACTTTATTTCCCGAAACGACTTTTATTAGTTTTTAGAGCTAAATGGAATAAATAAATTTAAAATATTGTAAAAAAATTATTTACCCCAATTTTGCAAAAATTACCTTAAATGCCCAAAGGTAGTCATTTTGACTACCTATATACAATTTTTAGCAAATCTTACTGATAATTAGACAAATATGCATCTTCAATTGCGAAATATGAAAATTTCAAATAATTGCAAATATTAAAAAAAAATATCATAGTAGGCTGTGACAATTCCCAAGTTTTTCAATCAAAAATTCACTCACAAAATTCATTCACAAATTCCAAATTCCAAGTTTCATTCCATTTTATCCCATTGATGTGTAAAGTACGCCATTATATTTTAGTGCATTTTCTTTGTAAACCATAAATAATAAAAATGAAGTACTTATTTTAATTTAATATAATGTGCATTTATTCATATTTGCTACTTGAAAACCAATAAAATTAAAAAAAAAGTCAGTAAACAATATGGTAGTCAAAATGACTACCTATGGGCATTTTAGGTAGGTCAGATTTTTGGGCATTCTAGTGTTAAAATACTGATACACAAATAAATTTGAATTTTTGTACTTCATTTGAATTGCAGCTTTCGCCTTTTTTTTAATAACTTTTGAACCAATAAAGTTAGAGTAACGAAATTTTGACAAGTGATTAAGGAGATTTTGGGTTTTAACATACTTACTTTTCAAGAAAATTCTGTATAAATTTTTAAGAATATAAAAGATTAAAATTTTCAAAGGACTTTTTCACATCCCTTTTTTGCATATAGATAAAAGGACAAAGGATGTAGAAATGAAAAACTGAGTACGCAGTATTACTATATTTGGTCTCTTGTTTCACGCACATATGGATTTTTTCCGGTGTGAAAAATGGTGTCGCAAGGTGTTACCAAACCAGACGAAAGTTTGTCCCAGGCTTAGATGGACTAAGGAAGTTGACGATGAGGTAACTTACACCATAGCAACTGAAGGACACTATGAATAGACAGGACTAATTAGGCGAAAACGTACCCAGTGGATTGGATGATAGGAGTGGCTGCTCCAAGCCCATTTGAGCCATTAAGACCCATTGTGATACCACAAACAGTCGAGCATACTTAGGACCGATCACTCATTGAACTAGTTTGAGCTGCTCACAAAAGTCTTATCGGCTATCCATTAGTAACTTACAAATCGACAAGTTTCAGCATAAATCTATAACATATTTATGTCATATGGACTCTCTCAGGCCCAATTGCCAGTCCTTTGAAGCATAGCGCACAACATGCCATACCGACGAAAAGAGTCATAAACTACAATTTAAGGCCAAGCCAAAGTGGCAGAAGTGGCCAAGAGGAGTTGACGTCGGCCACACAACTGCAAGGCGAAGCGTCCGAAGCGAAGACGAAGTGCAACTCAAGAAGTGCCAGAGACTGTCATGGGCCGATGCTGTCATGTTGTTGTTGCTGTTCAAGTTGAAGTTGCAGCAAGTGCTGTTGGACGCTGTTGTTGGCTGGGCTGGCTGAATGCTGTTGCTGCATTATGCATGTGGCATAATTTAAACGTTATGCTTTTTCGACAGACTGAGCGAGTAAAGAAGCAGAAGCTGCTGCCGAGTATTTTTCGGTTTTTGTATTTTTCTATCTTCTTCTAACTACTGAAAAAATCGAAAAAATGTTAGCCAACTGCTGCCATATACAAATGAACAAGAACACACATGCAGCATGTTGCATGCCACACACACACACACACTCACACTCACTCACACCCATAACAAAGCTCAACAGCGCTTTAAGTTGAATTTAAAGTTGTTTGATGCTTCCCGTCTTTTGCTTTTTCTTCCACGCTTCGACGGCAACTGCTGCTACTTTTTTACATAAAATTCGAAAGCGCGCACTTTGATGGCGTGTCGGCGCACCATATCCTGCACACGAACACACACACTCACAGTAAACTTGTGCCCTCGACTTGCTAGTTTTGCTCACTTTTTTCTTAGTGTTAACTACACTTTTTCCGGCTATAAGAAATTTCGCTGCTATTTGCTAGTTTTGATACTATTGTTGTTGTTGTTATTAGTGTTGTTGTTGTAAATATTTGCACAAATTATTACAAATTCATGCCATCATTTACTTAAGCCCCATGCAAGCACAACTTTAATATTCATGAGTATCATTTGCCAGTGTTGCCAACGTGCCGCACACAGACAGGAAATTGCAAATATGCCACTTTTCTTTCAGTGTCAACCGCCCACATCCGACCGTGTGACTGCTGGCTGTAAAAAAAATGCAAAAAACCGATCACACACACACACAGACGAAAATGTGTTTGCGCGACAAGGCAAAAAAAGGCGCAGAAATGATGAGGAAAAAATTTGACAAAAAACGAAAGCAAGTGTAAGAAAATGCAAAACCATAAATGAAGTAGAGATGAAAAAATTGTAGAGTTAATAGCAGAAAGTAGTAAAATAAAATTGAAAAGTGACAGTAAAGTGAAAAGTTGTAGTAGAGTAAAGAGTCAAAAGAGTAGTAGAAAAGTTGGAGGTGGAAGTATAAAAGAGGCTGATCGTAGTGTTGTATAAATCACTTATCTATCTTGTCCAAGAATTTCGATTTCTAAAAGTTGATCTTCACTTCTTGATGCTCAGAATTTTTAGGTCTTCTTCTACTGTAAAAAGTAGTCGAAAATTAACACAAAAGTCGTTTAAAAAAACAAGTATGGGTAGGTAGGTGGGTGTAACTGCTCTTCCTTAAGACGCCTAGTAGACTATGATCCTCTAGATTGTCGAAGAAGAAGTTACCTAGGTGAGTCTTTTTTCTTCTGGAAGACGGAGCCCACTCAGGCCATGAAGACCCATTGTGGAATCACAATCAATCGAGCTGAAATCAGCTCATTCAATGAACCAGTTTGAGCTCCTTAAGAAGACTAACTGACTGTGAATTGTTCTATCGACTAGGTTCCTTATAAGTCGAATAAGAAGTTACTCACGCGAGTCTTTCTTCTTCTAGAAGACGGAGACCACTTAAGCTGTAAAGACCCATTGTGATGCCACACTCAATCAAGTTTAAGCCCTCTCACTAATTGAACCAATTTGAGCTCCTTACGAAGCTTAGTTGACGGTGAAGGGTCCTACCGGTTAGATTCCTAGTTTGTCGAAGGAGAAATTGCCCAGGTGAGTTTTCTTCTTCTAGTAGACGAAGCCCACTCTCCATGAGCTGCGTAAAAGTATCAAAAATACTATTAGAAATAGTAGTAGCAGCAAAAAAAGTACCAAAACTCTTAGCAAGAAAAGTAGTAGTTGCATAAAATCACTTCTTCCTCGTCCATACAGCTTCGACAGAAGTAGAAGAAAATTGTTCCCAAAGCAACTCCTAAGAAATGTAGTAGTTGCATTAAACAAATAAAAGTAATATTTGAAAAAGTAGTAGCACCAAGTAAGGTGAGTCTTCCTCCTTCTCAGTAATTGAACCAATCTGAGCTCCTTACGAAGCCTAGTCGACTGTGAATAGGCCTATCGACTAGATCCCATAAATTGTTGAAAATTCCCAGTTGGGTCTTGAGGTGCGTAAAAGTATCAAAAATACTATTAGTAGTAGTAGCAGCATAAAAAGTACCAAAACTCTTACTAAGAAAAGTAGTAGTTGTATAAAATCACTTCTTTCTCGTCCATACAGCTTCGACAGAAGCCTTTAGAAAGCAAAACTAGTATCAAAAATTATATTAAAAATAGAAAATTGTTCCCAAAACAACTCCTAAGAAAAGTAGTAGTTGCATTAAACCACTAAAAGTAGTATTGGAAAAAGTAGTAGCACCGTCATAGCATCAAAACTAAAGACAACCAAAAATGGTGAACAAATTCAAGGAAAACAATATTGAAAAAAAAAACCTAGTGGCATCAGTGAAACTAATAGCACAATTTTCACCCTCACTCGAATGGCCGCTGCCACGCGTTGCATTCAGCCGTCCGTCCGTCCGTTGGTCCACCTGCTGCTGTCTCGGCAGCTTCCGCCTATCTGTCTGCATGTGTTGGCGTTGCGGTATTTGCTGCAAATTGTTGGCATTTCAGCATTTTACGTGCTGCACGTGCGAGCATTTCTTATACAACAACAACAACACTGTCGACGACGCAAGTGATGTCGTTGCAAAAGAAACGTGCAAGTTGATGTTGAAAATTTTCTGCCGCGTTTTCTTTTGCTGTCTTTTAGTTTTCTGTGAATTTTTGTTTTCCGCGCCAGCGCTTTGTCTGAGAGCGAATTGGCTGGGCGGCGGCTGCCAGTGCGTTGTCGTTCGCTGTCGTCGTATGGGCGCGCCACAAGTGTGCATTTTTGTGGCGCACCTGATGCACTTCAAAAATGTCATCTTTCCCCACCCCCTCGCACTCTTCAGGTTTGCGCTGCAGTCCGCAGGGTTTGCCTTTTTTTATTTTCTTTCCTTTATTTGTCTTCTTCGGTTTTTTCCAGCTGATGTGTGGGAGTTTGAAGTTAAATGGCGGCAAAAACTTTTAAATTGGCCGTGTCGCCAACGTATTGGAGGGTCGGTATAAAAATTGATATGGTTGTTAAAGGGCGTTGCAACAGAGTTGTGGCATATAAGAAGAGTTTGACTGGAGTTGTTATGAGTTGTTATGTTAAAAAAAACCATTGTCGTAATGTTTTAAAACTTCATAAAGATATATTTAGTATGATTGTACTTTTGAATATAATTTTTTATTTCATGTTATTTTTTTCAATGTGGCAACACAAACGCAACAATGCACAGTGATTCGTTCCATAGACAAAATTCAAAAAATGTATGGTCTCAGAATTTAACGATTTTGATGTAATTTGAAAGAAAAAACTCCAACTAAGAAAACCCCCAAAAATCTGTGCAAAAATCAATTAGTGTCTGTGCAAAAGCGGCTCAAAGTTGAAACTTTTTTCACAAAAAAATTGAAACTCATATTTTCTGTTTTTTAGTCTATTGAGTAAAAAAAATTTTAAAAATAATTGGTTCGTAGGAAGTTGCTTAAACTCAATATAGAATAAGAAATGATGTGGCCATTTTCGCTTTTAACGTTTTCCCAAAATTTGCAAAGCGTAGACTTTTACTTCACTTTTAATTCAAAATATTTTTCTAAGTTAAAAATCTGAAAATTGGCAAAACTTAGAGGAAAATATCCAAAAAGTATGTGAAAGTATGTTCCTGGATTTTTTTTAATTTTAAGAAGCATTCTCTCTTTGTCGGATAATGTAATTATATCGTCCGATATCTTCCGATCTCAAAAAATAATTCAATTTGAAAATTGGTCTAAACACGTATTTTTCGACAAAATTCGCCTAAAAGTATGCAATTAGCACGAAAAATTATAAAATCTGCAAAAATGCAAAACATACATTTATTATAATCGTTTTTATTGCAAAACTAGAGGGTCCCGATACAATTTCTGTTACTCTTTGCAATAATCAATGTTTACGTTACCAATTAAATGTAAAATCTGAAAAATTTGGCCAACACATTTGGTGCAATAGCTTTGCAAAATTAAGCCTCAGGCAGTGCCAAACTACAACAGTTTAAGAAAAACCAAATGGAGATTTCAATTCAGCAGACCATGATTAACTAGTATACCAAATTTTATGAAGAACGGACCACTCCTAATTTTGTCCCGCGGTTGTATGGAGTCGAATCACTGTGCAATGTGGTGATTGTGTCGCACGTTTCCATGAAAAACCAAATTCAAATTACTTTAAATCACAGAGAATTAGATTGCTTCATGTTTATGAAATCACATCAGACCAAATCAATTCAAATACAAATCAAGTCAGTTGAAATCAAATTAGATCAAATCATATCATATCGCATCCTATCAGTTAGTACGAGTATTACATATATGAATTCATAACAAATCAATTTATCAAACCAAATCATATCAAACCAGTTCATATGATATCATATGGAACAATAATTAGTCTGTAAGAACTTTTTCTGTAGACCGAAATGAATAAATAAATATAAATATAAATATAAATATAAATATAAATATAAATACAAATATAAATATAAATATAAATATAAATATAAATATAAATATAAATATAAATATAAATATAAATATAAATATAAATATAAATATAAATATAAATATAAATATAAATATAAATATAAATATAAATATAAATATAAATATAAATATAAATATAAATATAAATATAAATATAAATATAAATATAAATATAAATATAAATATAAATATAAATATAAATATAAATATAAATATAAATATAAATATAAATATAAATATAAATATAAATATAAATATAAATATAAATATAAATATAAATATAAATATAAATATAAATATAAATATAAATATAAATATAAATATAAATATAAATATAAATATAAATATAAATATAAATATAAATATAAATATAAATATAAATATAAATAACACTTCGTTCAATAATGTGTGTGACTGACACATAGATGGCGGCACTAATACTAAATCAATATTTTTTTTCGAAATTGTGAACCTTTTTAGGCTTACTGTCAAAATTATATGTCAATCCGACCATTAGTTTACAAGTTACAGTGCTTTAAGTGACACTACTTTTGAGTTTTAAAAAAAATGAATTCAAAGCAATTCCGTGTGCTGATTTATCATTGTTTTTTAATGAAAAAAAATACTGTTCAATGCCAGGAATGGCTTGAAAAACATTATTCGGACTCTGCTCCATCAAAAAGAACCATTCGTAAGTGGTTTGCTAAATTCTGTACAGGCCATATGAGCACCGAAGACGATGAACGCAGTGGACGTCCAAAAGAGGCTGTTACGGACGAAAACATCAAAAAAATCCACAAAATGATTTTGGAAGAATGTAAATTGAGGTTGATTTGTATAGCTGACACTCTAAAGATATGAAAGGAACGTGTTGGACATATCGTTCATGAATATTTGGGTATGCGAAAGCTATGTGCAAAGTGGGTGCCGCGCGAGCTCACAATCGACCAAAACCAGAACGTGTCGATGCTTCGGAGCAAAAAAAAAAATGGTACTGAAAAGTTGGAAGATCGCTATAATCGGTGTATCGCCCTCGATGGCAACTATGTTGATGAATAAAAACGAATTTTGGCAAAAAAATGTGTTTTAATTAGTTAGTCACACACATTATTGAACGAAGTGTTATAAATATAAATATAAATATAAATATAAATATAAATATAAATATAAATATAAATATAAATATAAATATAAATATAAATATAAATATAAATATAAATATAAATATAAATATAAATATAAATATAAATATAAATATAAATATAAATATAAATATAAATATAAATATAAATATAAATATAAATATAAATATAAATATAAATATAAATATAAATATAAATATAAATATAAATATAAATATAAATATAAATATAAATATAAATATAAATATAAATATAAATATAAATATAAATATAAATATAAATATAAATATAAATATAAATATAAATATAAATATAAATATAAATATAAATATAAATATAAATATAAATATAAATATAAATATAAATATAAATATAAATATAAATATAAATATAAATATAAATATAAATATAAATATAAATATAAATATAAATATAAATATAAATATAAATATAAATATAAATATAAATATAAATATAAATATAAATATAAATATAAATATAAATATAAATATAAATATAAATATAGATATAAATATAAATATAAATATAAATATAAATAAATATAAATATCAAATCAAATTGTTATATAAAGAAACATATCAGATTATATTAAACTATATCAAGTCATAACAGATCAACTCATAACAGATCAATTCATAACAAATCAACTCTTAGCAAATCAATTCATAACAAATCAACTCATAACAAATCAACTCATAACAGATCAACTTATAACAAATCAACTCATAACAAATCAAATCATACAAGTTTTTTATTTGAATTAAGTAATTTGATTTAATTGAATTGTTTAATTATTTAATTCAAATCAAAACAAACTAAATTACATTCAATAGAATTAAAAGACTAATCAAATCACATCATAAACTCATATAAAACAAGATCATATTGATGTGGATCACATGATCTCATATCGAACAATATCAAATCAAATTCATATATAAAGAAACATATCAGATCATATTAAACCATATCAAGTCATAACAAATCAACTCACAGCAAATCAACTCATAACAAATCACATCATATGCGGATCACATGATATCATCATGAAAATATCGCATCGCGGAATCACATGTCATTCAATTTTATTAAATCAAATTCAAATCAAAACAAACTAAATTACATTCAATAGAATTTAAAGATTAATCAAATTACAAATTTAATAAAATCACATCATGTTTATGAAACCATATCGTATTATGATAAATCAACTCATATAAAATTAGATCATATTGACATGAATCACATTATATAAAGAAACATGGCAGATCATACTTATTAAACCATATCAAGTCATAAAACATCAACTCATTACAAATAAGTTCACAACAAATCACATCACATGCACTCAGATTACATGATATCATATGAAAAAATCGCTTCGCGGAATCACATGGCATTCAATTTTATTAAATCTAATTAAGCCAAATCAAAACAAACTGAATTAAAATACATTACGATATCAAATTCAAGCAGATCAAATCAAATCAAATCAAATCAAATCAAATCAAATCAAATCAAATCAAATCAAATCAAATCAAATCAAATCAAATCAAATTAAATCAAATCGAAACGCATCGAATCAAATAAATTTCAATCGTATAAATTTAAATCAACACAAATCAAAGAGAGAGTCAAAGAGAGCTAAATCAGATCAAAACTGATCATGTGATATCATTCCGAATCATATCACATAAAATCAATTCAGTTTAAATCAAATCCAAACGAATCGAAACCAATCGAATTTAGTCAAATCAAACCAATAAAAGCGAATCAAAAAAAATTTGAATCAAACAAACATAGATTTAAATAAAATGAAATTAATTCAAATGTCATCAGATTGCTTTAAATTAAATTAAAATTGAATCAAATTTTGATTGAATAAATGTATAGCTTATTGTGAGCAGTGGTGCACACAGGACTAGATAAAAATTTTAGATTTGTGACCATTAAACTTCTTTGCAATCACTCAAAATTGTGGAAACAATTTCTAAGTCACTTTTTTGTTATCTGGCGACTTGCTAAAGCATACCTTAGATGAGAATTTTTCCGTAGAGAGAGCCAACAATTCATTATTCTAGAACAATGTGTAGAATCATGACATTTTTTGCTTTGATGATCAGAAATTTTCCAATGATGATAAATTAAATTGAATTTCAAGAGCATTTCTTGAACAATTTTATTTGTTTTATCGAAATCTTTTCATATTTCTTTTTCGCTCGAGCCAATCAATCTGAACAAACATGCCTTAAAAATTCACAATTTCCTTTTGTCGAGTCATTAACTACCTTGAAATTCTCCAGCTGCACCGCATACATCTTCCATTCACCGTTCAATTACAATGCAACACTTTGTGTCTTCATTCACTTTGTGTGGTTTCTTCTTATTGCCCACAGCTGTGCCACCCAATGTCCAGCATTTCAATTATAGGCACACACACATACACACACAGACGCACAGACGCAAACAAACACACACACACACACACACACATATTCATTCCTTGTCTGTCACTTCTTGGTGCGCGTTGCAGTTGCAAATTGCACCATCAACGTTGCCAACAACTGTTGATTGCAGGCGTTGTAATAATTCAACTGACACTTTCGACATTGCCGACTTTCGCCGTACGCCTTTGTGATTCGGCGTAAACTTGTTGTTGTTATTATTTCCGAGAAGTGGATGATCTTTTGACTGTCGTTGCCGGCATTAATAATTCAGTCTTTATGCAGGCTTTGCCTTCATTTTTCGTTGGCCACTTTTTGTTTTTACTTTTTTTTTTTGTTATTATTAAACAAGGCAAAAGATGACAGTGTAATTAATATTTATTGTTGCTGTAATTTTTATCACAGTGATAAATTTTGCTACTTTTGCAATGAAAATTATACGGCAATGAATTGATGGAAGACATATTAAATGTAAAGAAAGACAGGCATGAAAATAAATTTTGCAAAAGTAGACACTTTCATGACAGTAACAGAGTTGCATTTAAAATTATTTGAAATTTATTTATGTAGAAAAAATTTAAAAAGGAAACATTTTTTGAGTGTACAGAATGGGGAAAAAATTATAACATAAAGTTTTTATGTGTTTTAATTTGTTTGAGGTCTGAAAGTGAGGCCAATTTTTTTACTTGTAATTTTTTTGAGGAAGAAAAATTCAATATTTTCAGAATAAGAGAAAATTTTCTAAGAAATACGCTGATTTGATTTTGAGAGACTATCAAAGAGTTGAAGTATTTTTGAGTTCCAAGGTTTGAGATTTCAGATTTTTTAACCATATTTACTAAAATATTTCGGTTAGATTGTAGAGATTTTTGGTGCAAATTTGAAATCTTTAGATCATTTTCTATGAAACACGATTCATATAAATTTGATTTCGATAAAGTTTTGAAGTAGTGAAGTGAAGTGAAGGCAAAGTTTTTTGCAGTGAAATATTTAGATCTTCTGCTGAATCGTGAAGATTTTTGGATAGTTCAGGAAACTTTCTTCAAAACTGATTCCACGTTAATTTATTCTGAAGGGTTTCTCAAAGTTTTCGAGGGATTTGAATGTGATGAAATTTAAAGTTCTACATTGGCTGTGAAGTATTTTACATTTTTAGGTCATCAGTACAAAATTTGAAGAATTTTTTCTAAAACCGAATCTACTATATGTTGATTTAATTTTTTTTAGATATCCAAAGTTCAAAACAGAAAAAACTAATGTTTTTGAGTTTTTTAATAATATTTACGTTTGCGATTAAATTTAACAAATTGTTTAAGAAATCGAATCCATATCGATTTGCTTTGGAGAAATTTTCAAAGTATTTTGATGGTCCAAAAATGACAAAAGTCGCATGTTTTTGACTTTATTGAGCAATATTTCCATCTTCACTTGGACTGTTGAGATTTGTAGCAGAGTTTTCAAATTTTTTTAAAAATTTTGATAAAACAGATTCCACGTTGATCTGCTTTGGAGTGTTATGGAAATTTTTGGAGTACGCACAGTTGAGAAATTTATATTTCCCATTCATTTAAAAAAAAATAGTCTACGGAACTTCTCTTATTTGTATGGCATTTTACAAAAATTTTAAAAATTATATATAAAACTAATAAAAATCTATATCTATAGAACCGGATTTAAGTCAATTTAATTTCCACAGATTTCTGAAGTGGTTTGGTTTAAATTGAAGTTGTTGAGATTTTTGGTAGATATTCAAAAAACTCAACGAATTTTCTGTGAAAAGGAGTCCATGTTGAATTGATTTTGATAGGTTTCAAACGTTTATTAAAGAATTTTCTATGGAAACAAACTCCATGTCGAAAAAATATGAAAAAAAGTCCATGTCGAATTGATTTCGATTGATTTTCGAAGATTTATTTATGAAAAAAAATTATGTCGAATTGTTTTCGAGAGATTTTTAAAGGATTTTCTAGAACAAAAATCGAATCCGAAAAAAATTAATTTTTTGGTAGATATTTTTGAATTTTCTAAAAAAAGAAATTCATATCGAATTGTTTTCGAGAAATTTTTAAAAGACTTTCCATCAGAAAAAATCAATGTCGAATTGATTTTCATAGATTTTCAATGAATTTTTTATGAAAAGGAATCCATGTCGAATTGATTTCGAATGATTTTTAAAGATTTTTATGAAAAAAAATTATTACGAATTATTTTCGAGCGATTTTCAAAGAATTTTCTAGAAAAAAAATCGAGTCCAAAAATATAAATTTTTTGGTAGATATTTTTAAATTTTCTAAAAAAAGAAATTCATATCGAATTGTTTTCGAGACATTTTTAAAAGATTTTCCATGAGAAAAAATCCATGTCGAATTGATTTTCATAGATTTTTAATGAATTTTCTATGAAAAAGAATCCATGTCGAATTGATTTTCATAGATTTTCAATGAATTTTCTATGAAAAAGAATCCATGTCGAATTGATTTCGAATGATTTTCAAAAGAATTTCTATAAAAAAATTCATGTCGAATTGTTTCCGAGAGATTTTTAACGGATTTTCTAGAAAAAAAATGTAATACAAAAATATTAATTTTATTTGTAGATATTTAGAAAATTCAAAGAATTTTTTATGAAAATAATTCATGTCGAATTGATTTCGAGAGATTTTCAAAGAAGAAGAAATTCGAGTCAAATTGTTTTCGAGATTATTTTTAAAGAATTGTCTATGAACATAAAATCAACACCGAAAAAAGATGAAACAAGAGTCCATGTCGAATTGATTTCGATTGAATTTCAAAGAATTTTTCCAAGGATTTTCTATTAAACAAAAATTCATGTCGAATTGATTTCCATGATTTTCAAGGAAGTTTCTATGAAAAAAATTCATGTCGAATTGGTTTTCATAAATTTTTAAAGAATTTTCTAGGAAAAAAATCCATGTCGAATTGATTTCCATAAATTTGATTTGATTTTCATAGATTTACAATGAATGAAGAGATTTTTAAAGGATTTTATAGAAACAAAATCTAATCCAAAAATATTAATTTTTTTGGTAGATATTTTTGAATTTAAAAAAAAAAGAAATTCATATCGAATTGTTTTCGAGAAATTTTGAAAAGATTTTCCATGAGAAAAAATCCATGTCGAATTGATTTTCATAGATTTTCAATGAATTTCCTATGAAAAGGAATCCATGTCGAATTGATTTCGAACGATTTTCAAAAGATTTTCTTTGAAAAAATTCATGTCGAATTGTTTTCGAGTGATTTTTAAAGGATTTCCTGTGAAAAAAATCAAATCCAAAAATATTAATTTGTTCGGGAGATACATATTCAGAAAATTCAAAGAATTTGTTTAAGAAAAGAGTTCATGTTGAATTGATTTCAATTGATTTTCAAAGAATTTTCTAGGAAACAGAGTCCATGTCCATTAGATTTTGATAGATTTTCAAAGAATTTCCTAAGAAACTGTGTGCATACTATTTAAATAGATTTCCGAAGGTGGTTTGGTGATGCCAAAAAAAAATAATCGCATGTTTTTATGTTTTTTTTAAAGAAATAGTCATATTTTCCATTGAAATGTTGAGGCTTTTGGTGCAAAGTTTAAAAGCTAAGTTTTCTTCTTTTCAAGGGTTTTCGAAAGACAAACAAGTTGTATTTTCTATTTTTGGTAGAAAAGTTCTGCTTATTCCGTGAAATTTTCAAAAATTTGACGAATTTTCTTTGAACCCAAATCCAACTGCAGGCTGACAGGTTCGCACACGCATCCTGACAATGGCCGCTGCAAGGCTGTCATTGGGCTTTCGTGCGATTATTATTAAAAATTAGTAGAGACACTTGATGGGCCGTGGCTCGCGCAGGGCGCAGTGGACGCACATTTCAAATAATATGAGCACAATTAAAATTGCTGTGCAATGAAATGTGGGTCAAAGTGTAAGTTAGAGCGCAGCCCAGCCAGCAAGGCGCATGTCGGCACTGAGTTCAGGCGCGGCTATGAGAATGAATTTTCATTCATTTCGCTGCTTGTGCTTTGTTTTACTTACGCGTATTTGTACAGCTGCGCTCGCCACTCCACCGGTACCGAGTGTCGCGGGTAATGGGAGGGGCGGGTGGTGAAATTTTAATTAAAAAATCCTGTTGCAGCAAAAGTCCAAAGGCGGCTGAGGCGTTTTGCTTCTATAGTAGAAGCAAGAACAACAACAACAACCACAGCAAAAAATACATTCGAAAAGTGAGCAGCGAACGGAACCAGCGGCTTTGCGTTTAGGATTTCCACTTCAATTGCGTGGAGCGTTGGCGCAAGCGAGGCCGGCGGGCATTGCCAGGCGGCGGAAACGGGCCAAATTAACTGCAACTCGAGGAAACGGAAAAGGAAACACAGCGACAACGAGTGCCAACAAGAACAACAACAACAGCAGCAGCAATGAAATGCAAAACAGCATATAATAGAAATGCGCTTAAGGTAGTCGAAGCGCACCGAATCGGAAGAAGGAAGCAGCTGGAAGCAGGCGACGACGGCCAGTGGATCTCGTGACTGTTTATTGTTTTTATCGCTTCTTTTTTTTTTGCTATAATAATTTTGCAAACTAACGCGCCGTTAAATGGCAAACGGCAATAACGGCAACACAGCCAGACACAAACAATGAAAACAAAACAAAAACAACGAAAACGAAATCAAACAAAACAAGATGTTGTAAGGACACGCACGCAACAGCAGACAGTTCAAGGATGCTACGCGGCAGCTAAGCAACGAAGCCAGCAGAGACGCTGAGAGCACACTGAAACAGGCCCAAATGCTTTTTTCAAGCCATTGTTGGCCAACATAAAGGACATAAAAATCCTTGCACGCGGACTAAGTAGCTGCAACGCTCGCATCTTCCATTTCTCCGCAATGCTAATAAAGACAGATTCATTCGCCAGTCGCAGGTGGCTGCAGTATAAATTAAATTTACGTCATATCGTTTTGTTCTCGTTGTTGTTGTTGTTGCGCATTTCATTGTCGAACTTATTTCTTCTTGGCCATGGCAACGAAATGCCAACTGCGCCGCTTGCAATTGTCAGCTCTGCTCATGTTTTTTTGCTGGCGCTGCTTTGTTGTGCGCTGTACTGCAATTTCAGAGTCTACTCTCTTTGATATGAAGTTTGCGACACTCATTAGGAGGCGTGGCTGGTATAGAATAGTTTATATTTGTGTTGTAATTAGAATAAACGGGAGAATCAGTTGTTGTGGCTTTCTTCCTTTTTGTATGTCTGCCCTCATCTCTACCTCAGTACGTCTGTCCTTCTGTTTGTCTGTCCATATGTCGATCTGCCAACAGACCCCTATCCGTTTGCTGACCTTTTCAACTCTTTTTCTGTTCCTTTGTTCATCTGCTCTTCTGTTCGTCAATACATCTGTCAAGTTTTTTCTCTTTTTTTCTAACCATTTTTATCCGTCTGTTCATCTATTTACCTTTCTATATATCCTTTTCTTCCATATATAAATTGGTCCATCTGTCCACGTTTTTCTTAATTCATTCGATTCTTCTGTAGATCTGTACATCTGCCCTTCGATCACCTGTCCACTGTCGGTTTGTTGACATTTTCAACTGTTTTTCTGTTCCTTTGTTCATCTGCTCTTCCGTTCGTCAATACATCTGTCAAGTTTTTTCTCTTTTTTTCTACCCATTTCTATCCGTCTGTTCATCTATTTATCTTTCTATATATCCTTTCCTTCCATATATATTATTAATTTAACCAAAACGTGGACAACGTTTTTCTTAATTTATTCGATTCTTCTGTAGATCTTCCCTTCGATTAACTGTCCACTGTCGGTTTGTTGACCTTTTCAACTCTTTTTCTGTTCCTTTGTTCATCTGCTCTTCCATTCGTCAATACATCTGCCAATTTTTTTCTAACTATTTGGCCAACTGTTGAACTCTTTGCATGTCTATCTTTCCGTCTATTCATCTATAAAACTTTCTATGTATGCTCTTTTCCATATATTTATTGGTCCATCTTTCTGTCTGTCCATCTTTACACCAATTATTGTCAGGTTTTTTTCTCTTTTATTCGGCCCATTTGAACTCCTTTTCTGTTCTTTCTTCATCTGTTTGTCTGTTCATTAATACATCGGCCAATTTTTCTCTCCCTTTTTTTACCCATTTGGCCAAATGTTGAACTCTTTGCGTGTCTATCCTTCCACCTATTCATCTATTAAACTTTCTTTATATCCATAGCTCCATATAGCTCCATCTTTCCACCTATTATTGTCAGGTTTTTCTCTTTTTTCTACCCATTTCAACTCTTTTTCTGTTTCTTTCTCCATCTGCTTGTCTGTTCGTCAAATAATTGCTGGATTCTTTGCATGTCTCTCTTTCAATCTATTCATCTATTAAACTTTCTATATACCCTTTCTTCCATATATTTATTGGTCCATCTGTTCATCTTTCCATCTATTATTGTCAGGTTTTCTCTTTTATTCGGCCCATTTCAACTCCTTTTCTGTTCCTTTGTTAATCTGTTTTTCTATTCGTCAATACATCTGTCAATTGTTTCACTTTTCTCTACCCATTTGGCCAACTGTTGGACTCCTTGCGTGTCTATCTTTCCATTTATTCATCTATTTACCTTTCTATATATCGTTTCGTTCATATATTAATTGGTCCAACTGTTCACGTTTTTCTTCATTTATGGTTCTGTACATCTGCCCGTCGATCACCTGTTTACTGTTCATTTGTGGACCTGTTCAACTCCCCTTCTACCCTTCTACAGCGTCTGTTTGTCTGTTAGCCTGTACATCTTTCAGACTTTTTTTCCTTTATTTGAACGATTTCGCCATCTGTTCAACTCGTTGTGTGCCTATATTTCCGTCTGTCTATCTAATCTCCTTTCTACAGGTACTTCTTTCCATATAGCTGTTGTTTCATCTTTCATGATTTTTCTTCACTTTTTTTCTATACATCTGTTCATGTGCCCGTCTATCAAAAGTCCATTGTCGGTTTTAGCTGTTTTCAAGTGTCCTCCTATTTGTTCGTTTATGTTTTCGTCTGTTGGTCTGTCCATCTGCAAGTTTGTTTTTCTTTTGTTATTCTGTCCATCTATACATCTAAGCATCTGTTCATTTTTTCATGTATTCGTCTGTCTTTCTATCTGACCATTTATTCTTCTATTCGTCTTTTTGTTTATTCATCTGTTTCACTGCCTGCTGTTCCACCTGTCCGTTTGTCCATCTGATCATTAATATATATGTTCATCTTATCATGTGCCCATCTGTTCATCTATACATATGTCCATCTTATCATGTGTCCATTTGTTCGTCTGGTCTTCTGTCCATCTCTCAGTTTGTCCATTTATTCGTCTCTTGGTCTATTAATCTGGCTATTTTTTCACAATCTCTTTTTCATCTATTCGTCTGTCTGGTTGTTTGTCTTTTTATCTGTCCCCTTGCACATCTAAACATCTAGTCATCTGTACATCTATTCATCTGTACATCTAATCATCTGAAGATCTATTCATCTTTACATCTAATCATCTGTACATCTATTCGGATGTTTATTTGTTCTTATTTTCATTCAATTTTTAAATTGTCCTTTTATTCGTCTCTTTGTCGATTCTTCTGTCTATTTTTCCTTCTTTTCATCTTTTCATCTCCCTGATTGTCTGTCTTTTCACCTGTTCGCTTGTCCATCTGTACATCTATTCATCTATACATCTATTCATCTCATCATCATCATTTAATTAATTAATTTAGATTGTCCTTTTATGCGTCTGTTCGTATATTCTTCTGTCTATTTTTCATTATTATCTTTTTCTCATCTCCCTGATTGTCTGTCTTTTCACCAGCCCGCTTGTTCATCTGTACATCTATTCATCAGTACATCTAACCATCTGTTTGTTTGGCCTTCTTTCATTTTTTCGATTGTCTATTTATTCGTTTGTTCGTCAAAACCTCTGTCTATTTTTCCTTCTTTTCTTCTTTCAATCTGCCAATCTGTCTGACTGTCTGTCTTTTCACCTGTTTGCTTGTCCATCTGTGCGTCTATTCCTCTGTACATCTAATCATCTGTAGATTTATTCATCAATACATAAAATCATTGATTTGTTTGTCCTTCTTTTCATCTTTTCAATTATCCATTTATATATTTATTCGTCTATCCATATTTCTATTTTTCTTCTTTTCATTCCCTTGTTTGTCTGTTCACCTATCCATTGTTAATTTTTTATTCTTTTGTTTTTTCCATTTCCACCTATTTATCTATCTGATTCAGTCCATCTTGTCAACCATTCATCTTTCAATATATTTATTTATCTGTGCCGCTTTCCATTTGCCCGTTCATCCATCTGTTTATTTATCCTTTCTTGTCTTCTTTCCTTTTTGCTCTCTTCTTTCTATTTTTCCTTCTTTTTCAATTTTGTATTTGTTTTTCCCCTCTCTTTTCTTCTTCCTATCTGTCCTTTAGTTCGTTTGTCTATACATTTATTCATTATGCCCTCTGTCCAACTTTCCATGATTGAGTTTGTTCATCTGCCCATACATCCATCTTTCTCTATTTTTGTCGTTCTATCTATCCATCCTTGCATCTGTTGTATTGTTTGTCTGTCTTCTGTACCTTTCTTCCCGTCTGTTGATGAACCCATCTTTCCATCTCCATCTTTCCATCTCTCTGGCCCCTGGTCCGTCCATGCTGTTGGGCAGCTTTCTGTTGGTTCATCAATTTTACAATTTTTGAACTTTCATCTGTCTTTCTGCAAATTGTTCGTGTTCTAACAGTGCTTTGGAAAAGTTGATATATCATAATTTATTCAGGAATAGATTGCACTGGATCTTACTTTTAAGTAGGGTTGCCATTAGCAGTGCTAGTGGGGTGTTGAGAGTTTTTTATAGATAAGTTTGATATCATACTACGACTTTTTACTTTTGGCACAGCTGCCAAGACCTCATTAATTATTTATTTACTACTGATACAATTTTTTATTGAACCCATAACACCCACAATTCTAATTAATGACACTAATCAACTAATAAATCACTCCAATGCTCAGAAAATTACTTTCATTATCTTCAAATTAATATTTTATTTGATATTTGTTAAATCGGAAATCGAATTCATAAGCATTTAAATATTGTTTCAACACACTAACCACTTAACCAGTCAGTAACGACCGATTGAAATATTCTTACCGCATCCTCTTTTATTATCCACAACATTCATTCACAAACCTTTCCACATTCCCGCCTCAACGCAAAACGCAAAACAATTTTTCGCTTCAATTGTCTATTTGACTGCTTATTCGCTTCAGCGCCTACAAGTAGGCAATGCTTCTTAGCTAATAAAGCACTCGGCCGCTTTACTTTTTGTTTGCGCTTTCTCCACCGTTTCCAGGTCGCAATTTTCCTTTTGTCTAATTGTCGGCACTGCTTTGGCACATAATGAAAATTTGTTTTGTCTGTTCGTTTTGTTGCTTCGTGCACACTTTATACGCTTCGGACCGAATGCCAGCCCAGGTAGCGTGGCAAATGCAGCAAAATTCATAAATATTTATGACCGGCTTTTGTTTTTTATTTTTCTATGGCACTTTTTGCTGCCTCGTTATTGTTTTTGGTGAAAATTCACTGAAGTGGCATCGTCTGCATTGTGTATTTATTGCCATCATTTAGATTAGTGAATCTACTTTTAGGCGCAATTTGGTTGAAGCATATTTCGGGAGAATTTTTTTTTTTAGGTTAAGATTTTTGTAATTTTTTTTATTGTCAAGTAGAGCAATGTGATTTTTGTTGGTAGATACATATTATGGGGGCGAATTTAAGTGTTTTGTAAAACAGTTCATATGAAATTGTTTTGAATAAAATTATGCCATTTTTTCTTATTAGAAGAACGATCCTTACTTTTGGATTGAGCACTGCAATTAAATTTGTGGCCACACTGGCAAAGTTGGACATCAACGACAAAGAGAAAGACCCTTCGCCTTCCTTCTTCTCCGGTGATCCAACTATCACATCGAACACCTTTTTCGCCGAAGCTTCGTCGTCCATACCATACCGACATCGCCTCTTCCTTCGTATCTCCGGTTGAAGGACCAAGTTGGGAACTTTCTATCAACTCTTGGTGTGACCAGCTGGAAGAATTTTTGCGGCAGGTCATAACTTTCTCAGTGCGTAGTTTTTTCATAGACAGTCTTCAGTACATAATTTCTAGTAATTAATTTCTCTGAAATATTTCTTTCCATCATCAGCCACTAACTACCCAATAAATTACATTCAAATTACACGTTTCTGTCTTACATTCCTTTTTGCTTATAATCTGCCTGAAAAGTTGCAAAATGTTTTCTGAAAACTGTTGACCAATCATCAAAGTTGCTAATTTATACTAAAATCCATGGCCACAAAAAGTCAATGCTAACTTGTCGACACTCATTAGGCATGCTTGAAGCTTCCGCTTTTGGCGCTTTGGCGATTCAGCGTCAACCATTCATCCGTAAAGTGTGCATCATTAAATAAAGTTCTATATTTTACTTTTTTTTATTTATTTATAATACGTTTTTATTTATTTTAACATTTTTTTAGAAATCTTACTACACGCCAGTGTTGCCGTAATGATAGCGCAAAGGTTAGCATTAATGCCGCAAAACTGCACACACACACACACATTCACACGAAGAAAACGTTCGGCACTGCAGTGCAGCGTAATTAACGCCGAGAATTAGGTACAAATTGTTTGTGCATTTTCGCACAAGTCTGCATGCTTGTAGCTGTGTGCAGTTGCACAGTTTTTCCCTCCACACACACACACACACACACAAACAAAACTCGTCCTTCAGCGCTGTTGTTTTTATTCCGCCATGCTTTATAATACTTTGTGTTGTTGTTGTTGTTGTTGTGGTTTTTCATGCTTCACGCTCGAGCGTGTGCAAAAGCGGGTTAAGCATTTGCCAGCTGAACTGTGCAAATCGTTCGCAGTAAATAGAAAAAGTTTCGAAAAATTTACGTCAGCCACAGTGCAGTCGCCAAGGTGCTGCACCCACCACACCCGCCTACACCCAGTCAACCACTCATCCACTAAATCATGGTGCCGATAAGTCGGAAAGGTGTTCGGTGGCAGTTATGGTGGCAAAGTTAACAGCCATTTGGGTTAACTGCTTACGTTCAGAAACTTTTATGAACTGTTAAAATTCCAATTAGCGTAAATAAAACTGACGCTTACATTAGTATTCGACGTTCGCACTCCGTCGGCCTGGTGAGGTGTGAACGTGTTGAAGGCTACGCAACTAGCAAATTGCAGCAACATTTTGTTGTAATCACGTTTAGGTGCGCCCACTGGGTCATTGTAGGGCGGAATCAACTAAATTCTGGCATTAAAAATTGTTTCTATTTATTTCGAATTTAACTGTTTTTTTACTTTTAGTTAAAATTTTTAAATTCTTTCTGCAGCGAGTTGAAGAAATAGTTAGTCATAAACATTGCTAATTAAATTAATTTAATTAAATTTACAAATAATAATAAATAACTAATTATTAATACCAAAAACTAATTCAATAAATAAATTAATTGATTACTATATGATTTAATAGGGGTACCGGTTAATTCGTGCGGTTTTCTAACAGATGGCGTAACTTAATTTTGTAAACAGTGATTCACCTTTCCAAATATGTGTTGGAAAGCTATTGTCATATAGTTTCAGAATCAGTATGTGTCATTTAGCTGAAGCGTAAACAACAATACTTTTTTTTACTCTGAAAATGTCGAATTTTGTGCCGAATAAAGTGTTTTTGCGGGGAGTACTTCATCATTACTTCAATATGAAGAAAAAGGCTGCCGAAAGTCATCGTATTTTGGTGGAAGTGTATGGTGTGCATGCTCTAGCTGAGCGTACGTGGCAGAAGTGGTTTGCACGGTTCAAAAGTGGCAATTTTGACTTGGAGGACGATGAACGGCCCGGACAGCCAAAAAAGTTTGAAGATCACGAATTGGAGACATTGCTTGAATGAAACGATCACAGGGGAAGGGTACCGACGACAATTGATGCGTTTGAGCCGAGCACTGCGCGAAAAACGGCCGGAATATGAACAAAGGCACAGCCAGGTAATTTTGCAACATGACAATGCTCGGCCACATGTTGCACAGGTCGTCAAAACCTACCTTGAAACGCTCAAATGGGATGTCCTACCCCACCCGCCGTATAGTCCAGACCTTGCGCCATCCGATTACTATCTCTTCCGATCAATGCAACATGGCCTGGCTGACCAGCACTTCTCCAATTATGAAGAAGTAAAAAATTGGATCGATTCGTGGATAGCGGAAAAGTCGGCCGAATTTTTCAGAAAGGGTATTCGTGAATTGCCAGAAAAATGGGAAAAAGTTATAGCTAGTGATGGAAAATACTTTGAATATTAAATTTGTAACCATTTTTTTACAATAAAGCTTCGATTTTCCCAAAAAAAACGCACGAAATAACCGGTACCCCTATTAGTAAAATGAATAATGAATTAATTACAATTAGGTATGCGCCATTATAATTAATACTCATTAATAATTAGTTAAAAAATAAATAACAAATTATTTAGTTGAAATAATTAATTCAAAAATCATTAAAAAGCAATCAATTAATCATTATTAATTAATTTATTATTTCGTTTTTATAAAATTAACAAATTGGCAATAATTAATAATTAATTAAATTAAATAATTTAATATTATTTTAGTAATTCATTTACATGAAAAATTAATAATAATAAGTATTTATAACTAATTATTAATTAATAAATCGATAACTTATTAAGTAATAATTAATTAGCATAAAAGAAAATAATAAATAAATTGATATTATGTTTATTAATAATAAACAATAATTAATAATAATAAATTAATAATAATTAGTAATAACAAATTATCAATAAATAAATTCATTTCAACTTATTAATTTCATTCAACTGATTTAGTAATAATTAATCGCTAGTAAATTATTTGGTAGTAATCAATTACAGTACTTTTCGCTTAAAGCGAACTTCGAGGGACTGGGAAAATGGTTCGTTTTAACCGAAAGTTCGCTTTAAAAGGGGTCCGTAATAAGCGAAAACATACAGCGCGTACTTTTCAAATTGGTTCGTTTTAGGCGGAAAATCGCTTTAAACGGGTTCGTTATAAACGAAAAGTACGTATAAAACGATTTTCCGCCTAAAACGAACCAATTTCAAAAGTACGCGCTGTATGTTTTCGCTTATTACGAACCCCTTTTAAAGCGAACTTTCGGTTAAAACGAACCATTTTGCCCAGTCCCTCGAAATTCGCTTTAAGCGAAAAGTACTGTAGTAGTAAATAAGTAATAAATTGATAATTTGTGAATATATTAAAAATTATTTAGTAACTAATAATTAGTTTAAATATAATGATAATTAGTAATAATAATCAATTAATACGGCAGCCGCCGTGGCTCAGTTGGTTAGTGCGTTGGACCGCGAGTCGCAGGCAGCAACCTCAGGTTCAAATACTGCCTGCAATAACACCTAAAAAAATAACGGGAAAACTCGTTTTCTCTTTCGGTGGCTGTCCTCTCAGCTGGAAATGGCAAACCTCTGAGAGTAAAAAATTGCTTATGAAAGAGCTCCCAACCTGCCGTTCGGAACCGGCATTAAACTGTAGGTCCCTTCAACCCGCGTACAAATTCACACGCACAACACGGGTAGTTGCGGGAAGCTAGGCCTTAGTCTCGCGTAAGCGGGCTGTCGTGCCAGTCAATTATTATTATTATTAATAAGTTATTATTAATGAACCAATAAATAAAAAAAATTAATAACTGTCAACTACATAGGTTATAATGTTATAATGTTTAATTATGTTATAATTATTCTAATTATCATTTAATTAATTATTAATAATTCAACTTTTACTCATTCTATCATTAACAATTCAATAATTAAGTAGTCACCCATCAAAATTTGTTTGAGGTATGCTACGTTATTTAATGCTTTGTCCCAACTGACTTTAAATGGATTTATTTCTAAGGAATTTTGTTATACAAAATAATTAGTAATTAAGGCACTTTTTTTCAATGAGCTGCCATTTAATTATTGGTCATTTAATTAATAATTATTCGGTTATTAGCTATTCTATTAATAGCAATTTAAGTATAATTTACTCAAGCAGCATTTACTTAGTTATGAAGCATTTAATCAGTAGTTATCAACATTTGATTTAATTAATTTAATTTTCATTTAAATAGTTAAATTTAATTTTTATTTGAATTTAATAAAAATTCAGTA
The DNA here is from genome assembly GCA_963668005.1 of Melieria crassipennis. Classification (NCBI taxonomy): domain Eukaryota; kingdom Metazoa; phylum Arthropoda; class Insecta; order Diptera; family Ulidiidae; genus Melieria; species Melieria crassipennis. Next base: position 74,260,448 of record OY764962.1, on the reverse strand, counting down.
ATTGAGATATTCAAGCAGTAGTCAGACAGTCGTCGATTAATCAATCATTGACTATTCAATTCATTATTAAAGCAGCAGTCATTTACTTGAGAAGCGTTCAAATAGTCTTAATTTAATAACTAACTAGTTTAGTTATTTATTTATTCAATCAGTTGTTATTCATTTTTTAGCAATTATAAAAATAGTTATTAAATTTTTAGTAATTTAAACAGTAGTTATTACATTTTTAATATTTTAATCAGTAGTTATTCAATTTTTAATAATTTAAACAGTATTTATTTAATTAATTATAGTTTAAATGCTAAGCATTCAAGCAGAAGTCAATTAGTCCACAGTAATTAAAACATTAAGCATAAAGAATTACTTATTAGTTAAGCAACAGACATTAATCTATGAAGCACTCAATCAATTGCCTTTCAATTATTCTATCAGAAATCATTCTTATATTTAAAATTTAATTAGTTATGGTTAAATTTTAATTTATTAAATACTTATTTATTCAATCAGTAATAATTTAATTACTTAGCAGCAGTGCAGCAGTCTTTTCTTGAATAAATTACAACTTTATCAAAAAAAATCCAACAAAATTTACCTTAACTCTAATCAAATTCTTCATTCATTCATTTTCAATTGATTTATCAGTAATTAAATCATTAGTCATTTAACTATTTATTTTCTTTATACTATGAAACAATCAATCAGTGGTCATTTAAGTCATAATACCATTTTTAGTAGTCATTCAATTATTTATATTTCAATCAATTCAATGTAAAAATTACAAAGCTATCAGTTTCCATTCAGGTATTTCTGATCCAATCAATAATTATTATGTTTTTTCATTATTATTAATTATTATTTAATTTTAATTACTTAATTGTTTAATTGTTTGCCATTGAATTATTTATTTTTTAATCTTCTATCATTTAACTATTAAGTATACAAATAGTAGTCAGGTAGGCATTGATTATTCGGTAATTATTCATTCAATTATTAACAATTCTATAAGAAGTCATTCAATTATTTCTGATTTAATCAATAATTATTATTGTTTTGTAGTATTATTAATTATTATTAAATTTTATTTAGTTAACTATTTAATATTCTGTCATTAAATTATTTATTGGTCAATTAGTAATCATTGAACTATTAAGTATACAAATAGTAGTCAGCATGGCTTTGGTTATTCAGTCATTAGCCATTCCGGTACTCATTCACTTTTTAATCATTCACTATGTAGTCATTTAATTAATTAAAGCAGCAGTCATTCACTGTTGAATTAGTTAAATTATTATTACTCAATCAATTAAATCATAATTTAATTAATTCAGTAATTAATTGCTTGATTGGTCATACAATCATTAACCAAAAGTCATCTTATCAGCAATCATACATTATTTAGTTTATTTATATTATTTATTAATTATTAAGTCTATGAATTAACCATTCTTACAGACTAATAACAATAAATAGGCAACAAGTTCATTTAAAAAATTCAACTATGTTCCTTAAAACTTACCTTTTTGGAAGTGCGAGATCAATTTCCGGAACAGTATTCAATTCCGAAAGAGCTCTAACAATTGGAGCATTTTTAATATATTCAAATTTACAAAATCCAACATTAAAATAATTAAAATGCGTAAGTGTGCGAGACGGCACAGTGAAAGTGGTGTTTCAATGGTTTGTTATTTAATCACTAAATAATTTAAATTCCTTTGAAAGTGGGTGAAATTTAAAAAAATCTGAAACAAGAGCGCAATAAGTGCTTTGGGTATAAACTAGAATTGTTACAAAAATATCATTTCTACTCTAAGCTATGTACACAACATTAACAAAACTTCAAGTCCTTATAATTTTTATAAAAATCTCAAAATGACAAGACATCCTTCTTTGTTCTATCCAACCAACTCTACATCAATGCGACCAATTTAATCATAGTTAGCAATAACCTTCGCTTAATTAAAATTGCATTTCCGAAAACTCCTAAAAAACCTCCAAATATTTTCCTAAAGCAACTTGAAAGAATCAGCCTACCTTGAAGCCACCAACGGATCCTGCCCGCCAAGGGCAAAGGCAACGCCATCACGACTGCAGCGCCTAAAGTTAGGCTAATTTTGTGCCGTCAGTGCTTCCGGCGAACATCTACGACGCTCCGCACTAGCAACGCCCGCACAGTGAGTACACCAGCACGCATTACAATAAAAATGCGCATAAAAATTAATAACACTGTCGACGCTAACGCCGAACTGAACTTTTGCCATTGTCTCGCGCGAACCAAACTAAACCAAACCAAGTTGCTGCCTACTGCTGCTTCGCTTTCTGGCGCTCGCGGCGCACTGTGTCGCTGCCCGTTTTCCGGCGCTTGCCAGCTTCCGCTCATTTGTTGCCTATTATTTGGCGCTGTGAAACGTTTCACTTTAATTGTAATTAAACGATTATTAAAATTCCTCTTGCGCAATTTTCCAGCAGCCGTGAATGGACAAAGTAGGCAGAAAAAAATACACACAAAACAGTAACCGGAAGACCGACAAAGACTTGGCTGAGGGTGGAGTAAGTTAAGCAGAGAGAAAAAACATGTACAAGTATTATGGCAAAAGTTGTATGCATCTTGTTTCCCCTCTGCCGGATTTTGCAGTTTGCACACTTTACGTGTTGTGTTGTTGTTGTTGTTATTTTAAATATCAATTTGTGAAATTCAGCGCCCACACATTGGCCTAAATTTTAATATCTTTTGAGCTGTTGTTGTTTTGTTTTGTTGTTATTCTATTCATTAACCGTTATTGTTGTTTTTGTATTTCAAATTCAGTCATCTGTGCAATTCATTTTGACTAATTATGTGTTCGGTCAGCTTTTAAGCTTCAACATTCTTTTCTCTTTGGGACTTGCGAAGACTTCGGTTTTGTTCAATAATCTTTTGCTGTTCTTAGTTGTAGAAGTAGTACAGTGTTGTTATTGTTGTGCTACACTTATTGGGCTTTTTATGAAAAGCTGTTGTTGTTATTGTTTTTGTTTTTAGCAGACTTTGAAGGATTTTCACGCGTACGTTCCATATACGAAATAAAAAAGCAGCTATTTGTCACTTATTACATCTGACAGATGGCAGCAAAAGCTGTGATAAGAACAATAATAATAACAAAAAAACGAATGCTAAAACTTATTTATGATAACAGCTGTACAAATCAAGGGTTGTCAAAAGTTATAATATCTGTTGAGTTGAGAACTTTCTATCTATCTCAGCGCATTTCTGATAGTTTACATCAAATTGCTTATTCTGCACAAAAACCACCCTTTAGCGAAGTCTCGAATCATCAGCGCCATTCATCATTGATCAACATCAACGAAATTCATAGAAACTTACTTACTTAATTGGTCTAAGCAACCCATTACCGGGTTACGACCTACCACAAAAGTTCTTTCTAGGCGCCTTTTCCAATTGGTTAGACCAAGAAAGATGATAAAGCGTTCTCAACTTGTTCCTTCCACCGGAGATACGATCTCCCTCTTCACTGTCAACTTTTCAACCATCTTAACTACCGCGTCGAACACTTGTTTTGCCGTAGATTGAATGTCCATACAGAAGACATGGCCAAGCCAGCATGGCAACTGAATGTTGATTCTCTGTGCTACGTTCTTGTCTGCTCATACTCGTTGTTGGTCCGTATTCGATAGTGAATTCGCAAATTGTGTTTCAAAATTGTGGTAATTTAATTTTAAGGCCAACAGCAGCAGAGGAGAAGCAAGCAAATCGCTTATTCTGTGCATCAACCACCGTCTTGCTAGGTTTCCAATCATCAGCGTCATTCACCTTCGATCAGTATCAACTGAATGGTGATAGTCCTTCATAGTTTTGATAGGCAAACAAAGTTTTGATAAGCACGCAAATTACGTATCCTGTACATCAACCAGCCCCAGCGTGCTAGGTTTCCAATCATCAGCGCCATTCACCTTCGATCAGCATCAACTGAATGCATAGATAGTGCTTCAAAGTTTTGCAAGTTTGCTTTTTAAGGCCAACAATAACAAAGGGGGAGACAGCAAATCGCCTATTCTGTGCATCAACCATCGTCTAGCTAGGTTTCCAACCATCAGCGCCATTCACCTTCGATCAGCATCAACTGAATGGAATTCAAAGTTTTGCTAGGCGAACAACAACAACTTCTAAGCAAGCAAATTACGTATCCTGTACATCAACCAGCCCCAGCGTGCTAGGTTTCCAATCATCAGCGTCATTCACCTTCGATCAGCATCAACTGAATGTATAGATGGCGCTTCAAAGTTTTGCTAGGCCAACAACAACAAGAGGGAAGTAAGAAAATCACGTATCCTGTACATCGACCTGCCCAGCGTGCTCTCAAATCATCAGCGCTATTCTTCTTTGAACAGCTTCAACAGAATGTATAGATGGCTCTTCAAAATATGTTAGCAGCAGCACAAACCAAAAACGGTGACGTCATTCTGCGGAAATAGATGGAAACTGCAGTTTTCTATTTCAGATAGCGATAGGCTTATGACATATACCGGCCGAACAACAATCGATTAATCCACTCAAGGCATTAAGCCAAGTTGAAGCTCTAAAAGAAGTGAATATGAAGCTGAAGTCTGATAATCTCGTTGAGAGATTTACTGCAGCTTAGAACAGTCTTTGATGTTATTGGTTTTCCAATCGGATTGGTTGTCCAATGGAATCAGGATATCTGGTGCCAATATCCCGTTTACCCGAAGCCAACCGGAGGCTGCTCAGATTGCTGTGGCCTCGGCTCGAGAGACACTGCAGTAATCTGGTAGCATTCGTTAGCCTAACCGAACTACCAGCTCTCAATATTAGGGATTTTTTTGTTGGTTACATCCATCGGTTGTTTTTTTCTGCCAGGGTAGGTGATTGGCCTGCCGCAAATAGTCTTAAGTGATGAGGCTGCCAACTATCGCCGCTTAGGAACGACGCCTCCAATGTTGTGAGCTATCGCTCATAGCGCCATCCGTTGTGTAAAGGAGGTTGGGGTCTACGCTAAGATCGGTTTGGTGTGCTGTTTTTTCGCACCGTGCACCGCGTAGCTGTATATTTCATTTTACAGCCGCACAGCGCGTGGTTGCGTGAATTATTGCGTGAGAGTGAGTAGGAAGAGATAATTTGAGGGTCGGAATTTTTGAACTGGGGTATGTTGCTGGGAATATTTAGAGGACAGGAAAAAATGGAAAAGTTGAAAGAGTGCAGGCAATATACGAGGTACGATTCGAACCCACGACCTCTGGGATGATAGACTCGTACACTCACGCTAGGCTATCGAGGCTGCTGCTTAGGGATATGGACAGGTTCCGAACGGAATCTTCATGATTCCCAGCGCTGAACGAATTGCGCCGTCCACTGTGGTATCACAATGAGCCATAAGTTGTGTTTAAGTGAGCTTTTCACACAGAAGGCTGCCACTTAATCTGACAACCGGAGCTGCAAGTTTAGATTTAATTCTTTGCAGTAAGTAGCACAACCCACCTTGCCAAGCAACTTGGATCCGTTCGTATAAACATGGATATCATCGCTTGTGGAAGGATCACCCAGTTCCCTAGTCACCAATCCCAGGATAACCTGGATTGCTGGGAGCCTGACTTTTTCAAAAAATGACCAGGATGTCAATGTGATGGCATTAAAAAGGTGTTGTGTATTTTCAGCTGATTTCAAGAAATTAAATGATCAATTCTGATGTTGACTGTCAACAACTAATAAACCTGCATGAAGCAATAAAAAAAGTTCAAATTTGGCAAATGGCAGGAGATTTGTGTTCTACTACAACAATGTAAAGTTTCATACATTTTTGATAACTTAAAGATAACTATTGGAGCTCGAAGGATAATCTACGTTCTGAAATACGCTTTTGAAAAAATCGTGCGCTGTTTAACGCCAAATTTCTTTCACTTTTGGAAGCACACTTGTGCGATTCTTGTAATTCTCATCAGCTTCATGTGGCCAATAGAAGTAAATGATTGTTGCACCAGCCCGAGCTGGGAATCGAACCTGTGGACTCTGGTGTGAGCAGCCAACGCGTGGACTATCGAGACCGGCAAATAAATTTAAATTGTATCTTAAAACAAATTCAATTTTATTTAAACACAACAATGTTTGAGACATCAACAAAAATTTCACAAAATTACACCAACTGTATTTTATTTGATTTGCTATTTTTTTTTTGGTTACTTTGCTCTAATGCAATAAAACACTTGAAGCCATTTGAGAGACATTAATTTTTCGAAAAAAAAACACCAAAATCTACCACAATAAATGGCGAAAGTAATAAAAGTGATCAAGCAGCAACAACATGGAACTATGCAAACCGTACAATAACAGCAACAATAACAAAAGTCAACACAACAACAATAATACCAACTGCTATAGCATCAAATGCGTCCAAAACCAAAATCGAGGGACACATTACCACATCATTACGAGACCGCAGGGATCAGAATCAACTGCATGCAAATGGGCAGCAACAGTTAGAAACAGCAACAACAACAGCAACAATGGTCTTGCACATTACCGCAACAACAACCTAACAACTATAGCTAAAGCAACAACAACAACAACATGATGACTAAAATGCCAACAACAAAAACAACAACTGCCGCAAAGCATCATTAAGTCAATTTGTGAGAAAAGCGCAACTTAATGGCCAAACCGAGACAGCACAATGCCAGCTCCAACGACACAAAAGTGGGCAAAGAGTTAACGGATAGACTCACGACTAGACGGCAGCCAGACTAAAGAGTTAACTGCATTCAGAGTGCGATAAGCAGTCGCCGGAAAGGTGCAGCGTTGCGGCAGCACCAACGACTGAACGGAACATTTCAAAACATGTACAGAAAAATATAGGAAAGTAAAACGCACACGCAACACAATTGTTGGTGATGTTTGTTGTTGGTGTTGCTGTCGTAAGGGGAGTGGACAGCAATGCCAGTTGGAAGCGTCTGTGGGCACGCATGAAGATTGCGCTTTTGCGGTTGTGCCCAGTTGATTTCCGGCGTCGATGAAACACACACACACACGCACACACAAAGGCATCGACAATGCCTCGTCAATGCTTCTGTGGGAGTGTAAAGTTTTGTTTCTATGTATGTATGGGTGTGTGTGTGTGTGTGTTTGTCAGATGCAACATGCTGTAAAACGTGATTAGTATCGTTTTTATAGTCGGTCAGCAGTGCTCGGCAAGCAGCTGTTATCCACACGACTGCCGGCCACTGTTTGCAGTGAGTGCTGCTGCCGGTTTACCAAAGGTGCGAACCGAAAAGCCGTCCAGCGTCGACGCCTTGGATTACCTTAAGCGCTGCTAAGCCTAACGAAGCGTGCATATTTTGCTGCCTCATGAGCGCACACCCATTAAAGCCAGTCGATGTGGAAACAATTGACCAGAACATGTTTTGGGGCAGAATTTCTTTACTTTTGCTTGACTTTCTTCTTAAAGTACAAAAAGGAAAAGTTCACAATTTTTGGTTCATTAATTGCTAAATAATTTCAAGAAAGAATATTTTTAAAAAGAAGAAAAGAATTTGGGTACAAATTTGCCTCACAAAAGTTTGCTAAGTTGACGGTGTTTTATTGGTTTTCTTAAGATACAAAAATGATCAATGTTCCATTAATGGTTTATGAGTTTTATTTTCTAATTTCAAAAAGTTCACTAAAAATTAAGATGGAAAGACGCAAAATTCATTTTACAAGTTTGATAGAATTTCCATTAGCAATGCAGACAGAATTTCGTTATTTAATGCATTTCGGCGTCCACTCAAGGCAGAACAAATCTCTGACTGACTGACTGAAAGGACTGACTGACTGAAAAACTGGCTGACTGACTAACTGATTAACTGACTGACGGACTGACGGACTGACTGACTGACTGACTGACTGACTGAAAGGCTGACTGACCGACTGACTGATTGATTTATTGATTGCCTGACTGACTGACAGATTGACTGACTGACTGACTGACTGACAAATTGACTGACTAACTGACTGAATGAAAGACTGACTAACTGACAGACTGACTGAGAGACTGGCTGACTGACAGACTGACACATTGACTGACTGACTGAGTGACTGACTGATTGACTGACTGAGAGACTGACTAACTGACTAACTGACTGAAAGCCTGACAGACTGACTGACTGCCCGACTGACTGATTGATTGATTGATTGGCTGACTGACTGACTGACAGATTGACTGACTGACTGACAAATTGACTGACTGACTGACTGACTGACTTATTGACTGATTAACTGACTGACTGACTGACTGAAAGACTGACTGAAAGACAGACTGACTGACTGACAGACTGACTGACTGACAGACTGACTGAGAGACTGACTGACTGACTAACTGACTGACAGACTGACTAACTGAAAGACTGACTAACTGACTGACTGACTGAAAGACTGACTAACTGACAGACTGACTGACTGACAGATTGACTGACTCTCTGACTGACAGACTGACAAAACGTGGGTTAAGATGTTGTATGAAGTAACTTGATAGAAAATGCCTATTGATTTCAAACTTGTTAAAAATACTCCAAATCAAAAATAATTCCACACGTATTTTTCAATTTTTCGAAAATCAAAACTTAACAATGAGAACCAATGGTTAAGGTTCGTACACGGAGAGACTACGAAATAACCATGGACCGATTGACTTCAAATTTAGTGAAAACACTTGAAATCAAAAATAATTTGTTTTTCATTTTTTTGAAAAGCAAAACTTAAAGGGGTGACGCAACGGTTACGAATTTTTATGAAGAAATATAATTTTTTACGCCTTTTGACTTCAAACTTGGTGAAATTACTTCAAATGTGAAATACTTAATTCGATAGGTATTTTTTTTTTTATCGAAAATCCAAATCTAACGGGCTCAACGACGGGTTAAAAGTTTATATAGAGATAGACTGTGAAAAAACATGAATTATTTATTTATTTATTTATTTATTTATTTATTTATTTAAGTCTATTGTACATTAAGTAGCTTACAGACTAATAACAGATTAGTACAAATTATTTGAAGTAAGTGTTTAAACTATGTTTAAAAGACAATTTAGAAGATGAAAAATCAATTAAATTATAAAGCGAATTAACTTCAGCCAAAGTTCTAGCCAGGGGCGCAAATTGGGCGTAGTTTGTACGACAGCAGGCAAGATTGAAAATTTCATAATTCCGCAACTGTTTGGCAGGAACATGAAAATTAATTCTATCAAGCAACAAGGGACAGTCAATACCGCCAGTAACTAAATCAAATACAAAGCTCATAGAAAGAATCTTCCTCCTGTCTTCGAGGGACTTGATATGCAATAAAGAGCACATAGAGTAGTACGACGGAACAGGGTCAACAAATCTCAAAGATCGAAGTGCATATCTTAAAAACACTTTCTGGACTCGTTCAAGTCGTCTGATATGCACACTATGATATGGTCTCCAAATAAAAACCGCATATTCAAGCACTGAGCGGACATAAGCATTAAAAAGCGTTTTTACGGTGTAAGGATCAGTGAAGTCAGCACTGTTCCGCCTAACAAAAGCAAGCATTGAATATGCTTTAGAAATAGTAAAGTTGAGATGGCTGGAAAAAGTGAGCTTGGAATCAAAAATAACTCCAAGGTCCCTAATCTCACTTAGAGACTTAAGGGGCGCATTATCGAATTAATGGGCCTTTTAACTTCAAACTTGGTGAAATTACTTTTGGTGAGAAATAATTTGACACGTGTTTTTCATTTTTTCGAAAATCGAAATCAAACGGCATCAACAATTGGTGACTTCAAACTTAGTGAAAGTACTTTTTGTGAGAAATAATTCGATACGTGTTTGTTATTTTATCGAAAATCAAAATCTGACGGGGTCAAAGACGGGTTAAAAGTTTGTACGAAGAAACATGATTTTTTACTTTACGCGTTTTGACTTCAAACTTGGTGAAAGTACTCTTGAAAGAAATAATTCTACACTTTTTTTCGTGTTTTCGAAAATCAAAATCTAACAGGGTCAACAATGGGTTAAAAGTTTGTACGAAGAACCATGATTTTTTGCGCTTTTTGACTTCAAACTTGGTGAAACTTGATGAAAGTACTTTTAGTGGTCAAATAATTCGAAACGCGCTTTTTCACTTTTTTGAAGATAAAAATCTGACGAGGTCAACGATGGGTAAAGAGTTTGTATGGAGAAACAAGTCTCAATACGCCAATTGACTTCAAATGTGGTGAAAGCACTTCCAATGATAAATAATTAGATACGAATTTTTTTATAAAAATCTGACGGGATCAGCAAAGAGTTAAAAAGAACTTGATTTATGGGTCCCATTGACTTCAAACTTGCGTGCCAAGCCAGTGGTGGTAGTTGTTCATAAATTCCCAGCTGCAAAATAAACGAATGCAATATCTCTTCTGACTGTTTCCAAGTGCTTCAAATGATTTCAGATGGCACATTTTTCTGTGGGAGAAGAACGTCGGGTGGTACGACCAAAATGTTTGATCGATGACAAAAATTTAGAACTGATGTAGGCTTAAATTTATAAAGATTGTCAATGATGGATCGATGTGTCAAATGTCACGTCGTAAACCCGATAATGGGTTGTTATGGCCAGTTTAGTAAGCAAGTCTGGTAGATCGATGGGACAACGTTGTATCAAATTTCAATGCTCTCCGACTTATAAATCCGACGTTATTCAATATGATTTTAGTTAAATGGGCGGTACCGTGCCTCGTCTATACACAACAAATAATATCCAGAAACTATCCCTTGGACGTATCATCCATTGTCTCTAAATTTCGGATCAATCACATAATTGAATACCACAGCGAAATATCTATGGCAGCACTGCCAGCATAGAATATTCTGGAATATTGATAGTATCGATAATATCAAAAACCATCGATAGCGGCGTCAAAATAAAACCATCGATACTATCGATAGTTGTGCAGCTCTATTAGACGTCGCTCTACTTTGCTCAAAATCCGCACAGCTACTTAACCTCAAATTGTGAGCCTCATTTTGCCGACAGGCGCCAGCGTTGATGGCTGCTTGCTTTGCCTTGAAATTGCCACAAACTACCAGCCAAGAAAAATCAATGACCATCGTCCAGTAGAGAAATTCACACCTTTCGTTTATTTGCTTTGTTCGAAAAAAAAACGAAAAAAAGTGTCAGCAAGAGCGGAAGCTCGACTGTGGGCTGAAGCAGGAAAACTCAATTTGCATTTGCAACGTTTTGGTCGGCAATTTTGTAAAAGTGTTTGACTATTTGCTCGCATTTTCTGCACAAATTTTTGTTGCTTTGCATGCAGCTGTTTGGTGATGTGCCGATGATGACAATCACCATGTTGTTGTTGTTGTTGCTGCTGCAATTTCGTTCAAATTTTCGTTGACACCAACTAGCCACGTTGTTATTTTTGTTGTTATGCGTTTGTTGTTGCTGTTGCCGGAATGCGTCTGCTATTATTGTTGCTGTTGTTGTGTGAGTAGTAGTAGTTGTTGTTGTTGTATTATTGGTTTGGACATTTCGCAAATTGCTTATTTAGCAGTGCGTGAAATCCACTGAGTTTGACATTTTCTGTTCACCACGTTTCGGAGGTTTGGCTCGGTTCCCTCTCGCCTAAAACTGCAGCAGACACCTTGGCCTTGTTGTTGGCAATTCAGTTGCTTGTCGCACAACGTCGCAGCATTGTCTTGTGCAACAAAATTTTCTGCAAAATGTTCCACTTAATTATTTTCCATTGCTAGCCCGAACGCAGCTGCCAGTTTGTAGGCCGTCTACTGCTTATTGCACCCCCCCGTCAGCCACTTCATACATACATATTTGCCTATCCAAGCAGCAACCGTAACACACACACACACACACACACACTCACACCGTTCTATCGCATTATCACGTTTACTCGTCCGCTGCCCGCTCTGCCTGCAGTTGCGGCTGTCGCACTTCACGTCGGCCGCCTGTCATTCAATTTGTTCTACTGCCAGCCGCTGACTGGCTGCCGTTGTCCCGTCTCGCCGGCCTGTCACTATGGTCAATTGTTTTCTGCGCTCGAAAGCTTTTAATCAAGTGGTTAGTGCTGCCGTCCGTCCGTCTCTGCTGCTCGCTGTCACTTGGCCGCTCGCATCACCAACGCTTCACTGCTCGCTGCAACTCAATCAGTTGTAGGTGGCAAATTCATTGCTTTCGCCTCAACGTTCATGCGCATCTACTGGTTGATAGCGGGCGCCATAGATGCGGGGCGTGGCCGGACAGTTGGCAAGCAAGATTGTCGCAATTGTGTTGTGAAAAATGTGTACAAGCTGCCGACCGCACGTCAAGTGGCTGCATGTCTTTTGCCACACAAATGCAAAACTCCAAAAAAGATCGAATCAACTCGACGAAAAGAAGTGGCAGCTGCAGCGCCTAAAGGTATGCTGCTGCACGCTTGTTGTCTGTATGAGTGTGTGTGTGTATGCGTAATTAGAGCGTTTACAAGTGTTTTGGTAATTTAGAATGTGACAAATATGCCACAAGAAATTTCAACTCAAACTTTCATTGAAGCTAACGAATTTTTATTGGAATTAAAAAAAAACAAAAGATGCTTTTGGATGCGCGATATGTGTGATTTTTGAGAATTGCTGAATGTTTAATATTTCAAATTAATTTTATGTATTGTGTAAATATTTCGAATTTTGCCGAGAGAGTCTTTGTGCTTTTAATGATTTAAATTAAATCATTTATGGCATTGGAAATTTTTGTTTGCTCGTTTGAGAAGTTGAATGAAGAATTTGAGGGCCCCGCTGCTTCGTACGGAAGTTTTAAATTAATGGGCCTAATAAATAAAGCTTCCCTTAACCCTTTGTTGACCCCGTTAAATTTACTTGTCGAATTATATTTAATTTGAAGTGCTTTCACCATTAAATTAAATAATGTTTCCACATACAAACTCTTAACCCACAAACGCTAGATTTAGATTGAAACATGTGTGTTTTATTTTCAAGAAAATAAAAAAACACGTATCGAATTATCTTACATTTGAAGTACCTACTTTCACCAAGTTTGAAGTCAAAAAGCAGAAAAATCATGTTTTTCACCTATCGTTGACCCCACTAGATTTTGATTAAAAAAAAATTTAAAACGTGTATAATTACACAACAAAATCTAATTTTTTTTAAATAACAAGGTTCTGACAACGGATTCTGATAGAGGGGACCAAAAAAAAATATACGTGTATCGGCGTTTTGAAAGTTTACATCTGAATTTTTTTTAGGGGGGTCAAAGTTTTCCCCCTTTTGCACATTCTTATGGTGAATCGGCATACGAAAACCATGTAACCTTACATTTTAGGTATATGATGGATTCAGCAATTTGATGTAAAATACAACGAAGAATATTTTTGTGGAGCATTTTAACCCTGTATCTACGATTTTTATGGGTCAATTTGACCCTTTTTTTCTAAAATGCCAAAAATGTCCTGTAAAACAGGACACTTTAAGGAAAAAATGTACCATGAAAATATTCGCCATCAAATTCTACTATAGGTCTCTGAATACACCAAAGCTCAGATATTAACTTGAACCCCAAGATTTAGCACAAAATGAAAATGTGTTTAAGTGTTTATTTTGTACTTATTCAAAATTGGTACTAAAATGTCCTACAAAACTTAATTTTGAAGGCCTTATTCATATGTTTTCACAGTTTCTTCATACAAACTTTCAACCCATCATATTTTTATTTTCGAAAAAATTAAAAACACATATTGAATTATCTCACATTTGAAGTACTTTCACTAAGTTTAACCCTTTCCGACATGAAAATAAACCCGTTCTGTATGAATTGTATTGGCTGTAGTCCAATATATTGGACATTGTGACTGAAATGTTTAAAGTCTAAAGGCGCAAAAAATCATGTTTCTTCATACAAACTTTTAACCCATTGTTGGCCCTGTTAGATTTAGATTTTCAAAAAATTTAAAAACACCTGTAAAATTATTTTTCACTAAGAATTCTTTCACCAAGTTTGAAATCAAAAGGCGTAAAAAATCATTGTTCTTCATACAGACTCTTAACCCATCGTTGGCCACTTAATATTTTGTTTTTCTTCTTAAACTAAAAACATGTGTCTAATTATTTCTGATTTCAAGTGTTTTCGCCAATTTTGAAGTCAAGGGCCCATTAATTCATATTTTCTCACAGTTTCTTTATACAAACTCTTAACCCATTGTTGACCGCATCATATTTTTTCCTTTTGAAAAAATTAAAAACACGTATCGAATTGTTTCACATTTAAAGTGCTTTCATAAGGTTTGAAATCAAAAATAAGCAAATAAAATTGTATTTCTCCATAAATATTTTTAAACCATTAATGACCCCATCAGATTATGATTTTGGAAAAATGAAAAACACGTATCGTATAATTTTTACTTTCAAGCATTTTCACCAACTTTGAAATCAATAGACCCATTGTTGGTTCATGTTTTTTTCGTAGTATTCCCATAAAGGGACTTAACCCTAACATTGTTGACACCGTTAAATTTCGATTTTCAAAAAAATTTAAAAATATTTGTCGAATTATTTTTGATTTGAAATAGTTTCATCAAGTTTAAAAAGAAGTACTTACTAACTAGACCCCTTAACCCTTCCGCTATTTTGTTGTCATATGGCAACATGCTACTTTGTGGACGTCTGCATCCTCTATGGTTGCAAGAATACATTTTTTTGTTGGTCTTTAGAATAGTTTGAAGTTTTAGGAAAAATACGAAATTAATAAACTGAATATTTAAGTTTAAAGAAGAGAAGTATACACGTTTTTTAATGGTATATCTTGACATAGTAAAGGAAGAAGAAGCAGAAAAAATTAGAGAACTTTTTAATTCGAAGTTTTGTTTTAATTTAGATACTTTTTTTTTAATTTTGGCTGAAGTAAATGAAGAAATATTCAAATTTTCGTTATGAGTAAAAAGTTGTATGTTTAAGTAATTATTACAGCCACAACGATGTGGTTGCTCTCATAGAAAAACACTCTAAAATACAGGGTCAGAGTATAAAAATATAAAAAATTCTTATGGAATGTTGCTAATATAACCACATAGAAGCCTAAGACGTAAAATTTAAAATTTTATTTAATTTTACCCAGTACAAACCTGTAGTGAAAGGGTTAAATTTAAAAAAGATATACCTACCTACCTGTAAATTTCATGCTTTTAGACTCAGCGAGTTGGGCTGAACGATGATGAATCAGTCAATCAGCCAGTCGGGACAAACCTTCATACATATAGACAATTAAAATACAAACTGACAAAAGCGTAATGTGACCATGGATATAAATTCATCTTATTTCTGTTCATTTATAAATATATTTTATTTTATTAAAAAATACATTGAAATAATATCCATTCACAACCTCACTTACTTCAAAAAGTTCTCATTTCAACATGTTGAGTCACCTTTAATTGCAACGCAATACTAATTGCCATCTAGAATCCCATTGGCAGCGCCAAGTTTACAGTATTCGCAGCAATTTTCAGGCAGCCGACAACTAGTCGCCTCGTATTAACGGCTGCTGGCCAAGCGTGATTACAACTTGTTAGCGTCATGCAATGCGCTCATGGCAGCATTTTCTCATTCGTTTGCATTTCATCAAGACGGCGTGATCCTGTGCACCGCGCCCTCTCCCCCCGCCCCCCCCCACCGGTCCCTCCACCAAATGCCAACAGAACCTGCCAACCTTAACGCGAAGATGTTTTACAAGTTTGAGCCATTGCCGCCTGCAATTATTACAGCAAATTACAAACGCGTAAAAATGAAAATTGCACAGCGTCAATGTAAACTTAAATATCAGAAAACTTGACGAAAAATATTCATAAAAATATTAAATAAACTACAGTTGAGAAGAAATAACTGCAGTCTGCATACTTTGTGCAAATTTTACTTGCAAACTTGCGTCCCTATAGTCCGATTCGGTTTGTTGTTGTTATTGTTGTTGCAGTTGTTGTTGTTAGTCTTCTTATGCAGGCAGCAGTGTGGCATGAAATTTGAAATGTAAACCTTAAGGAAGCTGCCATAGGAAGTGCAACTTCCTGTCAATTGGTGAATGCTTGTTGCGTTTGCTCCCAGTTGGCCCGCCATTCTAGTTTTTGCCATTCTGCTTTTGTTGTTGTTGTTGTTGTGGTAGTAGTTTTGAGGTTGTTGCCAGCAATTTTCGCTGCAAATTCAAATTAAATTTCAAAATGTAATGCACACACATTCACATCCACAAACAAACAAACTAACTAACAAACAGACTGACAGACAGAACGATGGACCGGCGTGCGGACGGACAGCACATACAGGACATAGCTAAATGACTCCAGTACGAGTTGTGTTGTTGCTTGCAAAAATTAAAAGGCAAAATTCAAATACGCCGCTTCACAACCTGCGCGCGCTGTCGCTCTTTGCCTGGTTGTTTTCTTAAGTTGTTGTTGTTGTTATTGCAGTTTTGATTTCATTTCGCACTTATTTGAGTTTAAATTTACTTTTAGTATGCTTTGTGGATTTTATTTGAATTTGCGCTTTGGCAAAATTGCAATGGCATTCGAGGCATTTCTCTCTTCAGTGCGATGGCTGTAATTTTAATGCGTGCACTGTGGCCTCAAAGGTGCCAAATGTGCTTTAATTTTTTTTTATAACTTTAATTGTTTTTGATTTTAATTCTAAAAAGACAGTCAAATACATACAAAGGCATTTAAGGACATTTGAAAAGACGAAAAGGGTTTGAAATTTGACTTATAATTTTTAAAGCTGATAGCCCTGACAACTATTGCTTTATAAATTATAATTTTAATTGTAATTAATAATAATAATTTTTTTAATAAATTTAATTGTTTTGCAAAGAAGAAAATGGTAAGTAAAGAACTGAAATTGGTTAACCAATTTCGTACCTTTGATTCGTTAGTGAATCATGGAAATTTGTAATGTTTAAAATTTTTTTTTTTAATTACAATAAACTTGTGTAATCTAAAGTTTAGGTTTTTTCTATTATACTTGGATCTATTCGCGTTCTAATAAAATATTTGTTTGTCATGCCAAACTTTCCCTATTAAAGATGAGCGTGCATTGAAAAAAACTAATATACAGAATTTTTCTTAAATTCTTTAAAAGTACTAAAAATAACAAAATGTGTACAAAACTGACACAAAATGATTGGAACAATTCTACACTAATTTTGTATTTTAATAAAATTCCTTTAAATCTGTTAGCCCATTTCCTAACTTTGATTCGTTAACGAATTACAGAAATTAATAGCGTGCATTGAAAAAACCTCAGATAACATATAAACTTGTTTTCTTAAATTCTTTAAAAATAAATAATTAATAATTAATTAAAAATTTAATTAATCAGATTTATACAAAATTGACACAGAAAGATTAGAAAAATACCACACCAATTTTGTATTTTAATAAAATTCCTTTAAATCTCTTAGCCCATTTGGTAACTTTGATTCGTTAACGAATCGTAGAAATCAGTAGCGTCCTTTGAAAAAACCTCATATAACATATAAACTTGTTTTCTTTAATTGTTTAAAAATACTTAAAATAACCAGATTTGTACAAAAATGATACAGAAAGATTGAAAAAATACCACACCAATTTTGTTTTATAACCGAATTCATTTAAATCTATTAACCTATTTTGTAGTTTTGATTCATTGACGAATCATAGAAATTAGTAGTTCAGCAGTAGGGCAGTTGTTTTTTTATTGTAATCTTAAGTTATTTATATATATTTTTTTTTCTTAAATCTATTGGCTTTCTAATAAAATATTTGTTTGCCATGCCACGCCTACCCTATTAAAGCTGAGCGTGCGTCGAAAAAACCTCATATATCATATAAACTTGTTTTTTAAACTTTTTAAAAATACTTAAAATAACCATATTTGTACAAAACTAACACAGAATGATTGGAAAAATAGCACACAAATTTTGTATTTTAATAAAATTGGTTTAAACCTATTAACCCATTTCGTACCTTTGATAATTGACGAATCATAGAAATTAGTAATTTTTGCAGTTGTTTTTTTATTGGAATCATAAGTTTATATTTTTTTATATAATACTTAATTCTATTGGCTTTCTAATAAAATATTTGTTTGCCATGCCACGCCTACCCTATTAAAGCTGAACGTGTATTGAAAAAAGAAACTCATATATAAACTTTTTTTTTCAAATTCTTTAAAAATACTTAAAAGAACCAGATTTGCACAAACCTAACACAGATTGATTGGAACAATTCCACACTAATTTTGTATTATAATAAAATTTTAAATCTTTTTTAATCTGTCAACCCATTTCGTACCTTTAATTCGTTGACGAATCATAGAAATTAGTAACGTTTGAAGTTGTGTTTCTTTTTTTAATTACAATAAACTTGTGTAATCTAAAGTTTATTTTTTTTTGTATTATACTTAGATCTATTGGCTTTTAAATAAAATATTTGGTTGCCATGTCACGCCTACCCTATTAAAACTGGGCGTGCATTAAAAAAAAATATCATATATAAACTTGTTTCTTAAATTCTTAAAAAATACTAAAAATAACCACTTTATTAAAATCATAACATTACTATTTATTTCAACAGTCTGCACCACTGTGCACAGCTTCAGTACGCAAGGACATAACGCCAGTCTAGTGAAAAATACTTTTAATTGTAATTAATCTTCATTTAAACAAAAATATTATAGTGAAAATGCAGCAACCGATATGGCATTGCAGTCAGTTTGTTTTTCACAGAAATACTACCAGTTATTATTTAGGGAATTTTAATTTAAAAAATTCAGCAAATCAAGAAAAGCGTGCAGCTTTTAGGCTATAAACATTATTTGCAGGTATTATGCAGATTTTCAGGTGCATTCGAAGTATCTTCATGCAAAAATTGTGGTCAGCACAAAAGTGAATATTTGCAGAAATCTTTTGAAATTCGAGCTTTTGAAATATGCATGCAAAAAGATGCATAATACAACAACAAAATTGCAAATCATTTGGTAGACAATTTGTAGCTGACGTTGATAGCCAGTCGACAGTGGACACAGCGTGATGGTTGATTGTGAATTTTCGTCTGAAAAAAAGCAACTCTTCTAAGTCAATCTTGAATGTGCAAAGAGTTGTGATTGTGTGTATGTGTGTGTGTGTGATGTTTGTATTTTGCTTATTTGTAGGCAGGTTGATTGAAATTTCGTATATTGCAAAACGAGTGAAGTGGCACCACAAGCGAAAATGTTGCATGCAACAAAACCACACCAGACCGAGTGAGCAGCGCCTGAGCTGACAGCTGCAGCGGGCTGAAGTTGAGCCACTGTGTGGTTTGCTTGATTATTGAAAAGTGCTGAAGGGAATTGTTAGTACTTGTCCATAAAAAATGAAAGGAAGGAGAACATTTTTTGCGTAAAATTTTATATTTTTCCATGCGCCACAAAATAGGCTTTCAAATTTGAAAAGTGGCCAACAATTCTGTCCAACATGACGTGGCAGATGAGCAGCTGTGAAAGTGTAGTCATTATTATGCAGTGGCATTATTTTTTCTAAGTTGTTGATTGATGTGTGTTGGCTGAATGTTTCCATTGAAAATCCTTCAATCGCCCTAGCAAGCTGTGGCCTCGATTTAAGGTGTGAAAAAATTTCATGTAAAAAAGTTTCACAGCACTGTTTCGCCCCCCATTAACTGTTCCACCCCAACGCCTCAACATCTCAGACGCCAGACGCCGCTCACTTGCAATAATCTGCTGTAGATTTCGCTTCAAGTGTCCGTAGCTAAGCAGCAGCAAAACTTTTGCGCAAATTGATTTCATACTTTTTTTTTTCCGCTGCCACCAAACACAAACTAAACTCAACTAAAAATAAATTTTATAACAGCATTTTGGTGCGCTGCGCAACATTTGCCCAACTGCTCAAATGCAAAACAACGCAACGGAAATGCATGAAACGTCGAAGAGCACTGCAATGCTGCGCTTAAGCGCCTAAATCGCAGCAGACAGAAGGGCGAACGAATGTCAACTCGGCGTTGTTGCCTCGCTGCTGACGTTAATGAGTAGGAAAATCAGCAAAATTGAAGTTGCAAACGAGCAAAGTAGAAAAACTAGCCGAGACGACGCAGTGTCGAACGTGGCAACTCGGAAACACTAAGAAAAACAAGTTGAATGTGCAAAACGAACACTGCAAATGTCCAGCCAGCGCTGCAAGCAAAGTTGCAAGTTGAAGCTCACAGTGCAGCGAGGCGTATACGTGATATTAATTGGCGCATAACTTTTGACACTGCGTGCAAACTAGATATTTTCGTAAAAAAATTACGATTATTTAGAGTTGAAGCATGCAATCAAAGCATTTATGAAAAATTAAAAATATATTTATTTTTTGTAGAGAAAAATTTAGCGCTTATAGGTGCGAAAAGTTTGCTTTTATGCGGAGCTGCTTTTGGCTCCAGACTAGTGAGTTATTTGTTGATCTATCAGTGTCTATGAAAACCCTTTTCAATTTCTTTAGAGAACCCAGATATAACTGTATGAGTTCTTAGTCTATTTTGATAGTATAGAAAGAAAAAGTTGTTTACTACAATTCTCACTTTTCATGTCATTGAACTCATAAAGAATTTGGATGTAGGTAGATTTCTTGCTTATTAATTCCCATTTTTCAATTCAGTATTGGCTTTTTGTACCATTTTTGAAAATCTAAAGAGTTCTGCTATAAAAAAAGCCATATTTTAGAATTTTTTAAATAGTTCAAGAATTTTTAAATAAGTCTACTTTTTTAATTTCCCATCAACGATTTTCTAGAATTTTTAGACCCATTTTTGAAAAGCTGCACATTT
Organism: Melieria crassipennis; assembly: GCA_963668005.1. NCBI lineage: Eukaryota > Metazoa > Arthropoda > Insecta > Diptera > Ulidiidae > Melieria > Melieria crassipennis. The sequence continues at coordinate 74,239,648 of OY764962.1, read as the reverse complement.
CTATTAAAAATATGAGCCACATTTCAGATCCAACATCTTTCTGGATTATGTGCTTATTTAAAATTGCCTATATTAAATTGCCTTTCAATATTAAAGTTCTCGGCTTTCCTGAAAGCTTGGAAATTCTAAAAAAAAAAAGTTCTTCTGTTTTAGAACTTTCTTTTTCAACATTGATTTCCTTGGCTTACTGATGAGATTTAGGGATCTTTTGACCTATTTTTGGAAATGCCGAGATTTCTGTAAAACAATGAAACATATTTCAAGTCGGTTCTTCTTTTGGTTAAGAATTTTTTTCTACACAAGAATTTTGAAAAAGTGAATTTTTTAAGTTACCATCTGCTTTCTTGGATCGGTATCTTTCGACCCATTTTTGGAAAGACAGAGAGTTTTAAAAAATAATTAACCATATATCAAGTCGGTACTACTTTTGATTTAGAAATTTTTTCTACACAAGAATTTTAAAAATGTTACCATCGGTTTTCTTGGCTCAGCGTCAAATTTCTGGGCTTCCCAATGAGATATCGGAATCTTTCGACCCATTTTTGAAACTCAGAGATTTCTACAAAAGAATGAACCATATTTCAAATCGATTGTTTTGCTCAAAAGTCAATTTTTAAGTTAAGGCTTCAGCGTAAAATTTCTTAGCTTTCCGATCAGATTTAGGTATCCTCCGACCCATTTTTGGAAAGACAGAGATTTTTAAAAAGAATAAACCATATTTCATGTTTATAGTTCTTCTGATTAAGGATTTGTTTTCTGCACAAGAATTTTATAAAAATCAATTTTGTTAAATTCCGATCGGTTTTCTTGGCCTCAGCTTCAAATTTCTGGGCTTCCCGATGAGATATCGGAATCTTTCGACCCATTTTTGAAAAGACAGAGATTTCTACAAAAGAATGAACCATATTTCAAGTCGATAGTTCTTCTGATTAAGGATTGTTTTGCTCAAAAGTCAATTTTGTAAGTTACCATCAGCTGTCTTGGCTTCAGCGTCAAATTTCTTAGCTTTCCGATAAGATTTTGGGATCCCCCGACCCATTTTTGGAAAGACAGAGATTTTTAAAAGAGAATAAACCATATTTCATGTCGATAGTTCTTCTGATTAAGGATTTTTTGTTCACAAGAATTTTGAAAAAGTAAATTTTTTAAGTTACGCTCGGTTTTTTTGGCTTCAGCATCAAATTTCTGGGCCATTTCGACCCATTTTTGGAAAGACAGAGATTTCTATAAAAGAATGAACCCTATTTCAAGTCAGTAATTCTTTTAGTTAACAAGTTTACCTGCACAAGAATTTTGAAAAAGTCCATTTTTCAATTAAGATCAGTTTTCTTGGCTTCAGTGTCAAATTTATGGGCTTCCCAATCAGGTATCGAGATCCTCTGACCTGTTTTTGGAAAGACCGAGACTTCTAGAAAACAATGAACCATATTTCATGTCGATTGTTCTTCTGATTAAGGATTTTTTGTTCACAGAATTTTGAAAAAGTTAATTTTTTAAGTTACCATCGGCTTTCTTGGCTTCAGCGTAAAATTTCTTAGCTTTCCGATACGATTTTGGGATCCTCCGACCCATTTTTGGAAAGACAGAGATTTTTAAAAAAGAATAAACCATATTTCATGTCGATAGTTCTTCTGATTAAGGATTTGTTTTCTGCAAAAGAATTTTATAAAAATCAAATTGTTAAGTTGCGATCGGTTTTCTTGGTCTCAGCTTCAAATTTCTGGGCTTCCCGATGAGATATCGAAATCTTTCGACCAATTTTTTGAAAGACAGAGAGTTCTACAAAACAATGAACCATATTTAAGTCGGTTCTTACTTTGATTACGATTTTTTTTACACAAGAATTTTCAAAAACTCAATTTTTAAGTTGGCTTCAATTTTATTGGTTTCAGCGTCAAATTTCTGGGCTTCTCAATTGGATATCGAGATCATCTGACCTATTTTTGGAAAGACCGAGAGTTCTAAAAAACAGAGAACCATATTTCATGTCAAAAATTTTTCTGGTTAAGGATTTATTTCTGTTCATGAATTTTTAAAAACTTAACTTTTTAAGTTACTCATCAACTACGATTTTCATGGTTTCCCAGTGAAATATTGGGAACTTTCAGAGCCTTTTTTGTACAACGGATGATTGATCTACCGATAGCAAATCCTAAGAGCTGAGACTGTCATCCATCGTCGCCTTGAAGAGACACCTCCGTATGGTGCGCATTGTTATCTAAGTTATGTAAGCTTGTAGGCGAATCCATTTCTAATAGGTGGGAGAATTTGATATCAGAGGTTGGTGTCTTCGATGAGCGTTGCGCGGATTTAAATTGGTTCGTACTGGCATTGTGTCATTGTTGCGCTTGCACAGCTACTGGATATGAGAATTTGCTGCAAGCGGCTTACAGATAGAAGTATGAAAGTTTGTCATGAATTTGTTACAATTAAATGGATTAAATGGAATGGATTGGATTGGGTAGTGTTGATGGGATGGGAAGTAAGTAGAAGGAATGAAAAAAAAAACTAAAATTTTTTTAAGTCCAGGACCAGGCTTTAACCTTCAGAGAACACACTGTGTCATATAGACCCATACTCCTACTTTAAGCAATCAATCTGTTCCAAAAATTTTTTTTTTTATTTTTTCCGCAAATTTTTTTGATATGTAATATGTTAGAAACTTCAGGGATTCCTTTAGTATTTATAAATTGTTAAAACAATGTTGAAAGTATGCTCCAGAGGTTTTTTTTAGTCAAAAGATTCAATAGTTGTGTAATTATAGGCCATTAAAAGTCTAATTGACCCAGAGTGTTAAAAGAAGATTAAGTGGGAATCGAACCCACCATCTCTTGGTTGGGAGTTCAGTGCACTTACATTGGACTACTTCTACTGTTCATAAAAAATTGGCCTAAATTCGGTCACTTGTTAAATTTTGCAAAAGAATCTTGCTCAAAGGATTCAATACTTTTAGAATTATAGGCGATCAAAAGTGAACAGGGTCTAATTGACCCATAGTGTTAATGTATGTTCTCCGAAGATTTAGTGGGAATCGAATCCACCATCTCTTGGTTGGGAGTTCAGTGCACTTACATTGGACTACTTCTACTGTTCATAAAAAATTGGCCTAAATTCGGTCACTTTTTGTTAAATTTTGCACAAGAATCTTGCTTTTAGATATATGCGATCAAAAGTGAACAGGGTCTAATTTACCCAGAGTGTTAAAGTGTGTTCTCCGAAGATTTAGTGGAAATCGAACCCACTATCTCTTAATTGGGAGTTCAGTGCACTTACATTGGACTACTTCTACTGCTCATAAAAAATTGGCCTAAATTCGTTCACTTAGAATTATAGGCGATCAAAAGTGAACAGGGTCTAATTGACCCATATTGTTAAAGTGTGTTCTCCGAAGATTTAGTGGGAATCGAACCCACCATCTCTTGGTTGGGAGTTCAGTGCACTTACATTGGAGTACTTCTACTCCTCATAAAAAATTGGCCTAAGTTCGTTCACTTAGAATAATAGGCGATCAAAAGTGAACAGGGTCTAATTGACCCATAGTGTTAAAGTGTGTTCTCCGAAGATTTAGTGGGAATCGAACCCACCATCTCTTGGTTGGGAGTTCAGTGCACTTACATTGGACTACTTCTACTCCTCATAAAAAATTGGCCTAAGTTCGGTCACTTGTTAAATTTTGCACAAGAATCTTACTCAAAGGATTCAATACTTTTAGAATTATAGGCGATCAAAAGTGAACAGGGTCTAATTGACCCATAGTGTTAATGTGTGTTCTCCGAAGATTTAGTGGAAATCGAACCCACCATCTCTTAGTTGGGAGTTCAGTGCACTTACATTGGACTACTTCTACTCCTCATAAAAAATTGGCCTAAGTTCGGTCACTTGTTAAATTTTGCACAAGAATCTTACTCAAAGGATTCAATACTTTTAGAATTATAGGCGATCAAAAGTGAACAGGGTCTAATTGACCCATAGTGTTAAAGTGTGTTCTCCGAAGATTAAGTGGGAATCGAACCCACCATCTCTTGGTTGGGAGTTCAGTGCACTTACATTGGACTACTTCTACTCCTCATAAAAAATTGGCCTAAATTCGGTCACTTGTTAAATTTTGCACAAGAATCTTGCTCAAAGGATTCAGTACTTTTAGAATTATAGGCGATCAAAAGTGAACAGGGTCTAATTGACCCATAGTGTTAAAGTGTGTTCTCCGAAGATTAAGTGGGAATCGAACCCACCATCTCTTGGTTGGGAGTTCAGTGCACTTACATTGGACTACTTCTACTCTTCATAAAAAATTGGCCTAAATTCGGTCACTTTTTGTTAAATTTTGCACAAGAATCTTGGCTTTGAAGATTTAATTTGAGGATGTCAGTTCTTTTTCTGTTCCACAGGTTGTCATGCCATGAATGATTACACCTTTTTTCGACAACATTGAGCGCCTTAATTGTGTTAGAGGCTCACAAATATTTCAAACAGTAGAAACAGTGGTTGAAGATTTTACTTTAAGAATAAAATTCTCAAACAGGCCACAAGACGGGAATAATTTTTGAACATTAATAAAACAAAAAGTCTACTAAATTCAAGAAAATTTTTTTCTTATTCCAGTTGTTGAAATTATGCTACAAAAATGTAATTTCAACTTACTTGACTTGACTTAATGTTCATCATTAATTTCGAAAACAACTCTAAACATGTTTCATTGCTCTTGCTTTAGTTGCACTAATGTTGCTAAGTAATGGATGGTATATAAAATTTTAAATACTCTTCTAATGACAGAAATAAATTGCTAGATACAGCACAGCACATCGATAGGTGACTACTTCAAAGCACTTTGGCGCCAGCGTACAGCTTTGATGCTTTGCCTACAGTCAACCTGCGCGATTGCCACCACTGATTTCAGTCACTTGCAAATGCAACTAATAACGCTTTGGCACTTTCAACTGAGTGCGTCTTTAAACTAAAAAAAAACCATTATACTGCCGCAACGCTGGTTTATTGCTACGCGCAATTGGCAATTTTATGACGTGCACTATTTCAGGTTTTTTCAACTTCTTCTCTGCTCGCAATTTGCTTGCCGCACACGTACGCCAAGCTGTTGTTGCCAATACCAACAACGACAACAACAACAAAACAACCAACAACTAGCAACTCTGCAGCGCAATGCACATCAATAACCGGTGCTCCATCCGCAGCTACCAGCAGCCTTTATCGCAGTTTAGCACGCGCTTTAGAAGCGTATATATGTGTGTGTGTGTATGTGCGAGTGTGTGTGAGTTCGATTATGTGTGTGTGTTCTGTGACTCAAACTTGTCGCGTACTGGCAGACTTTGACGTGTGTCCTGCGGCCATTAATTTCTCTTGTGTGCACTGCTCGCTGCTACTGCTTCTTCTTCTTCTTTTTTCACTCACCTCCTTCCACCTTTAGGGCTGCTTTTCGTTACGTTATGTCACGCTGTCGTCGCTCATCTCCTGCTGCTGCTGCTAGCTTCCTTCCGATTTGCTACTTTTCTTCAGCATTTTGCTTTGACTTCTACTAAATGTCACTCATACGCCCCGACGTGTTTACCTGCAACTTTGCCAATATGTAAAATCATTTCTACTACCGCATATGCGTTGCTTTTGCTTTTCATGCTGCTCATGTTGTTGTTGTTGTTGTTATTGTAATAATTTTACCTGGAATATTGCGCCGCCACAGCGCATCATCGTCAGTCAACTGCGACAGCAATCGAATCGCTTCAGCATCATCGGCAACCTCAGCGGCTCGGCGGCGCCACGCCTCGATTTGCTTCGTTGCGATTTCGATTCGTTTGCATGTCATGCTTAAATTTCCAATCGACTGGCGAGTGCACGTTGTGTTTGCCAGCTCGCTCGTCGTCAGCTTCATTAAAAATTCACAACTCATTTGTGTGTAAAGTATGAATTGCGCCGCCTGCACTGCCACTGCGGCCACTGTTACCGCTGCACAGTTTGTCGATAATACACCAGACAACGCCTGCGCTTCCCTCTCTCCCCTGGCAGCATCACAGTGCTGTGTCCTAGCGGCTGTTGTCTTGCGTTGTCTGCACGCTCCCCCGCCTACGCCTCCGCCTTCGCCTCCTCCGTTTAATGGCTGTCAATAGTGTGCATTATTGAGGCGCCCTGTGTCGAGCGACAGTTGTTGTTGCTTGTCGAAAGTCACACGTTTGTTGCTGTTGGATTTTCAATAAGCCAACTTGCCACCAACAACACCACTCTGCACTACAACAATAAGTTGCAAGTTGTGGTGCAGTGGTTTTGTGTGCTGTGTGCTGTGCCGTGTTGTGCTGCAAATGTTTTGCTCACATGAGAGATTTGCGTTGACATAATGCAAAGTAGCGGAAGCAAAGCACCGCACCGCACCACACCACATCACACAGCAGGCGACCATGAATGAGCGTCGGCAGATTTGAGGTTTTGTTAACAAGCTGGATTACATATTTTACAACAACAACAATTATAACATAGGCATTGTCAATATCGACGTACGAACGGAAGGAAGTGTGGTGTTAAATTACAAAAGGATTTTGCATAATAACTTTACGCACAGGTGTGAGACAATTTGAACTTTTCCTGCCAAAGACTGTGAAATGAATTTCTGCTAAAAACAAAAAAAATCACTTTTGAAAGTACACAATTTTAAATAGAGACAAATTGAAGTCGAAGTAAAGCCTACCTTGGCTGGTTTGGTTTTGAATGTTTGAACAATGTATTTGGATCTGTGTTTGGCAAAGACTTTTATGCTTTTGAACCTGATTTCGTTTAGTAAACCGAAAAGAACAGTAAGCCTACGAAGAGAATTGCTGCAGAATTGCAAGTTTATAGTTTCACTGGGTGAAAAGTTGGTGTTGATGGGATAAATAATAATAATAATAATAAATGAATAAGTAAGTTAAGTGACAGATGTGGAGATAAATGCACAAAAGGAGTGCCGAAAAGATGAACAGAAAGATGTAATGACAATTCAGAAAAGAAGTCACACATACCATTGAACGTTTGGATTAAATGGACAAACATACATTCAAGACGTTGAAGGAATTATTGAAGCAAGAATGATGAGCTAAACTAGCGCATTCTGTGGATAAGAACTTCCGGAACAATGAATATGAACCTTTGATGAGCTGAGGAAAGAGATGATCACCTAATGAAATGAATGCATAAGCAGTTCGATAGACTCGCGAATTGATGAATTTATTCATGAAAGGATGATTGGGCATCTATGCAAATGAGTCAACAGCTGCATGAATCCATCAAGAATAGATGATTCTATAAATGAATGAATCAGAGTGGATGTATTGGCGAATAAGGAAGATTGGACGAATAGATGAATTCGGTAATTGAATGAATGATAATGGATGAATATGCATGACGATAGTTGCATGAATGGATGTTTTGATGAAATCATGAATTAATAAATAAGGATTAAAAAATAAGGAGTATTGGAAGAATAGATGAATTCCGAAATTGGATGAATGATAGTGGATGAATATGCATGACGATAGTTTCATGAATGGATGTTTAGATGAAATCATAAATTAATAAATGAAATTACAATACAATACAAGTGGTAATAGATGATGGATTAATGAAAATGAACGTTTAAAGGAGTAAATACTTGCGTTAGTGGATGAATAGATAAATCTATGAATGAATGTGTGAGAGAATGTGAGTATATGAGAATAAGGAATAGAAAAATAGACAAATTTAGAAATTTATGAATGAATATGAATCTGTAAAGGAGTAAATAATTGAGTGTGTGGATGGATAGATGAATCTCTGAATGAATGTGTGAGTGAATGTGAGTATATACCAAAAGGGAGTAAAGGAATAGAAGAATTCAGGAAAGGATTAATGAAAATTAACGTTTACAGGAGTAAATACTTGCATGAGTGGATAAATAAATGAATCTATGAATGAATGTGTGAGAGAATGTTAGTATAAGCCAATGAGAGTAGAAGAATAGAAGAATTCAGGGATGGATTAATGAAAATGAATGATCACAGGAGTACATACTTCCATGAGTGGATGAATAGATGAATCTGAGAATGATTGTGTGAAAGAATTTGAGTATATGCGAATAGGGAATAGAATAATTTAAAAATTGATGAATGAAAATTAATCTTAAGGAGTAAATAGTTGCGTGAGTGGATGAATAGATGAATCTTAGAACGAATGTGTGAGTGAATGAAAGTATTTGCGAATAGGGAATAGAAGAATAGATGAATTCAAGAAAGTATTAATGAAAATGAACCTTTAAAAGAATACGTAGTTGCGTGAGTGGCGGAATAGATGAATCTATGAATGAATGTTTGACAGAATGTGAGTATATGCCAATAAGAAATAGAAGAATAGATGAATTTAAAAATTAATGAATGAAGATGAATCTGTAAAGGAGTTAATAGTTTCATGAGTGGATGAATCTGAGAATGAGTGATTGAGATTTTATGGGTAATCAAGTGGGTAGTAAATGTATAAATTATTTTAAAATAAAGGAATTAGTGAAATTAAACTGGAACTTAAACTTAACGTGGATGTTTGAGCGAGTAAAGAATGAAATAATCGATGAACTTGGAAATGATTGAATGAAAAATAATGTTTAAGCAGGAAGATTGTTGCTTGTATGGAAGAATAGAATCTGTGTATGAATTAATGAAAGTAGATACGAGTAGGAAATCAAAAGATAGAAGATTTTAAAAATGGATGAATAAAAATAAATGTATAAGAGAGTAGATGGTTGCATGAATGGATGAATGTAATGAATTAGTGAATCTATGAATAAAAGTGGATGTATGAGCAGCTAAGAAATGAAATAATAGATGGACCTGAAAATTAATTAATGAAAATATATAAATAAAAGAATAAATATTTGCACGGAAGAGAGAATAGATGAATTTGTGAATGAACTTTTTAATTTTTGATTGTAGATGTAAGTATATAGTATATCAAATGCAAATACATACCAATACAAATAGGGAATGAAAGAATTGATGAATTTTAAAAGGAATAAATGAAAATTCATGATGAAGTAACGAATATATAAATAGATATGGAAAAATGAGACACGGGAAGAAAAATGTTGTGGTTTCCCTCTCAGTAGTCAATGGCCGATTTTTTTTCAGAATTTTTCCTTGGTTGGTGATTTGGTTTGATCACAAAATACGACTTTAAGTAGTCAATGACCAACTCTTAGAGTATTAAAAACGAAGAAAATGAAAGAAATTACTGAAGAATTGCTTTAAAATATGAAGAACTCAAATTGGTTTGCAGATTTAGGCTCCACAGATTTTAGATAATACAGATTTAGATTCATTCGAAATGATTCTTCGGTATCTAAAACATACATACATACGCATACAATAAGCACTTCTTCTACATACAGCAAACTATTCTGACTCATCGATGAGATATATTCGCTCTCAACATGGCAGTTCACTGCTCATATTGGTGAACTATCAACTTTAAGCACTGAAAATTGCCACAAATCAAATTGATTTTTGTGCAATTTTTTTTAGCCAAATTAGTACAAATTAAGACAATTTTTAATCACTTGAATCACTTCAGCCAAATCGGCCTGAAAAAATTTTTTTAATTCTTCATAGCTTTAATTACAAACCAATTAATTGGTTGCAGTTCTTGAAGTGTTTTGACATTGAATTTCAAATAACTTTAGAAAGCTCAATCAAAAAGGTTTGTGAAAAACTCATATGTACACATTATACATACTCGTTCTATGTACTATACATATGTACATTCATAATATACATATATGTGTGTTCTACTCGTACTTGCCGGTCTTTAGCGCAAAACAGTTTAAACCCTCAACCGAAGTGGCTACCGTTCTGCCTCTAACCTCAATAGACACACATAAAATCAACTAAAGTGGCATTTTCCATTGACGAACACACACTCACATCCTGGGAAAGCACACACACAATAAATTCAATTTGCCAAGCAATCACTAGAATTGCATCTTTACGAGGTTTTCTCTTATGTGCTAGTTTTGCTTTAAAATTGAACCCGGCTGGCCGGTTGGCCGGCAGAGTAGAGGCTAAAAAATTCCAAACAGGGCATTTTAGCTACAAATTCAACGCTATACAAAAACTGCTGTATTGCCAACAACACTAACCAATGATTGCATTACTAGCGGCCATTGTAGCCCAAAAATATGCTACACATTGTTACACATAATGCAATGCAGCTGACATAAACGATTTTTGGGTAGTTTTGCGTTGATTTCGAACATATTTCAAATCGGCCAACGAACTGGAGAGTGCGCGAAGAATATAATACAAATGCACATAATGTCGATGGTTGTAGTTGTACGCGCAGTGTTCCAGTCGACAGACTGGTGTCAAACCATGCCACATTGTTGTTGCTGCTGCCATCCTTTGCCAATTCAGCACTTAAGCGTAGCGCATTTCGAACGAATTCATATTTATATGTACGCTACAAAGTGTAACGCAGACAAAATATAAAATCAGCCTAAAAGTATGCTGCACGAACAACATTTTAAGAATGCACGAAGCTAATGTGGATTTATGTCTTACAAGGTTAAAGTTGGTGTTTTATCGGGTTTTAAATTTAATTAGCTTTAATTTAATTTAATGTTAAATTTAATTAGTTCAATGAAATTAATTAAGTTAATTGAAATAAATTTAAAATTAAATACATAAAATTTCAATAAAAAAATTAATTTTATTAAATAAATTAAATGAAATTAACTAAGTTATTTAATTAACTTTTAAATTAATTAAATTAAAATAATAAATTAATTCAGAATTTTAAACTTGACTAGCGTAATTTTGGATTAATTTTATTAAATTATTTATTTTAAATTAGGGCAAAAGTAATATAATTAAACTATTTATTTAAATTTAGTTTAAAAATTTATGTTATCATATATTTTAATTTAGTTCAAAAGTAATTCAACTCAACTAATTATTTCAATTATAAATTTTAATTAAAATTTAAACTAGACAAACTAATTATTTAATTTACATTTACAAAAAATTTAATTAAATTTATTAAAATAAGTAATTTATTAAAATGATTAATTTAATTAAAATGATTTGAATTAAATTATTTAATATACAATTCATACAATTCAATATACACCAACCTTTTTAATAAATGTATTTTAATTAATTTTTCAAAATTAAATGAACTAAGAACTAACCAAGAATTGCGTAGAAAAATAATTTTTAAAAAATTATAAGAGATTCTGTTTAGATTTTTTTAATTTTGTAAAGAATAAAAAAAGAACCATAATAAAAAATTGTAATAATTTTAAATTTTCGTGATTTAATATTTTTAAATAATAAAAAAACAGGAACCAGAACAAGAATAAAAAATATACCAAAATTGTTTGTTTTTGTTTTCGGAAAAGATTTTTTAAAGGCGATTGTAAAAAATCAATTTAAATTACGATAACAAATTCATAAAAATGAATAAAAAAAGAACCATAATAAAAAATTGTAACAATTTTGAATTTTCGTGATTTAATATTTTTAAATAATAAAAAAAACAAGAACCAGAACAAGAAAAAAAATATACTAAAATTGTTTGTTTTTGTTTTAGGAAAATATTTTTAAAAGTCGATGGTAAAATATCATTTTAAATTATGATACCAAATTCATAAAAATGAAATTAAACAAGTCAAAAGTAAAATAAAAAGATAACGATTAGAGTAATTGTTTCTATTACCTTCGTATTAATTAAATTAATTATTTTAATTAAATTGAACATTAAATATTACCTTAATTAATCAAGTCAAAATAATATTTCAAAAACATACAAATTATCGTAATTATTTCCATTACCCACTTATTAATTAAATTAATTATTTTATTTAAGGGGTCATTCTCATGCGCGGACAGGAAAAATGGACATTTTTCAGAAATTATTTCCTTTGTGAATACGAGGAATTATCAAAAAAAGATATTCCACTTTAATTTATTCATTGTTATGGTACAAAAATAAAAAAAAATAAAAATTTTTTTTTAATTTTTTCAAACACTTTTTTTCGATTAAAGACACGGCTTCTGCCGCGTCATGGTCAGCTGGCGGGGATTGTTTTGAGTCACAGGATTATCTGAAACATAAATTTCAAAGAAATTCTTAAGCAGTATGAACGTACCTCTCGCCCGTAGTAAATTTGAATTTTTTCATAAGAATCTCACAAAATGGCAGGCATTGGAAGATAGAGCAGTAAAAAATTGTTGTTTTTGAAGATTTTATCAATGAAAAAAAATATGAAATTTTTAACATATCAGAGTAAATTTACTAGGGGCGATAGCTAACAGTATGTAGAATGACGTGACAACATCGCAGAGAGATCGGATGAATGGTTTTTTTTAAATCATCCCCGCCATTTCAAAAAAAGGCGTTCCGAGAAAAACACGTTTAAAGTTTTGACTAACTGATTGAATCCTTGCTAGAAACCTTGACGGCTCGTTATATAAATGTCTGTAGAAGCCGAAATACTTGAAATTTTCCAATAAAATATGTCAATATCCAAATATGTTAAAAAAAAAATTAATTTTTAAAAAATTTCACATGAGAATGACCCCTTAAATTAAACATTAAATAATAAATTAATTAATCAAGCCAAAATACAATTTCAAAAACAACAAATTCGTAATTATTTCGATTACCTACTTATTAATTAAATTAATTTTTTAATCACATTAAACATTAAATATTAAATAAATTAAATAAGTTATTGTAATTGCATTTAAACAAAATTTAATTGCATTTATTAAATTAAGTGTCTTAATTTAATTTAAAATTATTTGAATTCAAATAATTAGTATACAATTCAATGCTAATACATTAAATATGAAATAAATTACATACATTATTTTAATTACTTTTTCAAAAAATTTTATTGAATTTATTAAATTAAGTGTATTAATTTAATTTAAAATTATTTTAATTCAAATAATTAGTACCTATACAATTCCATACATACAAAACCAACTTTTTTAAAAAATTTAAATTATTATAATTTCTATTTTTTTTTAATAAATTTTAATATAATCCTTAAAAAAAGAACCAACGAAGAATTATATAGTCAAATATTTTAATTATAATAATTTAAACAATTTATAAAATATTTCCGTTTAAATTTATTTTAAAATTTTTTAAATACCAATTAAAAAAAAACAAAAACCAACCAAAAAAGTTGAAAAAAGCATAAACATTTTTAACATATAAAAAATATGGTTTTACGAAGAATTATATAGAAAAATAATTTAAAGAATTTAGAAAATATTTCTTTTTAGATTTTTTATTTTTTAGAATATAAAAAAAAACAAGAACCCACCAAAAAAATTGAAGAAGGCAGAAACATTTTTAACATATTTCAAAAAATGTTTTTTTTTAGAAGAAGATTTTTAGGTGTCAATCGTAAAATATCACTTTAAATTATGACAAAAAATTCATAAAACTAAAATTAATCAATTCAAAAATACATTTCCAAAATTATAAGGATTTGTGTAATTATTTGTATTTCCTACACAACATTTCATAAATATTTACTATCCCCTTTCGTCTGTGCTGCAAATGACTAACAGCAAGAAAGTCCTAAAAAAAAGAAAAAAACATTCGCAAAACAATAAAATCAAAGCAAAACCAAGCCAGGGAATGGATGGAAAAAAGTCAGCGAGCAGTTGGGAAATGCTTTTGTCATCACGCATCGTTTGCAAGTCGAGTGGAAATTTGTTCGCTCTGCTACATTGCGATCTTTGCCACTTCCTCTTATTGTCCTCTTCCAACTCTTCCACCGCACGCTTCACAGCAGTGCCGCTGACTCAACTTGTGCACATTTACAAACACAACGATTACAGATTTATGCATATGTGAAGTGCCACAATTTGAGTGCGTTAATGTTTGTAGATATTGCACGACTACAGCGCACTGCTGCAAAGTGCTGAAATGCCCACAGACACAGTGGACAAAAGTTTGCAAGATGTAATTTCCGATATATGAATATCATTCAATTTGTACATTTTGTTTGCAATTATATTTTTTAGTTGGTTAAAATTTCAATTTACCGATTCTACTGTTGATTGATCTGTTAATCCTGCAAGTAATAACAAATAATAAAAAATTGAAAAATTATTTTTTTGTTCGAAACAAGTTCGCATTTTCGACACTGTAAACCACTTGAAACGGCAGCAAGTAGTCAGTAGCGAACAGCGCAAATGCGCCTAGACCACTTACCGTTAAGCGGAAAATGAATTCTTCCTTAACGCAAACAATTTTTGTTATGCCTTTGCATATGCGAGAAGTGAGCGAAAGCGAAAAGAGTGGAAAAAATAAAGCAAATTCCAACGCACAATGTGTAAATTTCCGCTAAGCAACTTTTTTGCCGTTTCCGCATAACAAAGTACACAAACACCAAACACACACACACACACACTGAGGCAAACTGCAAAGCAAACACAAGCCATGTGCATGTGTGTGTGTGTGTGTGTTTGCGTACAAATACCAACATAAATTGAACTTGACTCAGGCGCGGTCATGGACGAACACATTTGCCCACAGTTCATGAGTCATGAGTCGGCGCACATTTCACGCATTTTAAGTGCTGCGCGCTTTGTCGTAGAGAGTGAAAGGAAGGGGGAGGTGGGGCAAAGACAGTGCACTGTGTGAGTGCCAACTGCGCACTTTGCATGCAAACGCCAACCGAGACCAGACGCCGCTGTCCGTTCCGTCAGTTCAGGCATTTTTGACAGATCAACTTTTAGGCGCAATGGCTGAACATTTTTCCTGGTCAATGTGTGCGTGCAACGAATTCGATGTTGGCCGTTGAATAAATTGAGAAATAGCAAACAAGAAGCAGACAAAATATTTACAGACTCTTTTCTCGCCTATTCGAAGTGTCGGAGGTATTCGTACTGTGGGCTCTAACATTGAGTCCTGGAATGAAATGAATACTGGCGAACAGTTGAACTCGTGGCAGCTGTTTATTAACGATTTGAATATGCAATCAGCAGCTGATGGAGTTTTGATGCTTTTCAGTTTTACTGTCCAATTTGACTAAACCGAAATTTGCTTTTCTGACTTAACTAATCCATGAATAACAGTTTTGTGGCCATGCTGTAAACTTTATTTGTGTTTTCCTTGGAAACATTTTGCATGGTGAATGAAAATTGTTGCCATTTTTCGTGGTCTTCAGTGAGTTGTATGTTTGTCTGCAAGGCTTTTGGACTTTAGCGTTGATGAAACTTTGGTAATATTTTAATGCTAAAAAATCCAATATGCATAAATGTTTTACATTTAAGTTGAAGTGAAAGCATGTGTAATGAAAATTGTATAAATGGGAGTATTTTGAATTTATCTGAATGTGTGCTTTTGTCTAAGAATCAATTAAAGGTTAATCTAAAATCAAAAAATTATACCAAACAACGCAAAGATTATTTTTAAAGTTAGGTTAGGAAAGACAAATTACTTGACGATTGCTCGCGTAGTACACTGAGAGGCAGTGGCGCACACAGGGAGGCGTTTTGGGGTGCAAACCCCCCAAGCACAATAATTCAAAATATGGTTTCGGTTGGTATTCGATTCAAAAGTTATACGCCAAACTTCTCCCAAAATGAAATCCTGTATGCGCCACTGCTGAGAGGTCTCTGAGGTCTATTATGGCGCCCAATATTGATCGCATTACTGCGAACACCAAAAAATCTAGCGAAAATGTTAAAGCTTGAGCAGGTCTCAAGGATTATTACTTTGAAGTACACTTTCTATAAAATAATTTTGAAGTTAATTTTGCTACAACTATTTGGAGTAATTCCTAGTCCATCTTGTCCAGCGATATCTCCAAAAGCTACGAGGATAAAGTCAGTCGCAAAACAAATCTCTTCAGCAACGACTTGACAACTCCTTTGTCACTATTCGATTCTTCTTATTGTAACTCCATTGTAACTCCATTCCGGGTCCAGGGATAAGCCAAAAAAACACTACAAAATTTGAGCTTAGATATCTAAAAATGCTTCAATAAAAATCCAAATTTATTTGCTGTGAAACGTCAGTCGAAGTTGAGTGGTAACAGGAACTGTAGAGGGTTTTCTCTGCTTTGACTGCTACAGTAAATACTGCTAAGAATACCAGGGAGCATGTAGGCTACAGGTGTCCATTGATAAGCAGTCAGCGTTGACCTAAAGCCCACTAATGAATGCCGTCACTGTCTGTAAATTAAAAGATTTTTCTATAAGATTTTCTGTTTTGTGTCCAATTACGATTACGTTGACCCTACTGTATACTTTATAAATCAATTCTATGTATAGTTTACTCGTATAAAACATAATGGAGAAACTCTGCTGCAGCAGCTACTTCGAGCTGATGTTATCACAAAATAAGACAGAGTCCTTTCTAGAAGGGATTCTATTCCACTGATAGATTACTAATGGCAATTGGAGCGGGAACCGAAATCTTGTCAAGGGAATTTTTTTGTATATATCAATTAAGCAGAGTTACTTGGTTTAAGACACACACAGGACCACTTCTTAGAGAGTCTGGACACCTCACTTAGATGCCTGAAAGATTCGTCTTTAAGTGGTATAAGCACTGGACCAATGTGAAGAGCATGTCGTCATAGCATCCTTGGAACACATTCTGCTAGATCTCGCCTTACATGTCTGGGAGCCTCGTATTTCCCTGCAGTGAGTGAGTTTCCTAAGCTTGATATCAAATCACTACTCAATCCGTAAGCAATCATTACCTCACCAGCTTTTAACGCCTAAGAAACTCCATCTGGTAGCGCTAGGGACCCAATAGGGTCTATGCGTGAGCTATCGGTCAACCAGCTTAACTTAGCCTAACCCAATGTAGTTGTCCAGCGTTCTCCAAGCAGAATTAAAGACTTTGACTCTGATGTGGGTCAAAGCATCCATTGAAACAAAGCACAATAAGTTATGCGATGTTCGGACGAAACGAAGGTATAACAATGACTTCTGACGACCGGAATCTCGGTCTCGAAACAGTTGCCTAGCAAACGCCCAGTACAGTTTCAATTGCCTCTAATGTGGGTCAAAAGACACAGCGGAATTACTTTTCTAGCATTCGCCAAGCAGAGTCAATTACTTTGACTCTAATGTGTGTCAAAGGACCCATTGGAACAGCCGAGAATAAGTTATGGGATGTTCGGCGAAACGAAGGTATGACAATGATTTCTGCGGACCGGAACCTCGCTCTTACTAGTTCCAAAAGGATGGTAAGCAACTGAATAGACTCGCTTCATCTGACAAGATGGAAGGATGCCATTGCAGGTCCTCAAACGCTTATCTTTAAAGCTGTTGCGCAGGAAGGCCTAAAAGTTGCTTACCTTAGGCCAACAGATCTTTACTGGTCTAAGTGCATTCTAAACCCAATAACATCTATCTAGCTTAGACCAAAGAAGCCTAAGATGGCTGACTGCCATTACAACAAGACATGGGAACTTCAGGCGTCACTTCAACGCAACACTTAATCTCATTGAGGATGAAACTTGTCTTAAAGATACAGAGACAGCAACATGTAGTGTGCAGTTGTCCAGCCTTGGCAAGTAGTAGGAGTTGCATTTTGGTACAAACATCCTTACAAGAGAATGTGTTGTGGACCATTAAGCCGAAGGATCAACTCGAGTTGAAGAAGCATTATTCATCAGTAGGGAGATAAATCACTACGATAGATCTCTGGAAGAATATGTTCATCAGTAGGGAGACCGATTACCACGGTAGACCTCTGGAAGAATGTGGTCATCAGTAGGAAGATCGATGACTACGACAGACCTCATCAGTAGGGAGATCCATGACCACGGTAGACCTCTGGATAACTGAAACAAGAAACATTTCATTTAGGAAACGCAAAGAGGTTCGATTAAATGGTCTTTTTCGGAGACAACTCAACCGTGAGATGTTGCTAACAGGAAGGAATTCTACCTAACTAGCGAATACCCTTGTATCTTCCTGAAGATTTGCAATTCCTCTGAAAAAAAAAGATTATTTTCGGATCAGCTCATAGCTTTTAGATTCTTCTAAGTATTAGAGGCTCCCTTGTATTTAAGTGTCCGTATATGCAAAAACAAATCACAAAAGTGAATTTAGAAGTGGGTTTAAATTCAAAGTGATCACTGGCGCATGCAAGGGGAGTTTTGTGCGTTCAAATCCCCTCAAATATTTGTTTGTTGTAAAAATTGTGAATAAAAAATTTGATTTCAATTGATATTGGCATCAAAAGTTTTGTACCAAATCCCTCCAAATGAAATCCAGTTTACGCCACTGGTAGCGGTTTTACGTGAACAATGCTTTAACACTAGAAAGACCGCAAGTTTTCAATACCTACAAAGACGATGTGTAACCTCTGATATTTCGAAAAGTACAAATCAAATTTGGCTAATTTTTGATAAAATAAATTTTTAAAATATATAAAATTTTTCACAATAAAAAAATAAAAGTCACCAAAGTGAAATTTGATAGAAATAATAAAAGAAAAAAATTGTAATAATTTGGAAGTTTACTGTCGTAAGATCTTAAGAGAATGGTCGGAAAACATGCAGGAGACAAGGTAGAGTGGAACCAATGCACAGTGATTCGTTCCATAGACAAAAAATTTATAGTTTCAGAATTTAACAATTTTGATGTCATTCAAAAGGTAAAACTCCAACTAACAAAACCCCAAAAAGTCGGTGCTAAAAATTAATTAGAGTCTGTGCACAAGCGACTCAAATTTGAAACTTTTTTCCACAAAAAATGTAAACACATATTTTCTGTTTTTTAGTCTATTGAGTAAGCAAAATTTTAAAAATACATGGTTACCTAGGAGTTGCTAAAACTTTCAAGATAGATTAAGAAATGATGTGGCCATTTTCGTTTTCAATGTTTTCTCAAAATTTACAAAGTTGAGGCTTTTACTTCACTTTTAATTTAAAATATTTCTCTAAATTTAAAATCTGAAAATTGCCAAAACTTAGAGAAAAATATCTACAAAGTATGTGAAAGTGTGTTCCTGGATTTTTTTTATTTTAAGCAGCATTCTTTCTTTGTCGGAAAATGTAATTACATCCTCCGATATCTTCCGATCTCAGAAAATAATTCAATTTGAAAAGTGGTCTAAACACCAATTTTTCGACAAAATTTATTTTTGTTTATCCCTAAAAGTATGCAATCAGCATGAAAAATTGAGAAAACTGCAAAAAAGCAAAACGTCCGTCTATAATTATCATTTTTATTGCAAAACTAATGGGTCCTAAGACAATCTCTGTTACTTTTTGCAATTATCAACGTTGACGTTACCGATTAAATGTAAAATCTGAAAAATCTAGTCAACACACTCGTTGCTAAAGCTCACCAAAAATGACGAAAATTGCAAATTTATGTCTTAGACATTGCCAAACTACAAAAGTTTAAGAAGAACAAAATGGAGATTTTAATTCAGCAGACCATGATTAACTAGTATACCAAATTTTATGAAGAACGGACCACTCCTTCTAATTTTGTGCCGCGGTTGTATGAAGTCGAATCACTAAGCAATGGTTGGATTTGACCCCACTTACGAAAGCTGAAGACTGCAGCTACGTTTTAAGGATATTTTAATACAGATATTTAAAATTTACAGATATGAAAACCAGTCAAAATTACCGCAATGGTTTTTCTAGTGTTAACTTGTTTTTCAAACTGAGTTTGTTACAGCAGTAAATTGTTTATAATTTTACAAAAATTATTGTTAAATACTTGTTCATGTTTTGGCAGAGTGTGAAATTGTCATTAACATATTGTTTTCATTTCCCAAAAGCATCCAAAGTTTCATCACTTTTCATAGTAAATTTTTGTATTTCAGAAAGAGAACGCATTACACAAGTTTTGTCTAATGTTCACACCTTAAATAAGTAAAAGTTTAACGTTTATAAAAACTAAATTTCCTAATGAATGAAACTGTCTTGCTTTTATATTTTTTTATTTGTAAAGATTTGATATAATTTTGGTTTAGTTTACACTAAACGAAATACACAGAAATTCTTAGAAACACGCATTCACATTAATATTTATATACAAATGTATGTATGTACGAGTATGTATGTATGTATCTTACTAAATAAATTTTAGTTGAATATATTCAATATCGATTTTAAAACTTCACAAACAAAACATGCGATATGAATAAAACAAAAACAAACAAATCATCATAACGAAAATAGTAACTCAAACGTATTATCACTGCCTGTCTGAAGTCTCTACGATGACACACGAGTAACTTACGAGTAGTTATAATAAAAGACACATTTACAACTACAAAAATACTAACTAATACATATAACACATATAAATAAAACGGGCGAGCGCTGTCCGTTTCACTTTTCAGCGATCAGCAGCAGAATGCCGTTCATCAAATCGTTGGCTTCAGTCTCACTTAAAGTATTCAGTCGCGCCGCCAAGAAGTCGCCAAACTTGGTGTAGAGTATCTCGCGTGCGGTGGGCCGATGTGGCTTGGCCAGCGTGTACGTGCTGGCCGGCGACAAGCGGCCGTCGTCGAGCAGCTCCACATCGGGATCGTCGTCCACATCGAACGAGGTGACCGCATCCACATCCGCGTCCAGCTCCGTCAAATCCTCGTCGATGATTAGATTGCCAGCCGAGTGCAGACGTCGCAGTTTGCGCTTCGGTGTGGCATCGAAACTTGTGCGCTGAATCGGCTGAATAAGGTTGTTGTTGATATTTTTGGCATTGGCATTGTGATTTTTGGCATTCTTTATGGCACTTTGTTGCTTGGGCGAGCCACAGCGTTTGCCGTTCATGACGGTTGTGGCCAGCGATATGGTGTCGTCCTGGGAGTCCGGTTCGTCTTTGATGTAGATCGACGGCGAGCTGGAACACGATCGCGAACTGGATATGGCTTGCGGTGATTGCGATTGTGATTGTTGTGGCGCTTGTTGTTGCTGTTGTGGTTGATGGCGATTGTTATTGTTGTTGAGTTGGCCATTGTTAGAGAGTTTTTGCATTGCGGATATGGCGTTGGCATTTAGACTTAAAATCACATCTGGTTGCAGTTGTAGGGGCGATGGCAATTGGTGTGGTTGTTGTTGCTGCAGTTGTTGTTGTTGTTGCTGCTGCAGTTGTTGATGTGTATGTTGTTGTGTCATGTCTGGCAGTGGCGGTGGTGCAGCGGGTGGCTGCTGCAGCGACATGGCCGTCGTTTGGTGTAGATTTTGCGCCAATTGTTGTTGTTGTTGTTGTTGTTGCTGTTGATTGTTGGGATTGTTGGGATCGTTGGGCGCAAAATATTGATACTCATCAATGACATTGCTGTTGTTGTTGTGCTGCTGTAGGTCTGCAGCCTTGGCGCGTTCGCGGGATCTGTGGATAGTTGCAAAAAGTTGGTTTAGTTGAGGATTTACTAGAAATGTGTAACAAATTGTAACAAATGTTCTAGAAAATTCTAAAACTTTTTCTTGGCCAAAAATGTTTGTTTAAAGCATTTTCAATTAAAAAATAAATAAACAAAAAAAGTTACGAATTTGAAAAATTAAACAAAATGAATTAAAACAAAATAAAATACAATAAAATAAAATAAAATAAAATGAAATAAAATAAAATAAAATAAAGTAAAATAAAATATAATAAAATAAAATAAAATAAAATAAAATAAAATAAAATAAAATAAAATAAAATAAAATAAAATAAAATAAAATAAAATAAAATAAAATAAAATAAAATCAAATCAAATCAAATCAAATCAAATCAAATCAAATCAAATCAAAATTAAATAAATTAATACAAAATAAAATAATATCAAATCAAATCAAAATAATATAAATTAATACAAAATAAAATGAAATAAAATCAAATCCAAATAAAATAAATTAATACAAAATAAAATAAAATCAAATCAAATAAAATCAAATCAAAATTAATAAAATTAATACAAATTCAAATAAAATAAAATAAAATAAAACCAAATCAAATCAAATCAAAATTAAATAAATTAATACAAAATAAAATAAATTAATACAAAATAAAATAAAATAAAATAAAATAAAATAAAATAAAATAAAATAAAATAAATTAAAATAAAATAAAATAAAATAAAATAAAATAAAATAAAATAAAATAAAATAAAATAAAATAAAATAAAATAAAATAAAATAAAATAAAATAAAATCAATTCAAATCAAATCAAATCAAATCAAATCAAAATAAAATAAATTAATACAAAATAAAATAAAATAAAATCAAATAAAATAAAATAAAATAAACTAAAATCAAATAAAATCAAATAAAATCAAATAAAATAAAATCAAATCAAATAAAATCAAATCAAATCAAATCAAATCAAATCAAATCAAATCAAATCAAATCAAATCAATTCAATTCAAATCAAATCAAATCAAATAAAAAAAAAATTAATACAAAATAAAATAAAATCAAATCAAAATAAGATAAATTAAGGCGAAATAAAATAAAATTAAATTAAATAAAATACTACTAAGTAAGTAAGTAAGTAAAATAAAATAAAATAAATTAAAAATAAAATAAAATAAAATAAAATAAAATAAAATAATATAAAATAAAATAAATTAAATTCATCAAAGTATCCACTCACTTGCGCTCGCGTATGACCTCCTTGAGAAAGGCCATCGCATCGTAGTACTCCCACTTGGACTTGAAGCGTGCGCCCAGCATTTTCTCGTGATTGAGCTCACGTCGGAAAATCTCCCGCAGCGATGTGAAGGTGCGCTGCACCCGTTCGCCGCTCACGCCAAACACGCGGCCCAGCTCGTTCCACTTGATGGCCTTCTTCTTGTCGGAGCGTTTGTAGTGTGGCAGTCGACAGTCCCACAGAATCGGATTCAAGCGCACCAAATCGATGAGTCGCCGCTTTTCGATGTTGTGACGTGAGAAGGCCATGTCTTCAATTTGTGCAGCAGAGTTTTCCCTCATAAAGATTCTCGTCTTCTCAAATGCGTTTTGGTTAAAATCGTAATTTTTCTCAACTGATTGTTTTTGCGTTTTGTAAGTGCAACAACGCTGCTGCACTATGCCACGCTTCCGCTTCCGTTAACTGCGTGCTAAATGTTGCTTGTTGCTTGCGCGCTGCTGCTCAAATGTCGAACGTATCTACGACACTCTCTCTCACGTGCGCGCTCTCAGCTGCTCTCTCACTGCACAGTTAACGTTTTTGGTATACTTTGGCAGGTTTGTTGTAGTGGTTGCAATCGAAGTTGGCAACAGTGGCGCTACCAATGCATTTTGTGCGCATGTCCGTTGCGTTGGCGAATGCTGGATGCTGTGTGTGGGAGAAGAAAAAATGGCATCAAGTGCTGTAACTTGTATTGAATTACTGCAATTAATTGTGAACAGTACTGTTGTGTAACAATCAACACACTACAAAGAAAAAGTGTTCAATTATTTTGACTATGAAAAGCATTTTTTTTGTAAGGAATTACTTGGCAGCTTACAATGAATTACTTTACAGTCTTTAATTCCAGTAAACGTTGCTCATTCTATGCTACAACTAAACATAGAAATACAGACATTTTAAAAACAATTTTAGAGCAAAAAATTCCTAATCTCAAGTTTAAGCTTGAAGCAAAATTTTATGTCTTTGGAATCTGCTTTAGAAAGATTCTTAAAAATAAAAACTTTATATTTTCTAAAAATAAGTAATCAGCAACGGTTAGTCGACACAAGTGCTGAGATAGTTGAGAACCGCTGTTGTTAGTTATTTAATATTTAAGGTGTAGGTAAAATAAATCCTTTGTTATTTGAATAAATGGCTTCAGTAATCTGTATCACGCGTTGTGTGTGATCGCAATCCTCCAGATGGCGTTAGAAAGATAACAATTTGTACTAAAGAAACTTCTCAGACAATTTTCTAATAAGTTTGACTCAGTTTTGAACGAGAGAAAATATGCCCTTTTACAGTTTTCGCGTTAGAAAGATAACATTTCGTACTAAAGAAAAATCTCAGACAATTTTATGATTGCTTGATTCAGTTTTGCTTGAGCGAGAGAAAATAAGCCTTTTTACAGTTTCTGGCGTTAGAAAGATAACATTTCGTACTAAAGAAACTTCTCAGACAATTTTATGATTGTTTGACGCAGTTTTGTTTGAGAGAAAATATGCCTTTTTTGGTTCTGATACTTTAACATTCAATCATGCACAGTTGTGAAATAAAATTTGATGCCGTTCTCGTAATTTTGATGTCAAAGATTCACCATGCTCTGAAAAGCCAATTGTTGAAAAGTTCATAAAATCGAATCGATCGAAAGCATCAAGTCCGACTGTCATATAAGATCTGTTTTAATTGTCCAGGATCAGAAAAGATCATTTGGAACCACTTAAATAAGACTGGCTACAATAAGAAGCTCGATGAATGGGTACCATATGAGTTAATGCAAAAAACCCAATCGTCCTAATTTCATTCTGAACCGCAACCAAAACGATTAATTTCTGGTGCGAAGTGGGACTGGTGACAAAAACTGAATCATTTACGAAAAAGTCAAACGAAAACGGTCATGATTGAATCGCAGTAAGGCATAGTTTATCAATCTTTTGAACTCAGATAATGTGGCAAGAAATTAAGGAACATTTCGTTTGTCAAACCGCGGCTTCGGAAGTCCTAATTCGAAGGGTCTACTGATTCATTGGCATTACAATGGGCTGCTGTATGGTCCATTTCTGAAGCAAATGGTGACTGGTTATGAAAAGTGTTCCACTTACGACAACGTCGATCGTTGGTTGAATTACGTAAAGTCGGCACAAACGGTGACCAAGCCACGATTGATCGTCAGGAAGGTTTTGCTGTGCCTTTTGGTTCAATTGACTGGGCATCATCTGCTATGAGCTGCTTCCCTAAGGCCAAACTCTTTAATGGGACCTATATTGTCAACAGTTTTAACGACTGAAGCAAGCAATCGCCCTGAAGTGGCCAGCTTTGGCCATTTAGGAGAGAAAATTTGTTCCATCAGGACAACGACAAGGCCACACACATCGGTAGTGACTTGTCAGAAGCTCCAAGAGTTTGGTTCGGAGGTTCTCAAGCATCCACCTTATAGTGTGGGCCTGGCACAAAGTAATTAGCACTTGTTTCTATTTATGATGATTTTTTCTGATGAAAATGAAGTCTCAACTGTCCCAGTTGTTTGTCAATAAGGATAAGGGTTTCTATGAGAGAGATATAATGAAATTAACGTTGCATTTTTGACCTAAAACAAATCATTCTAAGCAATTGTGCTAAATAAAGTCTTCAATTTCGTGAAAATATTCTCAATGGATTTCTACGTACAGTGAAACCCGCTTAGGTATCCCTCTTCAAAACGTACTGATCTAGCTTAGCTGGGTAGAAGAGGCAGCCCGACTAGAGACAAGTTTAGTTCGTTGTGGTACATCAAAACTTTACTGCCTGAACAGAATGCAGTAGGTACCACAGCCACAAGCGATGTAGCAACCACATCAGCTGATCGCAATGTGTGTTGCCATACTCGAAAGTTGTAAACACGTTGTAAAGCGAATGACAAAAGTTCTGAAAGTACACATAAAATTTGCAAGAATTGCAAAGGATTTTATAATTTTTAACTCTAGAAAGACCATTGGTGTCATTTTTCATTTTTAAAAATCTATATTTTCTTTAGTATTTCTATCAACTTTTGCTTTGATGACTTTTATTATTTTATCGGGCTCTACAATTGTAGTTAGCCACATCCGATGTGTACTTTTCGAGATATCAGCGTATATAACACGTAGTCTTGGTAGGTAGGGAAAACCTTGCTTTCTATGTAGTATCAATTTCGCTTAGGTAGGTGAAGATGGCAGCCCTGATCCGTAAATAACTAGAGACAAGTTTAGTCCTTTGTTGTACCACAGGACTTACTGCCTGAACAGAATTCAGTACCACAGCCACATCAGCTGATCGCAATGTGTGTCGTCACACTCGAAAGTTGTAACAATTCTGTAGCAAGCGAATGACAAAAGTTCTGAAAGTTTGATTGTTACATATTTGTAAAAAAAAACATTTCAAAAACATATTATTTTTTATTTTATTATTTTTTTTAAATTTTATTTTATTATTTTTAATATATTCAATAAGTTTTTTTGTTTTTTTTTGTTTGGTTTTATTGTCAATATTCCAAAATAAAATGTCAAATGTTTGACCTGTCGAACGGGTTAAAATTAAATCAAAGCCACAGCTACGCATTGAACGTACTCTCATAGAAATTCGTACATTTCGACTTTTGACAGACAGCCACAGCTACAACATTCTGTTTAGGCAGTTAGTGCTACTTAAAAATCAAACCATCTGTAACTAATTTTAAGGCGTACTAAGCCATTTAGAGGGGTTTTCTGAATGGAAGAGACCTGAATAGAAACTAAAAAAGTGCAGAGAAGGTGAAGGATTGTCTGTTTTTCTTCCTTATTCCAAAAGCTTCTACAGAAGTCATTTGCTAGGTGGCCTAGGAGACAGTGTCCCATTATAAACCCAACCACTGCACTGAGCTTTTGTCTCTATTTAAGCTGAGCAAACTTTTGGTGCGCCTCCAGTCCAGTTCTGGTCAGATCTATTGTGCTGCCTTACCTGTCCCAGAGACTGTCCAAGCGATTTTCACGCAATAAACACCTTTTTTCGTATATGAGTACAGCTTAGGAGAACTTGGCCGAGTAACTAATTCGGCAAATTTCTGTTCCTGGGTCTTGGTTGTGCCATTTCAGGGTAACTCGTCTGCCCGGCAGATTACTGTGACCGAGTACTCAGTTCAAGTGTCCTGTTCAGTCTTCTCATGGAGAGATTTGCCACAGCTTATCAGAGTGCCCGCTTAAGTAATCAATACTTCTGTACACTATGTGCTAAGGGCGCTTAAGTACTTCACACTCGCTAAAGTATCTCAAGAAACTTGCATTTATAGGTGAGGCAGGTGGCTAGGTTGCTGTACTCACATGTTTTACTGTTTATTCGCAACTTGACTGCCACATGTGTTGCACTCGTTACACACTTCTCCCCTAAGCGTGCTTGCGCATATGACTCAGTCCACGCGCTGTGGCTTCACTATCTCTCCACAGACCTATCAGCGTGCATAAGAATGTGCTTAATTTATACACGTTTGACTAAAGTAAATGTTGTAAAATTTTCTAAAAATTTAATTTTACTAAAAACTGAACTAACGTTGCGTAATTAATTGAAATTTTGTCACAACCTAATTTTGCCACTTGTTGCAACAAAATGCCGTCACTGATGCCAAAGCAAGTCAATTCCAATCAAATGTAAAAGTTAAAAACATAACAAATTTCAATTCGTAGTGCAATTAGAATTCAAATTTGTAGGAATGTGCAAAAATGTTTCTTACCAACTGTGCACTGAACGGAAAACGCGACACGTTGCTGCTGGAACGTGTCCAAAAAATGTGCTGCGCCTTGTATTTTTGGCTTTGTTATTGTTGTTGTTGTACTATTTTTCTATTCAAAATAAAAAATTGCCAAATGGAGCAACAAAACACTGAGTGGCAACTAAAAATACCAACGGCCGCTGTTGCACTGTGCAGCGTTTGGACGTTGCGTTTTGGGCGAATTGGTGCGTTGCCGTGTTGACGCACATTGTGTCACTGTCGCTGTTGCTGCTTGTGTGATGATGATGTTGTTGATTGCTACCAACACTGGGAATCGTCAATGAAAGAATGTCACTTGCA
Organism: Melieria crassipennis; assembly: GCA_963668005.1. NCBI lineage: Eukaryota > Metazoa > Arthropoda > Insecta > Diptera > Ulidiidae > Melieria > Melieria crassipennis. Next base: position 74,211,981 of record OY764962.1, on the reverse strand, counting down.
CCAATGGCGACACTCACCAACACCGACCAATGAATTTCTGAAAAATTATAAATTCACTTTTTTCGGAGACGAAACGAAAAAAAAAACTAAACACTTAAATTGCACCACTAAAAGTGTGAAAAGAGCACTTTTTATTAACAATAATAAAATTCAATTTATTTCAATTAACAACAACAATAGCAGCAACAGCAATAACAAAGCCGAACGAACGCACACGCACGCACACACGCACGAAAGTGCCAACGGTGGCAGCAACAACGGCAAATTTCGTTAAATGTTTTATATTGCAAATTTTTGTATTTATGGTTTTTTTCTATAATTTAATATTTGTTATTAGCTTTGTAGCTTTATTTTATTTTTGTTTTGCAGTTTTTTGTTTTGTTTTTGTATACGACTGCCACCACTTTCGCTCGCAGCAAACGCCCTGCAACAACTACTTGCCACCACAATTCGCATTCGCATAACAATATAGCAACAACAGCAATAAACAAAAACAACAACAATCAACCAACCGACCAAACGCACACACACACAGGCACACTCGCGCACGCAGAGAGAGCAACGCCAGCGTGAACGTCAACGTCGAAGTCAAAGCCAGCAGCAGTGCTGCAGCGCACATTTGTTGATACTGAGTAACACTAAAACAACAAAAACCGTAACAACAACCACAGCAACCCTGCGTCGACTTTAAGTATCTCATAGATTTACTACTTTTACAGTTAATCGCGTCGCAGCGCGCCTTGGCGTCGACAGCGAACTGCATTCAATGGATGCTGCTGCGATGCTCTCGTGTGCGCTCTCTCTCTCTACCATTCTCCCACTCTCTGTAAGTTTGTCTCACGCTGAGTTGATGCGTTCTCGTAGCAACTCGCTGTGTGTTTTGAATTGTTTATTTGAATTTTTTATTTGCAAAAATTCTGCCGTTCTGCTGTCCTTCCCCTCTTACCAAAGACATGTGCCAGTAGTTTTCGATTCTCTCTTATCACTTTGGTGCAGTTTATAATTTGGTAAATACCCCAAATGCCAACTAAGCACAAAATTTTAAGGCGATTTTGTGGTATTTTGTTTCGAATAGCACTGAAATTCTAACGAATCCAATGCTGTGTTATTGTTGTTATGATAAAAATGAGGCAAAAACATTCCATAGTCTAAATAAATTACAGCTTCCGCTAGTCAATTGATGGCAGCGAACTACCAACGATCTAGAGTTGCCAACAAGTATGACACATGTATTGAAGAAGATTCGAATTTGAAAAGACAATAAGATTTCTTAAATTTCTTAGGCATTTCTTTGGTAATGAAGAACAAATTTTGTGATTCAAGTCACTAAGGGGTGACTCAAAGAAAAATAAGAAGAAAAATCAGGCCTGTTTTCAACGATTTACAGGATTTTTAACCATGTTTACGATTTCTTTTGAGTTGGTTTATTTTACTCTTTCGAGACGGATCTTGACTTTGACAACCCAACCCAACACTTTCTTAGTAGAAATGTTTCCATGCTATTAAAGATGAGACTAGAAAATTATGTTTCATACTCACGAATTCTGAAACCATGCTTTTATCCGGGGACAAATAATTCCAATAAAAAATTTGTTTGGATCATAAGATCAGAATAATTTTTTCAAAGGGCATTAAAAATTTGGTGGGACGTAGTATCTCAATAGTCCCGAGAGGGTTAACACATATTAGGGTATAAAACAAGATCTTTTGTTATCATTTTGAAGCAAAATGGCAACGACTGTGCCAGTCTTTCAAATAGTTTTTTAAGCTGCCTTAACAAATAGTTCCAATAAAAGATTTGTTTGGGTTATAAGATCAGAATAACTAATTCCCTCGAGGGTATTAAAAACTTGGTGGGATATATTATCTCAGTAGTCCTGAAAGGGTTAACACATATTTGGGTATAAAACAAGATCTTGTGTTATCATTTTGAAGCAAAATGGCAACGACTGAGTCTTTGAAATAGCTTTTTTAACTCCTTTAAAAGAAGAAGAATTTCTTGTAACGTATAAGATTTGGAACATAGGTAGGTGGGTCTGGCTAGACACTTATGGCCGCACTTAGACTCTTGTTGGGTCCTTAGCGATGTCAGATGGAGATCCGTTCATGAGTTGTAGTACTGATTCGTGAGAACACGAGAGCTTCTGGCAAACCTCAGCAAACGCTCCACGCCTAACGTCATCACTCCCTCCATAAAAGCCGTCAATGCAATTATTATGACTCCCTTGGGGTTTCTAGTGTTAAGATAATAGAAAGATAATGAAAATGAGACTTGTCTAGTAAAGAAAATCATTTGCTTTTGAAAAGGGTTAAAGGAAACTTATGCTAATCCTTCAACTTGTTTAACCTTCAGAATCACTAACCGACATCTTAAATTTCATCTTTTAAAAAACTTAGAACTTTTTCAAGTAAGTTAGACTTAGTTTTCGACTTTGATAATGATGAGAAGTGTCTCTACTTTTGGGAATAATGTATAGCAGTTTCGATATTTTCCACAATCAGGTATTTTTCAATAGAACCTCTGGTTTTAGGAAGCTTGTTTTTATTTTGTTGCCTTAATGAAGCTTTAAGCTCATCTTTTATGAAACTTTTATCTTTCGTTCCATAGACTTTAGCTTTAATTCTGGTCTTTCACAATGACGAGACGCATCAACACTTCTGAGAATAAGGGACAGCGGTGTCCATACTCTCATAAATTGGGTATTTTTCGAAAGAATCTATAGGTTTTTTTTTTGGAAGATTCCTTTTATTTTGTTACCTTAAGAAAGCTTTAAACTCATCATTTAAAAATTTTTTATTTTACTTCAATTCCATAGTGTTAATTTGTTAGCCTTAACTCTGGACTTTCATAATGATGAGAGGCATCTAAACTTTTGAGAATAAGTGATAGCGTTGTCCATACTTTGAACAATTTTGTATTTTATATCAGTAACCAGTATAACTTTTGAGCCGAATACCATTCGAAACCTTATTTTGTACAAGCAGTTTTTGTGTTTTGGCGCCACTGTTAGAACCAACATTTGCTACCAAAAATTGTTCTACCTAACAGATATTTGGTTAGTTTAAACACCAAAACCTTTCCTGAATGTGTCCAATGTTTCCTATTAGTTATAGCTTTTATTCTGATATTTTCAAGCACACTTTAGGAGCTTCTAGCACAGTGATGGCCACACTAGACCTACCCCTAACCTAAGTTAATATAACCTTCCTTCGAACTTTCACTGACTGTCAATTCGTTGAAGAGCAGACGTCCTTCACAACTATGTAGACTTTTCCATATTGAAAACACCTTTTTCTGAGCCTTACAAATAAGACAACAAAGTGCTAGCGTCCGTCCAACAATCATAATTCATAGCAGGGACTTAACTAAGTTAAGTTAAGAAAGTTTTTTGAGAAAATAATTGCAAAGTAACTATTTCAATGCAACATCAATTTTTTTTGTTTTTTTGTAATAATTATTTGCGGCAATTATTTTTTACGTTACAATTTTGTTTGTTCGTTCTCGATAAATATTATTTTAAGACATTTTTTTACGTTATGAAGTTATGAAGAACTTTTATTTATGACTTTTTTATTTTCATTACCGATAACTATTATTTTAAGAAATTTTTTTTTACGTTATGAAGTTATGAAGAAGTTTTATTAATGACTTTTTTATTTTCATTACCGATAACTATTATTTTAAGAAATTTTTTTTTACGTTATGAAGTTATGAAGAAGTTTTATTCATGACTTTTTTATTTACATTACCGATTATCCATTATTATTTTGAGAATTTTTTTTACGTTGCTTCATAATTTTTTTTATGATTTTTTGTTATTTGCGTTGCCGATAACTATTATTTGAAATACATTTTTTTTAGGTTGCTTCATAACTTATATGAGAGACATTTGGTTTTTACGGTACCTTACCACATTTTGAGTATGAATTGATTTTTAATTATTTAGTTGTTGGTAGAAATTGGTTTTCTGTAGTTAATTTGCGTTTGTCAATTTGAAACAATTAAAAATCAATTCATAGCCAAAAAGTGGTAATTCAAAGTAAAAAACATGATTTTTATAATTGATAATTATTGTCAACGTAAATTAAAAAAATCATAAATAAATGTTATGAAGCAACGTAAAAAACATGCCTCAAAATAATAGTTTTCGGTAACGTAAATTAAAAAATCATAAATAAAAGTTATGAAGGAACGTAAATAAAAGTTTCTCAAAATAATAATTATCGACAACGTAAATAAAAAAAGTCATATATAAAAGTTATGAAGCAACGTAAAAACAAATCCAAAAAGAGTTATTATGAAACTCAAAAATATTTATTACATGATAATAGTTACAGGTCACGTAAAAATTTCTTATTGGGAATAATTTCTTAAATCAGGACAATTTTTGTATTTCCAAAACTCAGCCGATGGCCAAAGTCGCTAATACTACTACTGTGATATTTATATAATAATTTATTGTTGTACAAATATAATTAAAATAAAAAAAATTAAATATGTAAATAGAATTATTTCCAAAAATATGAATAACAATTATTTTAGGTCTCTGGTTCATAGTACACATTTTTCAAACGGCGGCAACCCTGCACACATTTTCCTATACTCATACCAATTGGACTTAAGCCTCTTCGGACGATTGTCGTAGAACAATTGCAAAAACAACAGCACAACAATTGATGATTTCTTGAAATAAATCAACAACAACAACAACAAAGATAACAGCAAAAGAAGAACAACAAAATATTTGAGTAAACAACGAAATAAAGCAACAACAATGTTGAGTCAAGTGCGTACTCACAACAGTAAACAAGCGGGAAAATCGATAATACCCAAGATTGGCAGCAGCACAAACAACAACAACACAAACACACACACACACATACACACAGAGAATGTTGCTGGTGGCAGCTTTTTCTTGTATACAACGAACAGCCAATAAACAAAACACAAACAAACCCAACAACAGCCAAAGGCAAAGCGACACCATGAAATGTGCTGAACTCCACTTGTTTGTCGCTCATCAATGCCGTCATTCGTGCTACTGTGTGTGTGTGTGTGTGTGTGTATCTGTGTGCGCTTCGTTTATTCATTTTTGAGATTCCACTAGTAGCGACAGCGTTGATGCTGCGGAGAGCAGCAGCGGTCGGTCGGCCGGTCGGAGCGCGAGCGACTCTTTGAGCTGGAGCATCAAATAAAATAAATACTATTGAGGCAGGGTGCCAACAAAAACAACAACATCGAAGTCAAGTACAGGGACAGGCAAATGAACTCTGCGCATTGCCGTTGTAGTGGTGGCGTTTGCGGAGTGAGCGCGTTTGCAATATTCAGATTTGATTTGATTTGATTGACTACCAAAAATTTGGTAATGACAACCAATCAGCAACGCATAGCAGCAATCAGCATGGCATCAACACTGTCAGCGGAACTCAACCAACAAACAAACAAATAAACAACAACAACAATAGTACAGGCAGCTGCTACTACGATAATAACAACAATAACTATAACAACAGTAACACAATCAGCGCCAGCATCAGTCGGTCGGTTAGTCTGTTAGCCAACAACAACAACAACACTTATTATTATTTGCTTACAAACAATAAATTCAATTGTCAGCAACATTCAACAAATACACAAATACACAAACACACACACGCACACAAACAACAAGCTGTAAGCAAAGCAAACAACAAATTACTACAACAACAAGTCACTTTTTTTTATCAATTCACCAATATTGCAGACCGACTGTCCGGAACGTTGGCCACTTAACAATGCGCACAAATACGCATCGCAACGCCAGAAACAAATGAACTGAAAAATATTTCAATTTGGTGCTTCAATTGTTGCTATTGTTGTTGTTGTCAAATTGTTGTTGCTCACGCTGTCAGTGCGCTGGTTATTTGTGTTCGTTTTATACATAAATAGTTGTTGTTGTTGTTTTTTCGGTTAATTTCTTCATACATACGAGTGTAACAATAAAAATCTGAGCAACAACAACAACAACAGCAAAAATAAAAACACTGCACATCAGTGGCAGCAAAAGTAGTCGCCAGCGCAGCATATCAACAATTTTTGCAGTTATCACTTTATGTCAACAAAATTTACATACATACATATGTGTCGACATCATGACAATACATATATGTATATATGTACTTATATATTTACATATTTACAGTTATTTATTGTACTAGCAACAGCACATTGAGTAAACCATAAATCGTCTTTTCTTATCATTAATGCCAATTGTGTTTTAATTGTTGTTATTGTAATGATTTAATAATAAAAATATTTTACTATGACACATTACATTGTATGCAATGCAAGAATTGTTTATTAAAAATTAGAAAAAAAAATCGAATTAGTGAATGAAGTGTAATAGAAACATTTGTCTACAGTTTTCTTAATCCCTTCATGACTCATGTAAACAAAATATACTCGCAGATATGGCATGGCACAGTGGTTCAGCAAGGTTTTTAATTGCTCAAAAAGTTAATATCGATTGGTTGGTTCATACAGGAGGCCAATGTGAGTTAATCAATCAATTCGGCATATTCAATCTTCTTTAATTTATGAAAATTATATTTTGGATTTTTTATTTAATTAGGGTTTAAAAAATAGTTAATATTACGGAAGACTTTCTTTCTTTTCAACAGTAACTTTTAACACTAGAATGCGCGGCTAATTCAGTCTTGTTTTATTTATGAAAAATATTTTTGATTTTTTATTTAATTAGGGTTTAACAAATAGTCAAAATTAGTCAGTTAAATTTATTAATCCTCTTTATTTTTGGATAATATATTTAATTTTTATTTAATTTTACATTGAAAAATTGTAAAAATTACTTTCTTTCTTTTCAACAGTAATTTTTAACACTAGAATGCCTGGCTAATTCAACCTGTACTAATTTTTTAATAATACTTTTAATCGTTTTATTTAATTTTACTTTGAAAAATAGTGAAAATTACGGAAGACTTTGTTTCTTTCCAATAGTAATTTTTAACACTAGAATGCGCGGCTAGTTCAGTCTTATTTAATTTAAGAAAAATATTTTTGATTTTTTATTGTTTTGGATTTAAAAATAGTCAAAATTACGAAAAATCGTCTTTCTATTCTACAGTAATTTTTAACGCTAGAATGCGCGACTAATTCAATCTTCTTTATTTTTGGAAAATAAATATTTAAATATTTTATTTTATTAGGTTTTACAAAAAATCAAAATCTTTCTTTTCAACACTATTTTTTCCTTAATTTCTTATAAGTTTGGATGTTTTATTTATAGTGTAAAAAATAGTCAAAATTACAAAAGATCTTCTTTCTTTCCAACAGTAATTGTTAATACTAGAACTCGCAGCAAATTCAATCTTCTTTATTTTATGAAAAATATTTTTTATTTAATTAGGGTTTTAAAAATAGTGACATTTGCAGAAGACTCTCTGTAATTTTTAACACTAGAATGCGCGGCTAATTCAATATCCATTAATTTTTTAAAAATATTTTTGATTTTTTATTTAATTAGGATTAAAAAAATTGTGAAAATTATAGAAGACCCGGCTGATTCAATCTTCTTTAATCTATTAAAAATGTTTTTGATTTTTTATTTAATTTTACTTTGAAAAATAGTAAAAAATACAGAAGACTTTCTTTCTTTTCAACAGTAATTTTTATCCATATTCAATATTTAAATTTTGTTATTGAATTAGGCTTTAAAAAATAGTTAAAATTACAGAAGACTTTCTTTCAGAAAACGTTGCAATAAATTAATAAAATATCTTAGTAGAGTAATTTTGACTGCTTTGGCCATTCTAGTATTAAAGAGACCATTATTCTTGTTGTCAGTCATATGAAAATTTTCATAAAGCTGTTTATTTGTTCATTTTAACTGTAATTATACACAAATTGTCAATGCCACTAAATATTCTCATCTGGCAACCAAGCAAACTTTGCATATTTTCTCAAAAATTGTTCCACAAAAAAACAAATTGTTGGTTCTTCTCTACTTCAGCAAAGTGAAATTAGATCATAAATAAATGTGAAATGCATTGAATGGCCCAAAATACTCATTAACCATAAATATTGTAATTTTTCTCGCAATCATTAACACTTTGGATGTAAATCTGTTTCTATTCGAAACGAATGCATAATGACAGCAACAATTCATCAACGCACTCGCCAAGCGTGAGTCGTCAATATCGATTAACACCAAATTATAACAGCATTGCTGCACTATTAAAGCTTCCCACACGCGTCCACCGTCGCTTGTCAGCACAGATCACATCACATCGCAAAATATTCTCTGGCTCGATGCAATTATGGCGCCGATTTCATTTATTATAACAACACACACACACACACCATTAACATACATCTGCACCTACACAGGTATTTATTTACACACTTACATTGGCATCAAAATTCAACAACAAAAACACTAATAGCAATTATAATTAATACAAGCGAATACAACGATTGGCGAGTGTTGTGTTGTGTTGTGTTGTTGATGAATTTGCAAATTTACTTATTTTTCAATGTGAGTGTGTGTGTTTGTGTGCATGTGCGTCTGGGCTAAAGCCAGCTGTTGGTATTTATCATTTTGCCTATAATTGCATTTGACAGTAATCGCATTACTGTCTTGAACGACTGGGCCATCCCCAGCTGCATTCATGCCAGCGTTCAGGTTGCGAATGTGGGCAGAGTGACGAAAAGTGCAAGTTGCAGTTACAGTGGGCAGAAAAATGTGAAAATTAAAAAACCAACAATTTTTAAATCAGTAGTGGAAGATGAATGTTTTGAGATGGTTTGTAGCTAACAGCCAACCACAAACCAAAAGTTTGGATCTTTAAAAATATATTTTAAAAAAAATCTCAATACATTTCTGGGATGTACTGGCTGTACGGTGTATACTATATGTTTTCTTCACATTGCATCAATCTATGTCGGGTTGCTGACTTCAGGCCCAAAAAAGTGTTCTTGCTCTCAAACTTTTTAACAAAGAATTAACTGCATACTGAAGCTATAATCACAACCGATCTCATGACGCAAACTTAATCCCTTTCCTTCTGTTCACTTACTCTTAAATTTTTGTCTCATGATGGCCAACATTATTTAAGATTTGGATCTATTTTTTCAATGATATACCTAAGCTCAATCCTTTTTCATTATGTCCCTTAAGTTCAAACTATTGTTTCACTGTAATCAACTTTATTAAAGATTTGGGTCACTTTTTCGATCAGAAGATCGTAATCCTTTTCCTTCCTCTTTCTTAATCTCAAACAATTCTCTCAAGTTTCTCTCTTAATTGAAAACTTGGATCTCTTTAGCGATTATTACGATTTTTGATCCATTTTTTTAATTATATAAGCTTAATCCTTTTCCTTTATGTCACTTAATCTCAAATTATTATCTCACCGCAGTCAACTTTATTAAAGGTTTGGGTGTCTTTTTCGATTACATAACCTAATTCTTTTCTTCTTTTAATATTATCTCAAACTATTGTCTTAAGTTGGTCAACACTTTCTAAGATTTGGGTAAATTTTTCTATCATATAAGCTTTATCCTTTTCCTTTTTTTTATTATATAGATAAGTTTAATCGTTTTCCTTTATGTCACATAATTTCAAACTTTTGTCTCACTGTAGTCAACATTATTAAAGTTTTGGGTGTCCTTTCCGGTTACATAACCTAATTTTTTCCTTGTTTTCATTTTATTTGAAACTATTGTCTCAAATTGGTTTAAGGTTTGGGTCTTTTTCGATTATATATGCTTGATCCTTTTCCTTTCTTTCACTTAATATGATACTATTGTCTCATAAACTTAATCCTTTTACTTAGTTTTAATAAATCTGAAACTATTGTCTTACTGTAGTCAACTTTATTAAAGTTTTGGGTGTCCTTTCCGGTTACATAACCTAATTTTTTCCTTGTTTTCATTTTATTTGAAACTATTGTCTCAAATTGGTTTAAGGTTTGGGTCTTTTTCGATTATATATGCTTGATCCTTTTCCTTTCTTTCACTTAATATGATACTATTGTCTCATAAACTTAATCCTTTTACTTAGTTTTAATAAATCTGAAACTATTGTCTTACTGTAGTCAACTTTATTAAAGATTTGGGTGTCCTTTCCGGTTACATAACCTAATTTTTTCCTTGTTTTCATTTTATTTGAAACTATTGTCTCAAATTGGTTTAAGGTTTGGGTCTTTTTCGATTATATAAGCTTAATCCTTTTCCTTTCTTTCACTTAATATGATACTATTGTCTCATAAACTTAATCCTTTTACTTAGTTTTAATAAATCTGAAACTATTGTCTTACTGTAGTCAACTTTATTAAAGATTTGGGTGTCCTTTCCGGTTACATAACCTAATTTTTTCCTTGTTTTCATTTTATTTGAAACTATTGTCTCAAATTGGTTTAAGGTTTGGGTCTTTTTCGATTATATAAGCTTAATCCTTTTCCTTCCTTTCACTTAATATGATACTATTGTCTCATAAACTTAATCCTTTTACTTAGTTTTAATAAATCTGAAACTATTGTCTTACTGTAGTCAACTTTATTAAAGTTTTGGGTTTCCTTTCCGGTTACATAACCTAATTTTTTCCTTGTTTTAATTTTATTTGAATCTATTGTCTCAAATTGGTTTAAGGTTTGGGTCTTTTTCGATTATATATGCTTGATCCTTTTCCTTTCTTTCACTTAATATGATACTATTGTCTCATAAACTTAATCCTTTTACTTAGTTTTAATAAATCTGAAACTATTGTCTTACTGTAGTCAACTTTATTAAAGTTTTGGGTTTCCTTTCCGGTTACATAACCTAATTTTTTCCTTGTTTTAATTTTATTTGAATCTATTGTCTCAAATTGGTTTAAGGTTTGGGTCTTTTTCGATTATATATGCTTGATCCTTTTCCTTTCTTTCACTTAATATGATACTATTGTCTCATAAACTTAATCCTTTTACTTAGTTTTAATAAATCTGAAACTATTGTCTTACTGTAGTCAACTTTATTAAAGATTTGGGTCTCTTATTCGATTACATAAGTTTAATCCTTTGCTTCTTTTCACTTAATCTTTAACTGTTATTTCTTGATATTGGACGTTATTAAGGATTTGGGTCCCTTTTTCGATTATATAAGGTTGATCCTTTTCCTTTATGTCACTTAATTTCAAGCTATTGTCTCACTGTATTAAAGACCACTTTTTTGATCATATAAGGTTTATCCCTCCCCTTCCTCTTACCTAATCTCAAGTTATTCTCTCATAGATTTGGCTCTCTTTTTCGATTACTTCCTTTGTTTTTTTTTAATCTCGAACTGTTGTTCATGTTGTTTATTACGTATTTGGTTCTTAGATTTTTAGATCATATACGCTTTATCCTTTTAATTCTGTTCACTTAATTTCAAACTACTCTCTCATTATAGTCAACATTTTTGAAGACTTTGAAATAGAAAAAAATTTAGATGTATGAATCTACAGACTGAGATCCAAACCATTTATGTTTTGCATACCTGACATATTTTTGTCCTGAAAGTTAAAAATAGAAAATTTAGTTAAAATGAGACAATTTTTCTCTTTCATTTGATACCCATATCTTTATCATTGCACAATCGCAAATATTTTAAAAAATATTTGAAATGTGTATAACCATAAAATTGTAAGGTCCTTTAAGGGAAGGCTCCCCTGGATTTGGGCAAAAAATAAGGCAAAGTTTGTAATTTTTTTGTGGGATAATGAAAAGGTGTACAAACTTCCGGTTTTGACTATTAAATTCGTCTATTATTTAGGAGTTTAAAAAGTTAAAAAACTTGATAAACTTGACTTTCTAAAAACTTCAAACGCGTGTATCTCGAAACCATTTTTTCCAATCTAACTGAAATCCCTGGACTTGATCTAATGATCCGATTTTCTTCATCTAAAAACTGCTCGAATGTATTTGATTTTCTGTATGCCTTGAACCAACAATTTGCATAAATAGTTATTTATTTTTAATTTTTAAATGTGGTTGAAATTAAAAAAAGGTGCAAAAAATTTAACTTTTTACTTCAAATATTCATTGTGCAAGAATTTTTCGTTTAAATTTTTTGAGTCTAGTTCAATGCATAGACAATTTTGTTGTCTTTAAGCAGTGGCGGCTTAAGGTGCTCGGGGGCCCGGGGCGGAGACGGCTAAGGGGCCCCCACAAAACGGTGCAGAATAAGTTTGCGTACAGAACGCTTTTTACTTTTTTCTTTTGAAAATTTGTATTCCATTGAACAGTAAACGGACTTTATTTTGAAACGTATATGTGCTTAAAATTTTATAATAACCTTACTAAATCTTTCAAAAATTGACAACAACTTTCGTGAAATTAGGAACACTTTTGGGAGAGCAAATTCGTCATTTCAAAAAGCCATCTTAAATCTCGAAAAAAACAGAAAATCTTGCTTTGTTACTACGATCTGGCCATTTTTTTAAGCTACCCGAGCAGGAGGATTAGATTGTCTTGCAATCAGTGCATCATTACACTAATCGACAAAAAATAAAAAAATAAAAGTGTTTTCTAGACTAACTTTGACCGCTGAACACGAAACTGAAAATCCAAAATTTTTTTTAAGAAGCGTTTTCGAAAAATCTTCGAAATACGAGTTTTTTCCTGTTGTTTCAGTTATGAGCACATATCTCCTAAAAGAATTAAACGAGCTGTTCGTCGTTCAGAAGATAATACCTTAGCATTTTTAGTGATATATAGATTGTCCAAATGAGATGAGCTTGGGGAAGTTACTGACGGTGAAAGTGGTAACAAAGTGAATTTTTCGATCAATTTAAAAAATCATAAATTTTCGAATTTTTTTTTATAGAAAAAATTGTCCTCTGGTTTTAAAATCTCAAATGAAATATATACTATTTTGGCAAATTCTAAGCCTAACATCAATAGAATTGAAATGACCAGACATGGGGGTTTTGCACTAAAATCCACTACCACTACCACTAGAGGTCTGCTGGGAAATTTTCCACTACCACTAAATAAATTTTAGTGGTAGTTGAATTTTTTCCACTAATCACTGATCTTTATTTAGTGGTAGTGCAATTTTCTTCCACTAATTTTTTTTTAGTGGTACTTTTTACCACTACCACTAAATAAAATTCAGTGATTAGTGGAAAAAATTCAGCTACCACTAAATTTATTTAGTGGTAGTGAAAAGCATAGTGCACTATGAATTTAGTGCAAAACCCCCATGTCTGGAAATGACAAAGTTACGAGGCACTGAGTGAAAACATAGTATCCTGGCATAGTCAGTATTACATTTTCTGACCCAAAGTCCTTTTTAAATGACTTTAAAATTTTAAAGACATACACATTTCATTCATTTTTTTCATTTTTTTTTTTTATTTTTGCGGTAGTGCAATGATGAAGATGTGGGTATCAAATGAAAGAGGATAATTGTCTCCTTTTAACTACATTTTCTATTTTGAACTTTCAGGACCAAAATATGTCAGGTATGGAAAACATATGTATGTACATGTTTTGGATTTCAGTCTGTAGATTCATACATACATCTAAATTGTATTCTATGTATTTCAAAGTTCTAGTCTAGAAAACACTTTTATTTTTAGGTGCATTTTTCGTGTCGAGTAGTGTAATCTAAATCTTCAGAAATGTACAGAAATATTTGATAAAACCCAGTAGCAGTGACTTTATAGGAAAAGTCCTTAACAAAACATATTTCCCCCTACATAACAGCATGTAAGAAGCCCATATTTAACTTACACGGAGCATAGAATTGCTTTCGTAAAAGAGTCTATCAAAGAAGAAAGAGTCTATCAAAGAATCCGGGATGATTTTGTATTTGCATATTTTGCACAAAATTTTAAATTAAAATTTAAATATTGCAATCTTTGAGGGATAATTTTTTAAAATTTGCAAACAATTGTTATTTAAAAAGGATGTTTTCTTGCTTTTATTGAACTGAATTTGTTATTGCAATTTCAAAGTCAATTGTCGATTCTCTGTCTCTTTCAATTTATAAAAGTGACAAACAACCTTTCAATACCCATTGTGGAGCGCAAATAGTTTTTTACAAGTTTCAGTTTTGAAAAACTTGAAATTTTTATATACAAGCTTCTCTCGGGGGCCCCCGCAGCCCGGGGCCCGGGGCGGTCCGCCCCTCCGCCCCCCCTCTTAAGCCGCTACTGTCTTTAAGTAATGACAATGCTTTTTGATTTCAGTCCACTACAAGAGGCTGCAGGATTACAGTTCTCGAGCGATGTTTGGCGCGCAGAGGCCTACGGAAATCGCCATTTTGTAGCCGCCATTTTGAATTTCATCAAGTTTTTTAACTTTTTAAACTCCTAAATAATAGACGAATTTAATAGTCAAAACCGGAAGTTTGTACGCCTTTTCATTATCCCACAAAAAAATTACAAACTTTGCCTTATTTTTGCCCAAATCCAGGGGAGCCTTCCCTTAAGAAGGTTTTTGGGTCAGAAAATGAAAAACTGACTATGCCAGGATACTATAAATTACCTCTAGTTTCACGTCTATATCAACATTTGGATGGGTCTCGGAAAAATTAAAAAATTTTTTCGCATGGTGTAATAAATGAAAAGTTTGTGTTTTCACTCCGTGCATCATAACTTTGTTATTTTTCTTTCAATTCTATTGATGTTAGGCTTAATATTTGATCAAATAATATATCTTTCATCTTAGATTTTAAAACCAAAGGAAATCATGTATTTTATCTATACAAAATGATTTTTGAAATTGGTCGAAAAATTTACTTTTTTACAACTTTCATCGTCAGTAACTTCCCCAAATCCAAATCTGATTTGGAAATCTATATATCGTTGGAAAGGTTAGTTAATTACCTTTTGAACGACATCCACTTGTGTTAGTTGGATGGTTGGTTTACGAGATATGTGGTCATAACTGAAATAAGAGGGGAAAAAGTGTTTTTCGAAGATTTTTCGAAAACGCTTCTTTAGAAAATTTTTGGATTTTCAGTTTCGTGTTCAGCAGCTGAAGATTAGTCTAAAAAATACTTTTATTTTTAGGAGCATTTTTCGTGTCGAGTATCTAGTGTTATATAAACTTAATCCTTAATAAATCCTTTCGCTTTCTTAATTTCAAATTATTTTTTTATGGTCAATGTTATAAAAGATTTGGGTATCTTTTTCGATTATAAATTCTTTTTTTATTCATTTTGATCTGCAATTCGTACTCCTGCAATTCGTTGTTCATCGCAACTCTCCTTTTTTTCTCAGACGCATACAACATAAATTATTAAAACTCTTAATTTTGTTATCAAAAAAATCCATTTATTCTTTTCTCATATTAATGCAAATGCAAAATAGCTGCACCGTTGAGTGCTGAGTCCACATTTTTCATTATTTTATTCAAGCTTGGCTTATTTTTATCAGTAAACACTTGTCTTTATGTTCAAAAGAAGTTTAAATAGTTGACCTTTAAATGACCAACAGGGGTAATACCCCCACCTTCGTCTTCCCAAGCACTGATGGTTTCAGTGGGTGGGAGGAGGTTCTAGATGTTACACTACTAACCGATAACGAACAGGTGAGGGTGAACAAATGGAGGGTATCCAGCAAGAAATCCTTTTAGGATCATGCATGGATACTCTTCGATTTGGATCTTCAGGTCGAAGCACCTGCACCATATCGTAATCCCAGGCGTACCAACTGGAATCGATTCGCCGGCATAATCCGTAATGGGATAGGGAGGGTTTCTCCTGTCAATATCTCCTCGGTAGGAGACATTGATCATAGAATCGACCAGTTGGAAAATGCGATGGCTTCCGCTTTCAAAACGTCCTGTCCTATCAAATATTCTAAAAAATCGTTCCCACCTTGGTGGAATGATGATCTATCACGTCTGAGATCGGAGGTCCGGAGGTCATTCAACCTAAGCTACTCTACAGGTAACTGGCAAAGTTACAAGGATAGCCTAAGAAATTATAAGAAGGCGATTAGAAATTCTAAGAACAAGGGTTGGAGGGATTTCTGCTCGGCCATTGAAACTACGAAAGATTCGGCAAGGCTAGGAAAGGTGTTGTCCAAGGAACACACCTGCCCCTCGTTCATAAAGAAGCCGGATGGCTCCTGGACTGAAAGCACCGAGGAGGCCTTAGACCTGCTGTTGAATACACATTTCCCAGGATGCACCAAGGAGGACACCTCGATCAGGTATGCGGTACCAGATCGACTTCGACCAAACAACAACAACAACAACATTGTAACGAGGGAAAAGCTCACATGGGCTGTGAAAAGCTTCTCCCCCTATAAGTCTCCGGGACCAGACGGCATTTTTCCTATAATGCTGCAGGTGTCACAAGACTCGGTATTACCATGGCTAGAGGCCATTTTTAGGGCCTGCCTAGTCTGGAACTATATCCCCGTCAGCTGGAGACGGGTGAAAGTCGTCTTTATCCCAAAGGTGGGGAGAAGAGGCCACGATTCGGCGAAAGATTTTCGGCCTATAAGCCTGACATCTTTTATGCTCAAAACATTCGAGCGATTGCTTGACCTCCATATACGTGAGGAAATAGAACCTAAGCTTTCTAAAGTCCAACATGCCTACCTAAAGGGTAGGTCAACGGAGACCGCCCTCCATGAGGTAGTGCGAACAGTGGAAAGGTCACTGGAATACAAACAATATACATTGGCGGCCTTCATGGACATAGAAGGTGCCTTTAATAACATAGAGACTAGGGCGATAGAGGAATCGCTGGTAAATCTTGGAGTTAATGCACAGGTACGCCAATGGGTCACTGCAATGCTCCAAACGAGGGTGGTGAGCGCGATGCTTGGAAGCACCCACCTTACAAAATTTGTAAGCAGAGGCACACCACAAGGGGGGGTACTGTCGCCTCTTCTGTGGGTTTGTGCCATCGACAGCATTTTAACAGAACTCAACCAGAGAGGAGTCAAAACGGTTGCGTATGCTGACGACGTGGTTGTAATGGCATCAGGGATGTGCCCTGATGTGATTAGCGGAATCCTTCAGGGTGGCCTGGATAGGTTAAGCGCTTGGTGCACGGGACGTGGACTAAGCATTAACCCTACCAAAACTGAACTGATGCTATTTACGACCCGTACTAAGATACCAACCTTTAGACGACCTCATCTCGGGGACATAGCGCTACCCCTTTCGTCTAGTGCCAGATACCTCGGGGTAACTCTGGACCCTAAACTGAACTGGAGACTTAACATTGAGCAAAGAACACACAAAGCAGGATTTGCACTTTATTCCTGCAGAAAAATGGTCGGAAGGAGGTGGGGCCTCCGACCAAGTCTAATGCTATGGATGTTCAAGATGGTTGTACGTCCAATACTATCATACGGAGCTCTGGTCTGGTGGAAGGCCCTCAGGAGGGAATACAACATCACCAAGCTCGGTAGGCTACAGAGAACAGCTTGTGCTGGAACCACGGGGGCAATCAGATCCTGCCCTGGAGAGGCGTTGAACGTGCTGACGCACCTGCTCCCAATTGATCTGCATATCATGAAATCCGCAACCCTTAGTGCTCTCAGGCTGAAAGAAACAGGTTGCTGGAAAGACAGACCGTACGGCCACGGCAGTCTATTATCACAAGGGCCAAGGTGTCTGACCTCGACTACGGATTACACAATTCCCGGCATTATCTTCGGGAAAAACTATGAAATCCGCACCCCCTCCCGTCTGGAATGGAAGAGGGGAAACATCTTAAATAACTTAGGAACCACAATCTACACTGACGGCTCCAAGATGGAATGCGGAGTAGGAGCAGGAGTCTTCTCCGAACATCTGGAACTAAGTGTGTCTTTCCGACTCCCAAACACAGCAAGCGTTTTCCAGGCGGAAATGCTTGCCATTAGGGAAGCGTGCAGGATGGCACTGGCTGATACATCCTACAAAAGCCACATCACTATACTTTCCGACAGTCTATCCACGATTAAGGCACTGGACTCGCCGATTCTATCGTCAAAACTGGTGCGGGAATGCAGGAAGATCCTCACAGAGCTAGCTCATCGGTTTCAAGTTACCCTGATATGGGTGCCAGGGCACAATAACATTGACGGGAACGAACGAGCCGATGAACTGGCTCGGAGAGGCTCCGCTCTTGATGAGAGTGAGGCGCTGACGGTTCTCGCCCCACTTGGCTCTATCAAGAACGAGGTCTCCAAGGACTTCTTCGCCAAGGCTAACACTAGATGGCAGAGGATGGAATCCTGTAAAATCAGTAGATCACTATGGCCAGCATATGACAAGAACAAGACCGCGGAGCTCTTGAACAAAGGCCGACGGGATGTGGCAAGACTAACGGCAGTCATCACTGGCCACTGGCCCATTGGAGAGCACGCGGCAAAAATGGGGATTCCATACAATACCAGCTGTCACAGCTGTGAAAATCCGGATGAGAAGGAAACCGTCCATCATTACCTCTGCGCCTGTCCGGCCTTATCAAGAAGGAGATGGAAAACGATGGGAAAACCAACATTCCAGGATTTCGAAGAGATAGCGAAGTGCACCATACACTCGCTACTCTCTTTCATCAACCTCACGGACTGGATATAGGGTATATATTGTAAAGGGTCCAGAAGACAAAACATCAGTATACCGTAAAGTACCTACCGGGAATAGTGGTATCAAAACGGCGCCAACGCGCTAATTGGATGTTCATGTTGGATGCAACATCACCACTTAAACCAACCAACCAACCAACCAACCTTTAAATACATAAAACTCACAAAAAAGTTAAAAAAAATGAACACCCACAATAACAACAACAAACTGGCCAGCAAGAAAAAATAAAAACAACTAAAAAATTTCTCATCCTTGTCTAACCTTAAAAGTGCTCTAAAAGCTTGACACTAAACAAACAACCGACTGCATCAACCATAAAACAACAACAACAAAATAATAATAACAAAAAAAACAGCAATAACAACAAAACATTTGTGACAACAACAATGACCGCAATTGGCATCAAGAAATTAATATTTACTCGCCTTAACGATTCGCCGGAAGTAAGTGCGCGCCTCACCCGTCACCACCCCTCACGACTTTGCCCCAGCAGCGCAATGCACTTTAACGAATGTTCATCAAGTTTTTTTTACCCGGTCAAAACATACTTTGCGGCGTATTTACCGTATTTATTTTGATTTTTTTATATATATTTTTTGCGCGTTTTTAGCATTCGCTTAGCTTTTTTATTTGCATTCGCTGTTTGACGTTCCTTTTTGGCCAATATTATAAATTTGACTTTGGTGGATGAGTTGCAGCCACAAAAAAAAAACAAAATTCAACGAAATGAGTCCTTGAGCAGCTACCACCCGCACCCGCTCACTCCCGCTGCTCCAAAATGTGCGCAAATAAAATCCAAATAATATTGCCAAAGTTTTGCCGCGGACGCCACCAGGAGCCGTGCGAGCGGGTCGGTGTGTGCGCTGGCGCGGAGCAACTTTGCGCTCCACGGATTTCATTGTATCGCCTTGCAGTGGCGTTCAGAAATTGAATTTCGTGCACTTAGTCGTCAAATTCGAAATTTTCAATTCAAATTTGGCGCCACTCTCTCACCACCGCATTGCTAACCCGCTCACCACCTGCCTCACCCCTCCCCCGCTGCACAACAGCTAAATATTCAATCATGTTGGCATTTTTGTTGATTTTGCTTTGTTGCGCTTTTTTGTCGCTTCTGGTAGCCAATGCCTTTGCGTTTTGTTTAAATTTTTCTCCTTCAATTGCAAAAATTTGATTTGACGTTTTCGGTCAGCAAGAACAGCAACAGCAACAACCACAAAACTTAACCGAGAATATATTAGAAGCGAAAAGTGCACCAAAATTGGCAGTCATCATCAATTTGATGGCCTGCGGCAAGGCAAATTCGTGCCGTAATAAACATAATGGACTTTGTCAAGTCGAGCATATTGTGCAGTGAGTGAAAAATGTGCCCTCATTTATTGCTTAGGTAATGTTCATTTTACTTACGAAACTTTTTTCTACAAAATTATACAACAACAAATATATGCAAAGTCACTAGGAAAGCGCTGAAGAAGCGTTTCTGAGATAGATCGAAGCAAAATTCTTTTTCAACTCTTTGCCAAAGAAATTATAAAGTTTTATAGCAATCAAGTTGAAAGAAAACTTTTTAAATAATAAGTGAGTACTTTGAAAAAAAAAGAAGAAACAAAGTTCTTCATGTTTTATTTATGGGGCAATGGTTACTCGAAGTAAACGACAGTCACTGCAACGAGCACTTCTGGCCCGAAGAGGAACATTTTAAATTGTTTTTCAGGGGTCATTTCCTGGTGAAAGTCCACGCCCCCTGGCTGGATATCTGTGAGAGCAACTGTGAAACATCTTTTCTGCCTCAGTCCTGAACTCTCAGATCAGTGGCGCTCACATGATTTCATTTTGAGAGGATTCAGTTCACATCTTTTGATATCGAATTTGATATCGAATAGGACGTTGGCCTTTTATTTCGGCCGAACCCTGCAGTCCCTCAATTAGCTGATTTCATATTCATTCAATTAGACGTTCAAGCCCACTAAATATATGTCTGTTAAAAAAGATCTGGTTGGCAAATTTGACAGATATTTGATGGTTTTGATCCTCTAAATCATATGAAATCAGCTACTTGAGGGACTGCAGGGTTCGTCCAAAATAAAGGGCCAACGTTCTGCTAAGGTTCTTGACAAGGACTCGGTTTTTTATAAATCCGTACGGTTACTGCCGTATGGACAATGAAGCTCCGGCGAAAAAGGTGTTCGATGCGGTAGTTGGCAACAGCGAAGAGGGAGGCCGTGTCTCCGGCGAAAGGACCAAGTTGAGGAGGCTTTATCGTTTCTTGGTTTGACCAACTGGAGAAGACTCGCGCAAAGCAGAGACGCCTGAAGAGAACTTTTGCAGCAGGCCGTAACCCATTAATGGGTTGTTATGGTCAATCAAGTAAATAAGTAAGTTCGGTCTATGCGACGCCTTCGGGCCAGTTAATTTAACTCTTTTGCAATCCAAGGCATCCCAAGGATTGGTGAAAGAGACATAACCAGATTTTCTTCCACTATTCGTTTCATTAATGTGATTTTTATATTTTAAAGATATTTCATGTCCATTCATCTACTGAAAATTATAAGCTCCCACGATAATGGTCGAGGATCAAGGTTAGGTTAGGTTGAGGTGGCTGCCTCTGTATGAGACACACTTAGGCCTCTTAATGGGCCCGTTGTGATACCACAGATTCCACCCGTTTGAGATGCGTATGCAACACTGTTTTTTCAACATGTGATACACCACACATTTCAAACGGATGGGGAAAGGGAGGGGAGCGGACCTACAGTTTAACGCCGAATCCGAACGGCGATGGGCAGTTTTTCTTTCACACTTGGAGGTTTTGCCATTGCCTGCCAAGAGCGCACTTGTGCGATTCTTGTAAAGGATCAAGGACTTTGCTAAAATCCCAAACACAGTTTTTTAACACTTTTTTCAAATGTCCTTACTGTTAAAAAAAAATGCAAGCCCTTCTCGAAATAAAACTCCGTCGCGAAAAGGTTAACCTAACCTAATCTTAAATCTCTCTCTTGAAGAAACTTTAAATTACACATCAGAACTATTCACCGAAATTTTACAAAAATAACAATTTCAAACTAGAAGTTTAAATCACCAAAAAGGTCACTAAAAAATTAGTTATATGTATGAAAAAAATGTTTATATCTTCATTCCAAATTGAAAATTTGCAGCGCAATTATCTAAAATAATTTATTTCACTCTCCTACGCACTTAACCCATTGCTGCCTAATGGGTAAAATTTTACCCATGAAAAGTGATTTCTTTTTAAATCAAAAAAAGTCAATGTTTGAGATCTCTCAAAACCATTGATAGGGATAGTTAGGGTAAAGATGGAACTACCTTAACGTAGTGAAGGTCACCCTAAAATTTCGCCATCTAGCTAGAGTTACCAGAGTCCAAAAATCGTGAATTTTCCGGAGGTGGAAAATGTGGCGAAACGTAGTGGCCTTAGAAGTCCACAAAAATCTGCCTCCTAATTCACCTGTAAAAAATACAACTTTTGTTCACGTGTTTAGCTGATCACTTCACAAAGTATGGAAAAAGCTGCCATTGCTGCGTAATGGGTACAGAATACCTAATGAATATCTCAGCAACGTGCAGAGATATAAAGCTGAAATTTGTTTCTGATCATTTTGGGTCACTTCTAGGTCGTGTATGAAATTTTATTAAAATCGTATGGGCGGAACTGGTACCCGGCAGCAATGAGATAAAACTCTCCAATTTGACTTATAGTCTTATTGGGTTTTTTGAACTAGAGAATTCTTCAGAGTTGAAAGATCTATTTGTTTTCAAGGTACCTGAATGCGAACCAGCAAACCAAATTTCTGGGTAGCGCGCTGGCTTCTCATACCAGAAGCCTTAGGTTCTATTCCCAGCTCGGGCTGATGAAACACTCGTCTACTTCTATCGCTATCCACATGAAGCAGATGAGAATTAGAAGAATCGCAAGAATCTTGAATCTTGAGAATCTTGGCAGGCAATAGCGAAACCTCCCCATTCGGATTCGGCCTTGACCTGTAGGTCCTCTCTTTCTCTTTCCCCATCCGCTTGAAAAGTTTGTTGTAACACATGCTGGAAAAAAGGATGAAATATGAGATATCACTCCCCTCTTCTCCCTATCCCCCATTGGCATAGTACAATGGTCCAAATGGACCGAGTGCCATGGAAGGCTTCCTGCCCAGCATCACACCTAAACCGACTTGGGGAACATGCCTCGGCCATTTGTGACATGTATGTATGGCAAGATGAAACTGCTGTTCTCTATATTAGAGAACGAGCAGCTTTCGGAAGTTTAAGGCTTAAGTGCCTTGCAAAGTGACTCTAATGAAGGATGAGGAACTCAAGCTGTCCTTCCCTTTAAAAAAGCGATAAATCGGCTAATAGCGATTCACTCTCTGGAAAATTTGATGTCAAGGGCTGCCTACTGAATTTCAGAGCCCGGGTACTGTCAAGTCAAACGGGGAAGGCCATAGCTGTGCTACAATGGGCCAACAAATCATATATGACACCAGGGTCGCACGAGGATTTTCATTTTGGAGGGTGATTTGCGTACAACTTCTGAGTCGAATACCATATTTTTTACCAGCAATTTCTTTCCCCAACAATTTCGAAACCACATTCACATTCAATTGAATAAATTGTATTATTCTTGCTATGCATTTCTTATATATTACTAAAAACTAAAATCATTGATTTGTGTGTATAGACCCAAGCGATCATTCTATAAACACCAACGACAACTGTGTCATATCATTAGCCGATTTCATATGCGTTTTTATTTTCCCCTCAGCAGCATTCAAAAACCATTTTGTTCGTTTCATTCGTTGAAATCCTCTAATGACGATAACGGTACCGGATGCGACGCACAGTCTTGTAACGGTAGCCATCATTACCCAACTCGGCGCTCTTAACCGCAGCGGCATCGTCACCATCGACAGCAGCCTCACCACTGGGCGGCAGATACTCGTTCACCGGAACTTCGGCGCTATCGGCAGCAGACGCTTCCTCAGCAGCGACGGCGTCGCGTCGATGACGACGGTACTTGAGACGACGCACAGTGCGGTAGCGATAGCCATCATTGCCCACTACAGTCTTCAGCTCGGGTGCCAGCTCAACATCGACCGGCGGCAGGTACTCGCTGCTGGGTGCCGCCACTTCGGACACATCGCGACGATGACGAGCGCGATATTTCAACCTACGTACCGTCTTGTAGCGGTAGCCGTCGTCGGCAACGCGCGTCGCGGCACTGTCGGGCGGTAGATACTCCTGACTGGGCTCGGTCACGGGCGGCAAGTACTCCTGGTTGACCGCGCGTCTATGGCGATACTTCAGTTTGCGTACGGTCTTGTAACGGTAGCCATCCTCAGCGAGCTGAGCGGCTTCTTTGCCGCCAACGGGCGGCAGATACTCGGCTGAGGGCTCGGCGGCAGCGGTGGGATCCGATTGGGCGGCGGCAAATGCCGCTAGGCACAGAACGAAGGCTACAACGAAGAGTTTCTGTGAAGCGTGAGAAATCGATTTCAATATTAGATTTCAATGTGTGACCAGAGAGATTAAAGCTTATCGAATTATTAGGGGCAATTGATGATAGCTGTGACCGCTTGAAACTTAGATAGCATCAAGAAGTTCACCCTTTACCGAGTGTGAGATCGAAACTCTTTAGCGACAATTTTTAAGAGCTTAAAGCTCAGTGGATTGGAAAAAATCGGCTTTTTAGCGACAACTTGTGGGAGAAGCCGACTTATTGAACAGGAAAGTCGATTTATTATCGAATACTTCTCACAGTGTGGGAACAACACTTATAAGCGACAACTCGTGAGAGCTTAAAGTTTGGCAGATTGATAGAAACCGACTTATTAGCTACCAATTGACAGAGTATGAAAAGTCTTTTTCGTATGTTTTAAATTCAAATATGTACGAGAAAACTGATGAGAGCTTAAAGCTTGCATATGAAAATTGGAAAATTGCACACTGGGAGAAGTCAACTTACTGGCGATGACATGCAGGAATGTGAGAACTCAGCTTATTAACGACAATTTGTTTAAGTTTAAAGTTCACAGTTTCACGAGAGAGTCTTGTCTTGTGAGCGCTTGAAGCTTTTCGAACTGGAAGAAAACGACTTATAAGCGACTCCCATATCAAAACCGACATATTAGCCAATATTTATGAGAACTTAAAAACTCGTCGGACTGGGAAATTTGACTTATTGGGGACAATTTATGAGAGTTTAAAGCTCATTGGATTGGAAAGCTTTGTGCACTGGAACAAGTAACTTACTATCAATGAACTCAGCTCATAAACGACATCTTCTGAAAGCTGAAAGCTCGCCAGACTGGAATAATGTAATCTGAGAGTTATAATCGGTAACTTGTAAGAACTTGAAACTACTGGAATTGGGAGAAAATTACAATTAAGCCACAACTTGTCAAAATGAATGAAACCTACTTTTAAGCTAGAATTTACGTGTATGAGAACTTGAAAGCTTGAAGGTCTGTGAAAGTCGACTCGTTGTAGAGAAGTTAAATTGGATCTAAACATCTAAAGAAAGTTTAAAGCTCAGTCCGGTGATAAAGTTGACTTATTAATGACAACTTATGAAAGTTGAAAGCTCGTTGGGTTGGATAAAGTTGACTTTTTAGGGACATCTAAAGAAAGTTTAAAGCCCGTCGGACTCGATAAAGTTGGCTTATTAGTGAAAACTTCTGAAAGTTTAAAGCTCGTTGGACTCGATAAAGTTGATTTGTTTGTGACAACTTATGAAAGTTTAAACTTATCGTCGTTGGACTGGATAAAATTTACTTATTAGTGGAAGAAAGTTAAAAGTTCGCCCGATAAAGTTGACTTTGTAGTTATGAGAGTTTAGAGCTCGTTGAACTGAATACAGGTGACTTATTAGAGATAACTTCTGAAAGTGTAAAGCTCGTCGGACTCGATAAAGTTGACTTAGTTTAAACTTATCGTCGTTGTACTGGATTACTTATCAGTGAAAGCAATTTTAAAGTTCACCCGATAAAGTTGACTTTGTAGTGACAACTTACGAAAGTTTAAAGTTCATTGGATTGAATAAAGTTGACTTATAAATGAAAACTTATGAGAGTTTAAAGTTCGTTGGATGGGATAAAGTCAATTTATTTGTGACAATTTGTGAAAATTTAAAGCTCACTGAACTCGATAAAGTTGACTTATTAATGAAAGAAAGTTAAAAGCTCACCGAACTCGACCGACCTATTAGTGACAACTAATGAAAGCTTAAAGCTCGCCGGACTGGATAAGGTCGTCTTATGAAAATTTAAAGCTCACTGAACTCGATAAAGTTGACTCCTTAGTGAAAAAACTTTTAAAATTCACCGACAAAGCTCGTCGGACTGAATAAAGTTTTCTTTCAAGTGACAAATAAAGAAAGTTTAAATCTTGCCGGACTCGATAAAGTTGACTTATTAGTTACAACTTATGAAAGTTCAAATCTCGTCGGACTGAATAAAGTTTTCTTTTAAGTGGCAAATAAAAAAAGTTTAAAGCTCGCCGGATTCGAAAAAGTCTTCATGAAAAAAATCGTTGAACTTGGTGATTTCAATAAGACGACTGCTTATGAAAGCTTAGAGTTGCTCAAACTGATTTTTGATTCACAGCCGTCAAACGCTTGAAAAGCTATCCATTTGATACAACTTGAAAGCTCTCTATGTAGTTGCTTTAACTTTAAAGCTTTCTAAGTTTCACAAAATCTTTTCACAATTTTTTTTTTTAATTCACTCACCATTTTCAGTGTTTTAATGTTTGCTTCCGCAGCGAATACACTTTCAAAATGAAACCACAAATGAACTTAACACTTGGCAGATGCTAAACCCAATGATGCTTCTGTTGGCAGCGTTCAACGTATTTATAGGCCAACATGAAATCGGAAATTTGAATTTTGTGATAAAATGTTTCGAATTGAAAAATCATTTAAATCTATTTCATTAATGAGAATAATAACAACAAAAAAATGGTAACAAATTTTGACTGTGTGCTCCATGCACGGCGAAGCCACGCACTTGAAGAGCGACAGCAACAACAACAATAACAACAGCAATGGCCATTTCAACAACAAAAAAATCGCCTCAAGTGTGCCACAAGTGCCCAAATTATGAGCGCACAACGCAGAAAAAGTGGTAACCACACATCAAATATAAGTAAATCAAATATAAGTAACATTAAAATTATGGTATCAATTTATCTAACAAATTGTGCTGCCATTTCTGCACCTTTTTTTTTGTAATTTTTGTGAGTTTTTTTATGTGGTTTTTAAGAGTTTCTAGTAATTTTTTTCGATATAGGTTTTTTATTATTTTTTAAATTTGTTTTGTATTTTTTTTAATTTTTTCATTGGCGAATTTCGTTCTTAATGTGCCACTTGAGCAAATTTCGTCTAACAATGGTTTTTTTTTCTTTAAGCTGGTTTTCTCAAGTGGCCATCTTTGCTGGCGTCTCCTCTGCGACGTTCCTGCCATCTCTTGGATCCACAAACTAATTGGCTACTGTATGAGCCAACAAAGCGCTGACGCAAATAACATTAAACGCGTTTCGCAACTGTAGTTTCTATGAGTTGGCGAATGTGGTTAGTTGGCCTCCTGTCAGATTGTAATAATTTTAAATTATGATTCTTGAGATTTTTTTTGTAAACACAAAAATTTTACTCAAGTGGCTTAAGAACGTTTTCACTTAGGCAGATTTGCTGTATTTACTTTTTTTATTTATTTAAATAAAACACACATAAACCTAAACTGGCGTCACACAATCGCTTCGATGACTATAAAAGGAGATTACTTATGTCAATGATGATGATGAGGTTAATGATGATGATGAGGTTAATTATGATGATGTCTATGGTGTTGACGAGGTGGAGGCCAATGTTGCTGTTGTTGGTGATGCGCACATAAGTAAAACTTTTCAAAACTACTATGGTTTCAACTCACACACACACAGAAACATCTAAAATTGAAATCAATTCATTTAGCAAGAAAGTACACAGAATTCATAAACGCATTGCTTGACCTTGATTGAAGTGTAGAATTTACATAACTTGCCACATAGTTAGAATCGTCGATTTTTTTTATTATCATTTTTTTTTGTTCAAGTATCGACCGCCTATGCACAACTGTCCAATGACGGCCCCACATGGCAGTAGTTGAATATCTAAAAATATTTTTATTTAATTATGTCATTTTCATTTTTATTTTAAACAGGATGTACACAGACCAAAGCAACAAAATGTTGAAGTAATTTTCGCCACGTTTTCAATGTAAGCAATTTTTGCTATAGTAATGGACACTCATAATTTTTAGTGGTCTTTTTTGGCTGATAATTTTTTAATTGATATTTTTATTGGTATGTTTTTTTTCATAGAAAATGATTGAAAACACGAATTTAATTCATAAAAGTGGGTTTGTTGAAATTGAAGTGGAAATGTGCGATTGTTAAAAAATGTTGTTTAACTTATAGAAAAAAACACTTATTGATAGATACTTAGTGGCTTGAAAATGCTCGGTTGACGTATTAAATAGTTAAATTTATAAATTAGTGTAGAAGGTGTTGTCAAGCGATATGTTATTGTGTTCGCTATTGAGAGACAATTTTTTTTAGTTAAAACACCGTGCAACAAAAAACACTTTTGTCGAGACCGAGACGAAAGGACTTTAAAATTGTATGCTCCGGCACCTTTTTAAGAATTTTTTTTTAATATTTAGGCTTGTGCAGTGATGAAGGTATGGATATCAAATAAAAGATGAAAGTTTTTACTTCTTGATTAAATTAAATTATTTTGAACTTTCAGAACCAAAATATGTCAGTCAAGTGAGAAAAAATGCATGTTTGGAATCTCCGCCTCTAGTATCACAACTCTGAATTTGATTCTTCTATCTTTATTGATTTAGAATAAAACAAAATGTTTCCACCCATAAGTAAGAATTATGTATGGAATATGAATATGTAAAATATATATATATATAAATAAATAAAATATAAATATATATAAAAGTGGACATCGGATCAGAGAAAGAAAAACTGAGTATGCAATGACGAGGCAATACTGGAATATTTCAGAACGAGTTGCGCTCCGAGTATGGCATAGTTTTAGGGGCATAATAATTTCTATGGAACAATTGCAGGGACGACTTGCGACAATACTCGAATTTCCAGAATAAACTACACTATAAGCAAACCAATATAAAAGTCAGCTGAGTACAGGGAGAGATAAGTTTTTGGTTTTCATAAGCATTGGTGCAACACAGAGTATAAAGTGAAATAGTAGTGAAAAATTGGATATAAAATTACTGCTAGTTTTGAACTGCATTGAAAATTTCAGGATGTTTAATTTTTGAGCACAATCCAGTGAAACGATCTACGCCTGTATTGAGGCAGCAGAACTATTTTTTGTAACAATGTGAATAATTTCTAGATTTACGACTTTAACAACATTTGAATGGGTCAAAAGTACTGTCGCATGGTGTTATTATTTTTCTATTAAGGGGCACAACTAGTTTGAAATTTTGAAAATTTCGTTTTTTTTGTTTTTGCATTTTTCGATAATTTATACCTTTAAAAATAACATATTAAAATCTTAAGTGAAAATCTTAAATAGTTTCTGAGTTACAGCCTTCTACATAGCAGCTTCTCAGTACAATGAAACCAGTACTTTTATCTTTAAACGCGTTTTTCTCAAAACTACATTTTTCAAATTTGCCGCAGCTGTAACTTGATAACAAATCATCCGATCGACTTGGGTCTTTTTTTAGCTTATTGTGTATTTGTTTTTCCATACAATGACCCTCCAGTTTAATGATAGGATGAAAAGTATAATTATGCCAGGCCAGAAACCATCAGATTTTTCAGCAAAATTTGAATTTTTTTTTCAAAAAACCGCCATTTTGTTGCCTTTTATTTTTTTTTTACAACCGAGGGTCATTGTATAGGAAATATAACCTAGTTAAGTAAAATTTTTGGTTTTTTTGATTTCAGGCACTGCGAAGGCTACAATCACTGCTGCAGTGGGAGAACCTTTTTTTTTTGAAGACTCAGGAGATGGCGGATAACTTGCTGAAAATCGAATATTTTCATTTGAAAAAATTACTTTGTATTCATTATTTATGCATAAATATATCTGCAAAATTTTAAAACATTCGAAGCAATACTTCACAAAATTCAAAAATCACAAAAATCTCCTTTTTTTCAGGCGGTCAAACTAGTTGTGCCCCTTAAGGGGTTATATACCTTTTTGTGGCTAAAAAATCGAAAAAAAATTTTATGACTTATTTTTGAAGTACATACTTTTAACAATTATTCTGCAAAATTTCATCGAGATCGGGGCACTAGAACCTAAGATACGGCCGTTCATAGCGCGCAGTTTCCGGAACTCAAGTATTTTTTTGTTTTTCTTTTTTTTGATTATCTCGGAATCGTATTTTTGAAAAAATGCCATTGCGGTGAGCACGATATCCCGCTAACCACTACATCGATCAATTTGAAATTTTGAGGGGTTGTTTGTACATACAATAGCTAGTTCGTGAACGAAGGATTTTTTTTTTCGACAAATTCTTCTATTTTTTTTTAGCAAAAAACTCAATTTTTCGACCTTAAAAAATCGACATTTTTGGAAAAAAAAGCACTGTAACTGTAAAAAATTTTTTTTTTTAAATCCTTCGTTCACGAACTAGGTAACACTATGTACTAACGTAGTTTTTTTTTTTTTTTTTCAGCTGAGCCGTTACCTCGAATTCATGCTCACCGTCAACCACTGCTAAAAAAAGGAGTTCTGCGGCAAGGACTGTAACTTCCCCAATTTTTCGAATTTTCGCTTGCAATTTTATACAAATTCACATAAGGACATGTACTTTTATAAACTTTGTATTCCATTTGAATAAAACTATGGTAACATGCTTAAAAAAAAAAAATTAAAACCCTGTATTTCCCTACAGAAAAAGGTATATAACCCCTTAATAAAACTGGTGTTTATAGTTTTAAATTTGCTAAAATATATCTAAAAATAAATGAGGGAATAATGGGATAAATGAGCCCAAGACAAAGTATTTGTATATGTTGTCGAAAAATAGCAATACGAGTCGGTTCCAGCTGATGGGTTCTCGAAGCTATTATAGAGTTCATCCACCTTAGTCCCACTTAACTGAAAATAGTGATGCCAACTGTAAGATTTAATGAAGAATAACTCCAGCTAAAGGAACAAATTCTCAGCTCAATAAGCAATTAAGAATCAGAACCACTCTTGAACAACAAAATTTGCACTTTATAAGAGTTTAGCCAATAGATATATTTTTTGTCTTACTTGGCAATTAATGACCTTTTTCTATTCACCTTAGCACCGCCATTAGTGACAATAGTTATTCCAGCTGAAAGATTAACCCTTTCGCTATAATGTTACCATATGGCAACAGGCTACTTTTGTGGAAGTCTGAAAATTGTTTGTGTGTCTTTAGAATAGTTTAAAGTTTTAAGAATAATACGAAATTAATCAACTGAATATTTAAGAATATTTAAGAAATGTTAAGTAAATAAGAGAAGTACGTTTCTTGAACGTTATATCTCTACATAGGCAATTAAGGTCCTTTCTAGAAATAGTAACCGACCATAACTCGTAATGTATGTATACTTTTTAATATTTTTGCCAATATGAGAGAACATCAAACACTTTCATTTTTTATATTCACTAACAAATGCATAATCGGAATATAAAAGTACATACGATAGTGATGTTCACCGTAAGTGGCAGTCACCATGGTGGAGAAAGAAGAAGAAGAAAATTGCCGTGTAAATTAGCATAGTTAACTGTATTCCTAATGTTAAGGCATCACACTCGGATGTTTATAAAAATAAGCAATTTTTGTTGACTTTTGACTACCATCCATGCAACCCTGAGTTGGCTATAAATACACTCAAAAACGATTTCAATGTTTCAAATGAGCTAAATAGTCGTTTGTGAAAAATCAACTATGAGCAAATTTTGTTGTTGTTATTTATTTATTTATTTATTTATTTATTTAAAAACGTGGAACAAATAATACAATTATTATTTAGGGGAAGTTCGTTATTTTATTTATTATTAGGTATATGTATATTATTATTTACTATTATATTAATTAATTTATTAATTTATTTTATTTTTATTTTATTTATTTTATTTTATTTTATTTTATTTTATTTCATTTTATTTTATTTTATTTTATTTTATTTTACTTTATTTTATTTTATTTTACTTGATTTTATTTTATTTTATATTATTTTATTTTATTTTATTTTATTTTATTTTATTTTATTTTATTTTATTTATTTTACTTTATTTTATTTTATTTTACTTTATTTTATTTATTTTATTTTATTTTATTTTATTTCATTTTATTATATTTTACTTTATTTTATTTTATTTTATGGTATTTTATTTATTTTATTTTTTTTATTTTTTTTTTCTTTCTTAGACAAATACAAATACAAATCGTGAATACCCTAAAAATAATATTTTTTGTGCCAAAATTTTACTACGATTTTTTCATAATACTTTTTTAATCAAAACTATATGAAATGATTCATGCCCCTTTTAGCATTCATCCATCTACAAATCCCTTGATATAAACTCACTTTTGCAACTGAATACATTTCGATAATTGAAAAATTGAAAATCTCCAGCAATAGCCGTAAATTCTCTCAAACATTTGCGCATTTGTAACAATAACTTAATGGGTTTTTTATGTTCTATTTGTGGTTATTGCCAACAAAACAACAACAATAAAAGCAACCATAACACCATTGCCAACAACAACAATCACAACTAGCACCTGCAGTCGTTTAACCTCGTTACATTTAACGTAATTTATACGCAATTGCAGCAGTTTCCTCGGTGCGTTGCGGCCACGCACCCACTCGCCACTCCCCTCTTCGCACATCGCGCAACGGGCGCAAATGCATCCGAAGCGCTTAAACGTTCAATTGATTGGAAGTGCGCACGATTCATAATTAATAATCTGCGAATATTTTCACAGATTAATTTCAGCGCTTGCATCAGCCGATCCGCATGCAGCTGCCTCCTAACCTCACTTGCGCCATTCACGCACCGCTGCATTTCTCCGGCATCAGCGATTTTCCACCAAAAACGCTATTATTCATCACAAGCCGTACGCATTCTTCGCGTGCTCCGTTCGACAGGCAAACTGTACGCACACCCTACAGTCGGCACTCACACCTGCGCTGTCGCTTTCAGTTCAGCAAGCAAATTTCGCCAATGTTGGCAAAAAGTCGCATAAATTCACAATTGGCAACATGTCGACGGGGCGACCCGAATGGGCGGGAATACATGTTTGTCGTGGTGGAGGCGGGGCGGGGGCGAAGTGCAAATACCAACGCGCGTCGGCAATGCGTATGCTGCAACTGGTCATGGCGCGCCATTTCGTGAAGTCAAATTGTTGCCCACAGCACGCACAGCAACGACAATAACAACAGCCAAAACAACAACAATAAAGATGATGAGCGCAATACAAAAAGCAACAGCAAAATGATTTTAACGAAGTGTTAATAATTGGAAATCAAAAAGGGCCAATAAATAATTAAAACCGCTTTGTTGGTCGCTGACGACGCTGTCAATAGGGGAGCAGGAGGCGGTTCGTAGTGAGAGAGCATCAGGGGAGTGTGAAGGAAGTGCCTTAAGTCATATGTGGGGGAAGTTTTGGCACAAACGAAGTGTTGAAATTAGGGTAAAATACATTTAAAAGTCATCTGAAATGTTGTTGACAAGTCTCCACTCATGTAGAGTTGCAAATATTGATTGTAAAGGGCACTTGGGAAGCAAATTTTTTAGTTTTATCATAAAATAACAAATTAATAACTATTCAAACATTAGCAAACATTAATTTTTAATACTAAAACAGTCATTTTCAGCAATGAACAATTAATTTTTAGTCATAAACAATTAATTCTTAGCAATCAAAAATTTATTTTTAGTCACTGTTGTTGAGAGGTCTCTACTTTTGTAGAGTTGCAAATATTGACTGTAGAAGGCACTTTGGAGAAAAATTTGTTTGTACTAGCTATTCAAACATTAACAAAAATTATGTTTTAGTACTAAAACATAAATTTTCGGCAGCCAAAAATTGCTTCGTTCTTAGCAATAACAAATTCATTGTTAGTCGTAAACAATTAATTCTAAGTAATCAAAAATTAATATTTAGTAATACAAAATTCATTTTATTAAACTAGATAATACATATAAAATAAAATTAATTATAAATAAATAAATTAATATAAATTAATAAATTATTAATACCAATCAATTAATAAAAATATTTTTTTGTAATAAATACTAATTTTTATTAATTTTAGTACTCAATAATGAATTAAATTAATTAATAGTTTTATTTAATAATTTTATTAAAAAATTATTTTTTATTAGTCAAAAATCATAAACAAACTTCTTATTGCTAAAAATAATTTTGATGACAAAACTTTTTTATGAATTTAATTTCTTATAATTCAATAATGTTTTATTCCTAATTTTAAAAAACACTGTGTAAATCTATCGTGACGAAAAATTGAGTTTTTTAATAAGTATATAATACTTAAGTATATACTAACTTAACTAATAAGTATATAATACTTCGTGGGAAAAAATTTTGTTCTAGCTAAACAAAAATTTTTTTTAATATGTAAAACCTTTTGCTGAATGAAAAAATGTATATAAATCTTTTGTGGGAAAAGTTTTGTGTTTTTGAATAAAAAGTAATTTAAAATAATTAAAATGTAAAAATTTTTGTGGGATAAAAAATGTGTTTGTATTATTAAAAATTAAGTTCATTTTTAATAAAAAATAAAAAAAAATTTAACAAAGAAACGATTGCTACACTTTTACATTTTTTGTAGTTCTAAATCTATAAAACCTTTTTTTTATTTTACGATTTTAAGAAATTTCTAGCATATGTATTAGACAGCAATTGAACTCCAGTAAAAATTTGGACAGAATTTTTTTTAAATAAAATTATGTGTATTTTGTACTTTTACACTCTTCTATAATGCAAAAAATATTCTAAAATTAAAGAAGTAGACATATCTGATATTAAATTTCAAATTAATATAGTATTTTTCCAAACTCTCCAAAGAGCATAAATAACATTTTGTAACATTTGAATAACAAGTTTTTTATATTAAATGCAAAAATGTTTTAAACAATTCATTTTCAAAAACTCTCAAAAATTCTACAGTGGGCATTATTCAACATTTATACTTCTCTACAGCACAAAATTAAAATGACGAAATATTTTAACAAGGAAATATGTATTTCAAATAAGTACAAAGTTTTCAAAACTCTTCAAAAGTGTCAAAATTACATTTTGTTACATTTGAATTACTAATTTTTTTATATTAAATGCAAAAATATTTCAAATAATTAGTTTTCAAAAACGCTCCAAAATTTTAGAGTTGATATTACTCAACATTTACACTTCTCTACAGTACAAATTGAAAACGACGAAATATTTTAAGTAGAAAGTTTTCAAAACTTTACAAAAGTGTTACAATTTTGTAACATTTTCGTAACAAACTTTTGATTAAATGCAAAATTATTCTAATCAATTAATTTTCAAAAACTCTCCAAAAGTGTAGAGTTGACATTATTCAACATTCACACTTCTCTAATACACAAATTGAGAAGTAAGAACCCTGTCAGCATTCCATGCCGTCAGCAAAACTCGGTCTCCACTCAGAACTGGCAGCGACCAAGCGGCAAAAGGAGTAACGTTGGCGGACTGGCGAGGAAAAACACAAATAAAACGCTCAATTGAAGTAATGAAAAACATAGCGAGAGACTTAACCATGAAGCGTTAGCGGCTGTATGCGCATATTTTCATGTGTTGTTTGTATTTATTTAATACTTGCTGTGTATGTGGCTGTGTGTCTGTGTCTGTGTACAAATGAATATTTGCGAAGCTTTTAATGTAATGACAAAGACTCAGCATTATCGGAAACAGAATTATAATCGTCATTATCATTGCAGCAGCAACTTTTGGTATAAGCAACAACAGCGCCTACCGTCGGCCGTCGCCCAGTCAAAGTGTAAACAAAGTGCTGACCAAAAATGCGCTCCCTTTTGTGCAAGTGTATGTGTGTGTGTGTGTGGGGGGTTGTGTGTGTGCGTGCGTGTTGACATGTCTGCATATTTGCGTGTTGACTCAAAGCACTGACTGACAGTCAGTGCAACATTGCATTCGTCCTTTTGGCAAACGTTCGTCCCGCAACTTTGGGCAATGTCCATCCTCCGCGCCTCCATCTCCGTCAACCACGAACCCTTTACAACTTTGATCGGTCCTCTTGTTCTGCTGGTGCTTTGTTTTTGTTCAACCGCTCTTGCTGTTTTGCGCTCTTTTCGTTAAATTGTCTGTCCTTTCGTTCATACATCAGCCATACATTATTTTTGTTTATTTCTTTTTAATGTAAACAACCACTGACCAACAACAACGAGTAAATTGTAAATTGCAAAACAATTTACATATAACAAAAAAAAGTACTTGACTGCGGCGAGCAAAATGAGTAAACCGACGACATTCTTTATCAACATCAGTGGCCAATTCCAGGCTTTGTTAAGTGAATATTACACAAATTGTAAACGCACGAATGGCCGCATCGGTGGAGTGTGTGGCTTTACGAGCGGCTGCGCGTTCACCTGAGTGTGTGTGTGAGTGCGTCATTTATGCGATGGCCGCATGAAAGCGTTTAATTCACTTAAAAGGCTACACGTAAATAATTACACTGAGCGATTTTTTATGCGTGAATGTTTGTTGTAGAGTTTAGTCTTTAATGTTTTGGTCTCTGGTTTATGAAAAATGTTGCAGCAATGATAGGTTCGGTTAGGTAAGCTGGCTGACTTGACCAGCCAAGCATAGATTCTGGTTGAGGTCCCTTGTGGTATCAGTTAGAGCTCCCAAGTGTTGTGGATCGACGCATCGGTGGGAATGTGGGTGTTTCAAAGTTCAGCAGTGACTTAACGCTGTGCTTGGGCACCCACCCGAGAAGAATGGGACCCCTAAGCGAGAGAAAGAATCTCGAAGGAAATGATTTATTTTGACAAAAATATTCTCATTTTATTTAGTAATATTCTTTGACCTTATAGACTAGAAAACTTAAGAATATATGAGATCAAATAAAGAAAATCAAAGCTTACTTAAAATCTATGCAACAAAAAAAGTCTCCAACTTGTATCTAGCCTCACAATTGCAGACTGAATAAAACTCTACCATAGCTCTTGGAATGGGCTCATTGGCTCAAACAAACTATGCTGCCAAAATGTTCTTACCGAAATATTAAAGCAGTCCATCAATCAATCAATCAAGTTTAATCAAAAAGGCGATTGTTCTTCCACTTTAGGTTAGGTTAGTATAGATCAGATTCTATTAGGTTAGGTTTTTTTGTAGGAGACAATACTATCAGACATGATTTATCCATTGTACTTGAACTTGAACCTAACTTAGGTTAAGTTAGTTGGGTTCTTAGCGATGCCAGTTGGAGTTCCGTTTAAAAGTCATTAAAGTGCTGATCTGTTAAAATCAGTGGCACCCGCATAGTTGGTTTTGGGAGTTCAAACCCTATCCAAATAGCTGTTTGTTACAAAAATTTCGGATGACATTGATTGATTGATTGATTAATTTAGAAAGAGGATATTGCACTGAGACTTTAGAATTAGAATTAGAAAAGACTGGCGCAAAGCGGAGACGCCTGGAGAGCAATTTTGCGGTAGGTCGCAACAGGGGCGTAGCCAGAACTTGGTCATGGGGGGGTTTTAAAATTTTTTTTTGCCAGTTTACTAATATGTGCAAAGTGCACTTTCCAAATGTGGTGGCTTACGTGATTTAATGCATTGGAAACTAAATTTTTCCGATTTTTAGTAAAAATTTCATGAAATTTGGTGCACTGGAAGCGAAGTTATTGCATCTGAAGTGAAAGTATGTTTGTGTCATCCTACAAAAATGAGCATCGAACAAAGATCCAATATTAACTTTTGTTTTAAAAATGTTTAAACTTTAACCGAAGCATTTCATGAACCAAGTTTATGGTGATGATTGTTTATACCGTGGTGGAGTTCATAAGTGGTAAACGCGATTTAAAAAAGATTGTTTGGACATAAATGATGACCAACTGAAATTCGCGATCACCGTAGATCAAAACTGGGCGTTAATTCATAAAAAATTAGCCAAAATCTTCATTGAAATTCTTGAAACTGGATTTAACCTTCGCCTTACCTGTACCCACCCGGGTGATCTTTTTAATATTCATGTTTAATATCTGCACAAATTTGAAGGTAATTTTCAATAACATGAATAAAGATTTTTTTTTATAAATTTTGTTCATGTTTCTCATTATGTGCTCAATGAACCCTCTGGAAAGAAATCTTTTAATATTTTCCATAGTCAAAAAATAAATCATTAAAGTTAGGCCTTTTTTCGAAAAACGAACTATCGCCAGAGAAAGATACTAAATACTGAAGTAAAAAAAAAAGTTCTATTTGTCATCCGAGTGAACGACATTGGTAAACGACGTATACAAAAATCTTTGGCATCTCAATAGCATAAATTTATCGCATTTTAACTGAACATTTGGCTATCGAAGGATGCCATCTCATCTATCGACACTTGTTTTGACTGTTTTTTTGTTTACTAAAAGTCGAGTTTTAACCATCAACCACTCCTCGTTTTCACCTGATGCGGCACCGCACGACTTTTACCTTTTCAAAAAATGCATATGCCGATGAAAAAAGCGTTTTGAGAACGTAGAAACCATTCAAAAGCCGTCCTGAAGGACATTCCGGTCGACGAACGAAACTACTCTTTAGACATGTTTTTAGATCATGCAAATCGCTGTATTGAGCCTAAACGGGACTATTAAAAAACAAATTAGTTTCGCCAAAAAAATTTTTTGTTATTATTCTTTTAAATGTTTAAAAATTAAAAGACTTTTTTGCTGATGTGGGAACTTATTTACGAGACATAATGATTGAGAATGTTGACAAATTATAGGCTATGGGGGGGTTCTGACACCCTAAACCTCCCCCCCCCCCTGGCTACGCCCCTGGGTCGCAACTCGGTGACGTGTTGTTAAGTCCAGTCAGTGTTGGCAGATACCTGAAATGACTTTCTCCTAAATCTAAAAAAAAACTGAAATATCCTCCCAAAAGTTAAAAAAATCTCCTAAATTTTTTTTATTAAAAAAATAAAAATATATAAATAAAATTTTTTTTTAATGCAGCCTTTTTTATTCATCTTCAGCTTAACAACAAAAACTTAACAATAACAAAACTTATAACAAATTAATTAAATAAAAGTGCCATTTTTGGCGAGATTTCATTGTAACAGCAATAAGTGAGAACGAGACAGAACGAGCTTACATTTTGTAAGCTTACAAATTTTTAACACAATGGGGTGCTTTGACTATTAAAACAGTTGCCAAAATATGTTTTGTTGCCAGTGTTGCCAATACGTCATACTTCGTTATCCAAAAATCTCCCAAAAATTCACTAAGGATCCGAAAAATCCCCTAACATAAAATATAAATCTCCCAAACTTTCTCCTAAACAATTCTTAATCCTACGAATTCTCCGAAAAGGCCAAGAATCTCCTAAATCTAAAAGTAAATCTCCTGATCTGGCAACACTGAGTCCAGTTAACACTAAAAATTAACATTGCGGTCATTTTGACGGTATTTCATTTCAAATATTTGTATTTTCTTTAGTATTTCTATCAACTTTTGCTTTGATGACTTTTATTTCTTAATCGGATTCTACAATTAGTTCAACAATTAGTGTTCTACAACTAAAATTAGCCAAATGCGATGTGTACGTTTCGAGATATCAGCGAATATAACATGTAGTCTGTGTAGGTTTGGAAAAGTTGAGGTCTTTCTAGTGTTAAGTAGACAAGTATTACCAACAAAAACTTCTATGAATTCAAGAGGAACACAAATGTCCATGCTAAACATTGCTGACATTTCCTTTCACATTGCTGCAATTGTTCGCATCTTTTCACTGCATAAAATGCTCCTAATCTCCTAACTAGCAACCAAGTATTTTATGTATTGTTGTACCACATACACCACACATTTTTACTCCCCCCTCGCATGTGTCAGATTCTGATATTTAAATTGCTTATTTACAACAAGCATTAAACATCCATTTAACTGTCGTATCCCATCAGTCGCCATAATGCTGCTAATTTTTGAAAAGCTCTATAATAGCGTTGCGACAATGTGGCCAACATGTTGTAAGCCCTAAAAACACAACCACCTGAAAATAAATAAATAACAAAAATTTCAAACATGACGCAACATTGTAACGCAACACTTTCAACCCGAAAATAATCCGCGTACGCACTAATGCAAATAGAACACAAATCATCAGCGAACGATATGCGACACTTTCGGGCTCATCGTTCAGCCCCGCACAACTGTCGACGCATAAAGCCCAAGCAGCAACAGTTGCAGTACGCACTCACTCAGTACACGCACACACACACAATGTTGTACACCGTGTCAACACCGCAACACGTACAAATGCGACGCCATTATCGCCGCCATCATGAATTAACAATAAATCCGCCGGAAGCCGTTTTGGCGCAAAACGTTTTCATCAACATGGCAAAACATTGTACGACGCGCTTCGTTCTGCTTGCCCTTTCACCTCTCCACCCATTTGCAAACGCAGCTTAACTATTTGGTTTTTTTTTTGTAACAAAACAGCAGCGTAAAAAGTTTAGGTGGGAGAGGGATTGGCGAAAAATTTTAAAATTAGTATTAGTTGAAAATGTACCA